>OX419634.1:14557484-15124452 GCA_948473465.1 Lithophane ornitopus | reverse complement strand
ATTGACAAAAATAAAAATATATATATATATATATGTCGCCGCAAGAGCGTTTGTAAAGTTCATAACATAATCTTATGCGTAACTATTTGGGTAACTGGTGTACTGTTACACCCATTTGCATGCATCTGTGAACGATATTGAATCCTATGATATCAAACGCCATCTATTGCCCAAATTGTGAAATCGAACTCGCGAAGCTAGAGTTAATTGATTAAAGTAATTTTGATGTTTTAGTTAAAGCTATAGTTAAAATTAAAAGGGAATATTTATTTTAGTCTTTAGGTTTTTAATCATATTAACAATTGGTCATTTGACAGAATAAACTTGTTTATGTTAAAGCGCTACCTAATGTTACTAAGATGGCGCGGATTGTGAATAATAAGATCAATAACTGAATGTTATAATTTAATACAAGAACTAAATAAGTTTAAATAATAGGAAACAGACTATAAAGTAATAAGACTATTTTACACAGCAATTTACTAATGAATACCTGTTGTTTCATTAAAATTCCTTGAACTATTTGATAACACTTCCGGGTTATCAAATATAGTAATAATAGGACTGTTTTACATTAAAATAAAACAGTCATTATGTGCCGAAAGAAAGAAAGCGTTAGTAGTATGAAGATGCTGTCTATGATTCTGTCTTCTAGGAGCATAAATATTGAAAAACATACCTGATTCTCTATGGATTTATGTTGTTACCTCTCCTTTCCAGCAGGGGTCGCTACCACTAGATCCGGCGACCGGCCCTTGGGGTTCTCATAGTGTCTTTACTCGCCAGCAAGGACCTTGCTCTAACGCTGTCTTTCTTTCGGCACATAATGACTGTTTTATTTTAATGTAAAACAGTCCTATTATATGCCTAGCCGAAAGACAGCGTTAGTAGTATGAAGACCTGTTTGATATCTGCTGGTGAAAGTAACTATAAACGCTATGTGAAATGAATAAATGTGTTTAAAGAAATTCGTTTCAGATTAATCTTTATCATTTATTATTTATCCATCAGTAAAATATTATTATTAAATCTAATCATTTTTTTCATTCAATCAACATTTTGAATCACAACAAACAATTTGGTAATTCAAAACACTAAAACACATAAAACTGATCTATGCTTATTAAAAACCTGAGAAGTTTAATCGTAACAAATCTTCCCCTTCATTATTTGCATTTTTAATAATTTATCTACAGTAAAATTTTTTGAAGATAAGATAAGATATTCTTTATTTGTCTAAACATGGTATACATACAAGAGCATGCAAGATTAAAATCAATTGTTTAAGTCCAGTCATGTTTAGCCGTAAGTATCGGCGTACAAATATTTCTATAATATTGAAAACTATTATTCTTTTTATTGACAACTAAAAAATTATAAAATTTCACAAAAAGAAAGAAAGTTATGAGTTATATTATTATAAAATTTCACAAAAAGAAAGAAAGTTACCCAGAATTGCAAATACATTTTTTTTTAACTTAGAGACCTGTTAATTCGAATTATTATTATATCATAATATCAACATTCAGATTGAAAAAATAAATCACAAATACAAGAACAATGTCAAAGTTTAAAAATGTATGTCAAATTTGAAAGATACATGTCAAAATTACAACCGAAGTCCAAATTAACAGATTTATGTCGATTTTACAATGTTGATTGCTAAATTACAATGTGAACGTCTAGATCATGTCAAATTACAAGATGAATGTCAAAATTACAGGATTTATGTCAAAATTACAGGATTTATGTCAAAATTATGAGTGTAACGCGAGAACTCTAACAAACTAAATAAATTAAATAAAGTTGTTCCGCGAGCCTTACCACGGCTTAGAAAGAGCACGACTGCGCAGCGGCTCTCTATCTCGCTCGCTCCTATTGTTTCACCTACTTATGGGGCTCGGTCGCTAGATAAGAAAATCGCCTATTGGTCCGTAGGTCGGGTGGGAGAAGTTGGGCATCGCGTCGTCAGGCTACAACACCGAAAGTAATGAATCGCTTGAATTACCTACTTTCTGAGTATTATAAAAAGCCCGTCGCTGTTGCTAGCAAGGAGTTTTAGTTCTGATCACCGACGGGAAAAGACGTAAAGACGTGCCTACGTACTCTATATACTTACGCATCCTCCGCGACTCTCGCGATGTTATAAGTTTGTTGTGTATTTTAGTACCTAAGTTCATTGTAATAAACGATATTTAATGTACCCGCATTAAACTGACGCCCATACGTGTGGCTCGAACAGTATCAAGTGACATTAAACTGGCGCCCATACTTGTGGCTCGAACCGCGTACGAGTGATAGTACGAACTGTAATACGGTGTTTTCGTGACGAACTATACATCTACCTTGCTTGAAAAACCGCGGACATTCTACCGTACTCGTTATCATCACACACGTGAAGATGCCAATAACGAGAAGTCGAGGAGAAGCGCTCCGTGAACAGCAAGAAGAGGATGACGACGTTACGTTCACCGAAGTGGAGGCCAGCGTTGTCGAGCGCGATCGCGCCGACGAACCTGCAAGTGTCGACACGAGGCCGACACAACAACCAGCGTTCCAGCTCCCCACAGAACAGTTCCTGTCCACGCTGATCGAGACGATCACGCGCACGCAAGCAGAAGCGAATAGATGTCTTATAAATTCGCTGATGACGTCTAACGGTGATTTTGGTACTTCCACCCCAGTCAGGGTGCCTCCATCGACGAGCGCGAACAGCGGAAGTGCCGCTAGCGCTAGCTCGAGTGCAAACTTTATAAAGTGCACGGCGCGATTCAACGGGTCATCCCAGGACGCTGAGGTCCTGGAAGCTTTCCTGGACGCCGTCGAGATCTTCAAGGAGTGCGCATCCGTAAGAGACGAGCATGCTCTCCGAGGATTGCCAATGTTGCTGGAAGGTGACGCGGCAGTATGGTGGCGCGGCATCAAAGCGTCGGCGACTACGTGGTCCGACGTGGTCGCCAGCCTCCGCGCTATGTATGGCAGGGCGCAGCCCGCCTACAAGGTTCTGCGTGAGATCTACGCCGCCGAGCAACGCGACGACGAACGTGCCGAGACATTTTTGTGTAAAGTGCGCGCATTAATAGCCAAGCTACCGTATAAGCTTGATGAAGTGTTACAAATCGACGTCTGTTACGGGTTGTTACACAGACGAGTGCTAAAAAGAGTGCCGCGTGATACCATTCGTAGTTTAGACGATCTTATGTGTAAAACAAGGATCGCAGAGGATGCATACAACGAAAATAAGGTAAAAAATTCTGTTGTCAATAATAATAACAATGTGGTCAATGACGGCAAACTCACGCGATCGACATCCCCCACCACGAGAGCGTCGACTACGGGGCGTAGTAATAATAAGAATAGGCCGCGCTGTAGTTATTGTAAAATATTTGGGCATGTTAGCGACGAGTGTCGTAATCGCGATAAAGCCAGTAGTAATAATATTAAAGGCGCGAAAATTGAAAATACGCAAAAGGTTTTGCGATGTTATGGTTGTGGTAAAGAGGGCGTAGTGAGGTCGAAATGTGATTTTTGCGCGACGACATCGGCGAAATCAGACGATAAGACTTCATTCAATAGTGTGCATTTAGGTTTAGATTTTTGTTATAACGATAACGTTAGTATGGGTGATACTTCGTGCGTACGGGTAGCAAACATAAATACGCGCGAATCCTACCCAATGGTAAATATTAATGTTATGGGCCGTAGCGGCGTGGCGATTGTAGATACCGGCGCGTCGCATAGCATTGCGAGCCCGCTGTTGTACCGAGTCTTGGTAGACTCTGGAGTTAAGTTTAGTGAGACTAAACGGTTCGTACACCTGGCTGATGGAACACAAGGGTGGAGAAACCTGTTGACAGCCGAGGTAGATATTATTATTGAAAGTCGTACGGTGACGTGTCAGCTGTTAGTGTTACCTGGCAGTGATAATAGGACGCTTTTAGGTGTAGACTTTTTGGCACGAGCTGGAATGATAATAGATGTCGCCCAGAGCATCTGGACGTTCTCGGATAGTCCCGAGCAATTTTATGATTTTGTGTACTCTTACACGCTTAGCCCGACGGATGCGAACATCATGCAAGCTGCATCCACGGAGTTACCATTGCGTCCGTATGAAGGTACCAAATTAACCACCGAGCAGCGGCGTACGCTTAACGTCTTTATTGAAGACCGCGCGTCACAGTTCGCGCGCAGCGGACCGGCCACTGAGTACGCTACGCACCGAATAAAGGTGAGTCCACACCAGGAACCTATTGCTTGTCCACCATACAGGATGTCACAGAATAGGAAAGAAGCCTTGCAGAAGGAGCCCGATAAGCTGCTGCAAGATGACATTATCGAGAAGTACGAGTCCCCTTGGACCACGAACGTGGTACTGGTAGGTAAGAAAGGCGGAACTTTACGGCCATGTGTTGATTACCGGAAGCGTAACGCGGTAACTGAGCCGGATCGACACCCACTCCTACGCATTAAGGACATGGAGTCCGACGAACCCTCTAGGGGGAGACCTTGGGTTAAGACACGAGGACCGAACGACGCAGGACGCGGACAAACCGCGAAGTTTATCCCACGCCGCGACGGCCCATATAAAATAGGGAAGGTTATAACCCCAACCACGTACGGTCTGGAGAATATACAGACTGAGAGAAACATAGGGAAATATCACGTTTCACACCTCACGCCATTCGCTGGTCAGGTAGAACCTCCAGTTAGGGAGAAGCGTAAACGGGGTAGGCCACGTAGATATTTAGACTAGCCAAACTGTGGGGACACTTAGTTAGGCTAGAGGGGGAGAATGTAACGCGAGAACTCTAACAAACTAAATAAATTAAATAAAGTTGTTCCGCGAGCCTTACCACGGCTTAGAAAGAGCACGACTGCGCAGCGGCTCTCTATCTCGCTCGCTCCTATTGTTTCACCTACTTATGGGGCTCGGTCGCTAGATAAGAAAATCGCCTATTGGTCCGTAGGTCGGGTGGGAGAAGTTGGACATCGCGTCGTCAGGCTACAACACCGAAAGTAATGAATCGCTTGAAGTACCTACTTTCTGAGTATTATAAAAAGCCCGTCGCTGTTGCTAGCAAGGAGTTTTAGTTCTGATCACCGACGGGAAAAGACGTAAAGACGTGCCTACGTACTCTATATACTTACGCATCCTCCGCGACTCTCGCGATGTTATAAGTTTGTTGTGTATTTTAGTACCTAAGTTCATTGTAATAAACGATATTTAATGTACCCGCATTAAATGAGTTAAATGTTCAGATTACAGGATTTATGTCAAACTAAAAAACTTTTTCGGCTAGAAATTCGGAGACACTGTAATATGCTTTATGCAAAAGGAACAGTTTTAATTGACGCTTGAATGCATTCCTATTTACTCTTTCCATCGTTTAGGCAGTATATTAAATACTAGCTTTTGCCCGCGGCTTCGCCCGCGTGGATGTCGGAAATTATCCCACGGGAATGTGCTACCGGGATAAAAGTATCCTATGTCCCATAACCCACGTGGTCTGTCTAGGCGACCTAGGCGTTACGGCGTAAAAGTAACAGACATGAGACAGCCAGTAACTTTATATATTAGTGGTAGTTCATATCTATATTGTGGTGATAGTGTGGATAGTATGGACAGCAGTATGAAACTGTCGGAAAGATTAATGAAAAAATCTTGTATAAAGATTAATGAAAAATCTATGGCATATTGTATGGACGATGGAAACTAAGGCGAAAGCTTTGGGGGAGCCTGCGATATTCAAATTTTCTTATGATTTTGCTTTTTACAGGTCAGTATCAAGTTTTATGTTGATCTAAATAATGAGTCGCAGTTGTTTCAAATATTTATTTATCTAATCTAACTAATATGGCAGGAGTTGTATTCCTGTATCTAATGGTTATTATTCTGTAAAGCTACTATTTGCTACGATCGCGAATCATATTTTTATCATATTGACATTCGAAACTTACCCATTAAACGATTTAAAAGCTGTATTAAAACCAAACTTTGTAAAAAAGGGTACTATACAATTTCAGATTATTTGGAATACAAAAAGCATGGGATTGAGCTACTCGCTCTGCTAACATTTTGTCATTTTGGCATTGTGACATTTTGAATAAGTGAAAATCATCAAAATATACCTACCAGTTTTATATACAAATTCACATTATTGAATATTATATGTAGGATATTGACAAAATGACATGATTGCTTTGTAAAGTATTGTATTATTGTGAATGTGAGGACTATGCGGATGTTTATTATAGTTCTCAGTTAGTTTTAACAATGGTCTGGCAATTTGAGAACTTGATGCGGCCTACACAAATGTCCTTTCTTTGGTATTGTTCGTCGAGTCGTTGAGCTCCTTAAGTTCTGAGCTGAGCTCCACTATTACTGACAAATGCTTGCAGTGACAGGACAGGTTCACTCAAATCTGTGTGGTTCATTCCTGAAAAGACCATTTCAGACTCTAATCTACATGGCCCTCATAGGGCCTGACCAATATGCCAATATCTGACCTAGGTATGTCCGGACTTTAAAAGAGACTGTGAGTTGGTTTCGGCCTTTCTTCTCAGAGTAGTCAGATAGGAAACGCCGACCTCATCTAGCTTAATTTTACAATTTTTTGATATTATTACGACGTGTAAAAGTGATTCCAATAACCTATTTACAGAATAAATAATTTCATTTTAACATACAACCTGCCTGACACTGACTTGCAAATTGCAAAAAACTTAAGATTTGAATTTCGCGGGCTACCGGCGCATCCCCCCTTAAGAAAATCGCATCATTTGCACAACGCCATCTATCGAGTAAGTACTCTCTGGTAAACTCAAACTCTTCGTTCCAAGCCAAGAGCCAAGTAGTAATAACTTTTGATTGAGTGGACAGATTCTCAAGATACGGACTATGACTATATTCTCAATCCCTTAACGCTCTTGAAGAGAGTCCCGCAAAAATGTCAATAATAAGAACTTACATGTGAATTTTAAAATCAAGAGGGTAAAGAAGGGTTTTTACCCTCATGAGGGATGATTTTAGAAATACGTAACTCTTTGTTAGTTACAAAAAGCATAAATTTTCACAGCCCTAACTTGAAAAAAACCGGCCAAGTGCGTGTCGAACCATGCACAATGAAGGGTTCCGTAGTTGGGATGAATTATTTTATCAAACAAACTTTCGCAAAGTTTTATTGTTATTACGTCTATGGGCGTTTACTGTCCCTCAAAGTGTTAAAAAACTTGTTCTCGCATACAGAATGTTTGGGTTTTTGCAACTGCACATGTAAGATGGTCGATTAAAAGTTTTTGAGCTAAGTCGCGGACAGACAGACAGACAGACGGACATGGCGAAACTATAAAGCTTTACTTTTAAGCATCGATTAGTATGGATTATGTGTACAATTCAAAATGAGCCAAATGTTCGATAATTATGAATTCGGCGAAACTCATTCTTCTACGGAGACTCTTAACACCGCGATTCAGAAAATGACGTTAAATGAACAACGCCATCTATCGAGCACGAAGTGATACTGTCAAAATATATGGGAAAACGTTCGAACACTCTGTAAGCTATGTAGAAAAGACGTAGGGTTCCATGACTGACTTGACTTGACTTGACTTGACTTGACCTGACTTGACCTGACTTGACCTGACTTGACCTGAACTTGACCTAACTTGATTTGGATTGAGTTGAGTTAACCTTGAGCAGGTATATTTTATCGCAGCAGGTACATTGGTAGTTGAAAGAAAAGTAGATTACTCGTGTTTATTTAGTAAGCGCATTCGTGCCTTAATTACTCACTTTTCTATCGATGTAAGAATCTACAATTTTTAAGAAATTAAAATTTGTCACCATTTTTTCATGATTAATATTTGTATCATGATTTAAAAGATAGATAGCGCCACCTATGGCACTACTACCAAACAATAGATTTGGAAACTTGAATTAACCAAACTTTAGATTGGGTGAATTCACAATGTATCGCGTTATGTTTCCGCGCGAAGTATGTGAACATATGATGATTATGATCGTGTGTTACACACGTTCTCACAAACCTACCTGATTTTACGCTAGTGTCATTTTACGACAATAGATGTCGTTACGTGTATCTACATTACGTACCTAATGAAAATTTCTTCTTGAATACTTTAAACTCTTATATCTTTTGATATTTTGAAGCGATTGCGATGAAACAAAGACTAAATGAAACATCGAGTTACACACAATATTTGAGTGTATAAGTTAACCATATTGATTTCGTACTTTTTACGTGATACTGGAACAATCAAACAAACGAACAGACAAACAGACAACCAGACAAACAGACAAAAATTCCAAAAATGGTAGAAATGGCATCTGTTGGTTATTCTTGGACACTCCACCAACTTTTTTTTTTTCATTGTACAGAAACTCCTCGTCTACAGATTTATTATATGTATAGATATAGATAGTGGGAGCCATGCAGACGATACTCTTGCGCATGAGTGCCGTTTTTGCTGGATAGATGCGAAGAATAGTCGCATCTCTTCTGTTACGCGGTACGGCGTCCTCTAGACGTGGGAACAGTTTGGGGTTAGTTTTAACAAACATTGCGGTTTCGAGAATATACATACAGGGAAGTGTTAATATTTTGTACTTTCTAAAATATGGTTTACATGTATCAACCGTTTTTAACCCAAACCTAGATCTAATACATCTCTTTTGAGCCTTGAATGCCGTGTTAACGTCGGTAGAATTTCCCCAGAATATAATGCTGTATCTTAGGTGTGACGCAGCTAAGCCATAGTAAGCTGCAATCAAGGTGTCTACATTCACAACTGCAGCTAGAGAGTGCAATGCAAATGCAGAACTACAATTTTTTTTGCAAAGGTTCTCTATATGCGATTTCCAGTCAAGCCTTTTATCAATCATTAGTCCAAGGAATTTCGTACTACATTTTTATCTACTTTTGTCAATACGGTGTATAAAAAGTCATAGATGGCCATACTTATAGTCTTATTTTCGCGAAATCCTTTTTGCCCATTACATAGTATATTATTATTTTCTATATAACCGTTTAATTCCTTTTGAATGAATTTCTCAAATATTTTAGAGAAGATAGGTATCAGAGAAATAGGCCTGTAGTATTCCATCAGCTCTCTGTCTTCTTTCTTAAATAATGGTTTAACGATAGCCATCTTTAGTGCGTCAGGAAACTTGCCAGCCATAATACTGAGATTAATGATGTGAGACAAATGGTGGCTTATTTCAGATGCTACTGATTTTATTATTTTAGTTGAGATACCATCGTAACCCACGCTATTAGTGTTTTTCAAACCCATAATGATTTTATGTGCCTGTTGTGGTGTACAGGGTGCCATAAACATTGAGTTTTTGCTATTAACGATGGGTATTGTAGTTTTATTACTAGTCTGTATTGGTTGTATTTTATTGATAAAATAGTTATTAAACTCATTTGCAATTTGTTTCGCGTCCGTTATCTTGTCGTTATTGATTTTAATTTTTGAAATATTAGGTCTTTACCTATGAAATTGCCGTTCTGCAGTACTGGCCATTTCAAATCAAAATAATTTTTGTTTGGCTAAGAATTCTAATTTCAAATTAATTTTATTTTAAAAACATGGATTTTTTTTTCCAAAAGTAGTCATTTCTTTATTGATTAGTGTTACATTTTCATCGCATTTCAATCTTTTTCGTCATCATGGATACGTTAAAAATTCGAGTAATTATGGAATATGAGTACCGTCGTGGCAGCAACGCGGCACAAGCGGCACGCAACATCAACGACGTTTACGGAGCTAACACTACAAACCAACGCACCACCTGTTATTGGTTTGCTCGCTTCCGTTCTGGAAATTTCGACCTGAAAAATGAACCTCGCGGTCGTCCGAAGACTTTGGTCGACAATGACGAATTAAAGGCGATTGTGGAAGCTGATGATACACAATCTACGGCTGAATTAGCAGCAGCTTTCGACGTTAGCGTCAAAACAATATTGGTCCATTTGCGTCAAATTGGCAAGGTAAAAAAGCTTGACAAATGGGTGCCCCACGAACTCAATGATCGCCAGCGCGAAGTACGCGTCGAGACGTGCCTTGCACTGCTCAACAGGCACACAAATGAAGGAATTTTGAACCGCATTGTTACCTGCGATGAAAAATGGATTCTGTTTGATAACCGCAAGCGCTCAGCAAGTTGGTTGGATCCTGGTTCAGCACCTAAACAATGCCCTAAACGAAAACTTACCCCTAGAAAAGTGATGGTCACTGTTTGGTGGTCTAGCGCCGGTGTGATTCATCACAGCTTCTTACCAAACGGGGTGAGCATTACTGCAGATGTGTACTGTGAAGAACTGAACACAATGATGGAGAAGCTGGCGCATCTCCAACCAGCATTGGTCAATCGCTCGTCTCCGCTGCTCCTGCACGACAACGCGCGACCTCATACTGCACAGCAGACGGTCTCCAAGTTGCAAGAACTGGGGTTGGAAGCTCTCCGTCATCCGCCCTACTCACCAGACCTTGCGCCTACAGACTACTACTTTTTCCAGAATTTGGATAACTTCTTGGCGGGAAAAAAATTCAATACCCGAGAGGCAGTACAAAATGCCTTTGAAGAATTTGTTGCCTCCCGTCCAGCTGATTTCTTTAAGAAGGGCATCAATAAACTGCCACTGCGATGGCAAAGATGCATTGATTGCATGGGTGATTACTTCGATTAATACAAATAAAAAATTCATGAAAAAAATTCGTTTAAATTTTTTCATACAAAACGGCAATTTCATAGGTAAAGACCTATTATAATTTTTAGGTACATTAAATTTTCCTCGATTTATTATTTGCCAGGCAGTTTTAGATTTATTGTCTGATATTTTAATTCTGTAGTTGTTTTGTGAACGCTGTGTCAGAGTGATGATTTTTCTAAATAACTTAGAGTAATTTTTAAAGCGAGTTCTATTTAGTTTACTTGGATTTAATCTGTATGTCCACAGAAGTTGCCGTTTTTTTTTACTACATGATTTAATTCCCTTTGATAACCACCTTTGCTTGTTTATTACATTTATTTTAATCAATTTTTTAGGAAAACAGAGGTTGTAGAAAAGCGAAAATACTTCATGAAAGTTGTAGTAGGCAATGTTCGGGTCGTCTGTTTCATATATTTCAGAATAATTAATTTTGCTCATACAATCTTTAAATTTAGTTATATTTTCTTTATTGTAGTCGCGTCTAATAGTACAGTATTTGTCGATAGTACATATTTTATTCACGGGACATTTTAAAAGCTGGGCAGTGTGGTCCGAAAGGGCAAACTCTAAGACTTCAGATTCACATTTTTTATTATAATTATGCGCAAAATTATCGATACATGTCCGACTTTCCATTCGAGTAGGTTGATTTATTGCTAGTTTTAGGTTGAAACTAAGTAGGATGCATTCAAACTCCACCGACTGGTAATTCCTTTTCAACATGTCTATATTGAAATCGCCAGCTATGACAATATTTTTATATGAATTCTTAGATAATTCCAGTAAAACTGTTTCAAACTGATTAAAAAAAGTATTGAGATTGTTCATATTTGGAATTCGGTACACACATACAAAGGCAGTGTTATACTTGGTAAGCTCAATGGCACAGCATTCAAAAGTTCCTGTTATTGACATTTTTGATATTTTTAATAGCTCGTTCCATTCATGCCCATTTCTAATTAGGATACATGATCCGCCTCTCTTAACTTCCTTTCTACTGTAGTGAGCAGCTAAGCAATAGTTTGGAATGCTCAGCTGGTTTTCGTAGCCTTCCATCATAAAATGTTCAGTAACGCATATTACATCCACTTGTTTGTTTTTCTCTTTAAGTTCATTTAAACAGACTGTGAGCGCATCTGACTTGTTCAATAAGCCTGCTATGTTCTGGTGCATTATATTAAGATAATTTATTATAGTTCAATTCAGTCGATATCATTTGGTTATTATATTTTATGTCATCAATCAAATGTATTATGTCCTTAAAAATTATTTGTAGTCCAGTATTATTTATTGCGCCAGTCCATCTGTTGTACTCTATGTAGTCATATGTGAGATTTTTGTTGCTATCAATTAGATATGCGTATTCGTGCGTCAATATGTCCAGAAAAAGTAGGTTATTGAATGTCTCCACTCTTGAATTATATAAATTAGTACAATTGTCGCATTTATATGTTGGGGCGCATAAAATAAAATTGGTATGTTTGATGTCCTGTAGAGCTTGTCTGATATATAGGATAATGTCAAAATAACTACTTGTTGTTCTGAAGTCTTCTTCCTCTAACATGATAATGCAATAGTCCTCTAGTGTAAAGTTAGATACTTTGTCCTTCAATCCTTTTAGCAGTAAGTTTGCATTTCCATGGGGTGTTATGTAGTGGCATATTTCAGAACGAGAGAAAGAGTTTTCTGCAATGTTCAGGATTTTGTTACTGTTATCTGTACTCAAAATACATATTTTGCATCTTTCCTTAGAGTTTTTATTAGAATAATTTTTCTTTATTTCTGTTGTCTCACAATTTATTTCTTTGTCATATGTTTTGGTTTGGATTTGTTTATTCGGTTTATTAGGTGTGCCGTTTAGAAATTGTTTATTGGGTGTTTCAGTTTGGACTTGCTTATTGCTTGTATTTCGTTTATTGTTCTGTTTTTTGGCGCTAGACGGCTTTAGTTTAACTGGAGTATTTGTTACTTTTTTAAATAAATCATTTTTTTTACTCAAAGTATTATTGAATTGTTTGAGTTCATTGTTTTCTAATGACAATGTCTCTATTTCTGAATGTGCACTTTGAAGCTGTAGCGTAAGATTCATAACTTGTTCACGTAGCTTTTTTAGTTCGTCATCCTCGTCGTCGGACATCTCAGGTACACTAGTGACTGTGCTATTCAAGTTATGCGTCGGATCAATGTCACTTTTGTTTAGGATCGAGTCCGATTTTGTTCTGGTACGGCGAAAGGTAATGTTTTCTAAGAAATTCATTTTTGATGTTTCAAAAAGAATCTCATATGTTGGGGATCGAACTCGTGCCACACCGTTCACATACGTATCGATACTTTACTGGCGGAGCTATTTGTACAGTTAAGATTGGTGATGAAATAGTGTTGCTTAATGTAGATACACGATTTGAACTAACGAGTGGCCGTTAATATATGAGTCATGCAATGGAAATATTTGCACTGTTTCTTTGTTTGACTTCACTTTGTAAAAATAACACTTTATTTAAGTTCTTTCACTTTTTAATGTTGTTTAATGTTATTATTTATTGTTTGTAATGTTTATATTGTAGATATTAACTGTATTCACTTTTTGTTATATTTGATTATTTTCGTTATGTGGTCACTGTTTATAAAGTTATATGTATGCACTTTTTTGTCTTGGTAATATGGTCACTTATAGTTTGTCAGTTATCTTTACACTTTAGTACTTAAAATATGTCAAAAACAGTAATATAAGTATTTTTTTAATGCGGGTACATTAAATATCGTTTATTACAATGAACTTAGGTACTAAAATACACAACAAACTTATAACATCGCGAGAGTCGCGGAGGATGCGTAAGTATATAGTACGTAGGCACGTCTTTACGTCTTTTCCCGTCGGTGATCAGAACTAAAACTCCTTGCTAGCAACAGCGACGGGCTTTTTATAATACTCAGAAAGTAGGTACTTCAAGCGATTCATTACTTTCGGTGTTGTAGCCTGACGACGCGATGTCCAACTTCTCCCACCCGACCTACGGACCAATAGGCGATTTTCTTATCTAGCGACCGAGCCCCATAAGTAGGTGAAACAATAGGAGCGAGCAAGATAGAGAGCCGCTGCGCAGTCGTGCTCTTTCTAAGCCGTGGTAAGGCTCGCGGAACAACTTTATTTAATTTATTTAGTTTGTTAGAGTTCTCGCGTTACATTCTCCCCCTCTAGCCTAACTAAGTGTCCCCACAGTTTGGCTAGTCTAAATATCTACGTGGCCTACCCCGTTTACGCTTCTCCCTAACTGGAGGTTCTATCTGACCAGCGAACGGCGTGAGGTGCGAAACGTGATATTTCCCTATGTTTCTCTCAGTCTGTATATTCTCCAGACCGTACGTGGTTGGGCTTATAACCTTCCCTATTTTATATGGGCCGTCGCGGCGTGGGATAAACTTCGCGGTTTGTCCGCGTCCTGCGTCGTTCGGTCCTCGTGTCTCAACCCAAGGTCTCCCCCTAGAGGGTTCGTCGGACTCCATGTCCTTAATGCGTAGGAGTGGGTGTCGATCCGGCTCAGCCGCGTTACGCTTCCGGTAATCAACACATGGCCGTAAAGTTCCGCCTTTCTTACCTACCAGTACCACGTTGGTGGTCCAAGGGGACTCGTACTCCTCGATAATGTCATCTTGCAGCAGCTTATCGGGCTCCTTCTGCAAGGCTTCTCTCCTATTCTGTGACATCTTATATGGTGGACAAGCAATAGGTTCCTGGTGTGGACTCACCTTTATTGGGTGCGTAGCATACTCAGTGGCCGGTATGCTGCACGTACGCCGCTGCTTGAGGTTTAATCTAGTACCTTCATCCAGACGCAACGGTAACTCTGTGGATGCAGCTTGCATGATGTTTGCATCCGTCGGGCTAAGCGTGTAAGAGTACACAAAATCATAAAATTGCTCGGGACTATCCGAGAATGTCCAGATGCCCTGGGCGACATCTATTATCATTTCAGCTCGTGCCAAAAAGTCTACACCTAAAAGCGTCCTATTATCACTGCCAGGTAACACTAACAACTGACACGTCACCGTACGACTTTCAATAATAATATCTACCTCGGCTGTCAACAGGTTTCTCCACCCTTGTGTTCCATCAGCCAGGTGTACGAACCGTTTAGTCTCACTAAACTTAACTCCAGAGTCTACCAAGACTCGGTACAACAGCGGGCTCGCAATGCTATGCGACGCGCCGGTATCTACAATCGCCACGCCGCTACGGCCCATAACATTAATATTTACCATTGGGTAGGATTCGCGCGTATTTATGTTTGCTACCCGTACGCACGAAGTATCACCCATACTAACGTTATCGTTATAACAAAAATCTAAACCTAAATGCACACTATTGAATGAAGTCTTATCGTCTGATTTCGCCGATGTCGTCGCGCAAAAATCACATTTCGACCTCACTACGCCCTCTTTACCACAACCATAACATCGCAAAACCTTTTGCGTATTTTCAATTTTCGCGCCTTTAATATTATTACTACTGGCTTTATCGCGATTACGACACTCGTCGCTAACATGCCCAAATATTTTACAATAACTACAGCGCGGCCTATTCTTATTATTACTACGCCCCGTAGTCGACGCTCTCGTGGTGGGGGATGTCGATCGCGTGAGTTTGCCGTCATTGACCACATTGTTATTATTATTGACAACAGAATTTTTTACCTTATTTTCGTTGTATGCATCCTCTGCGATCCTTGTTTTACACATAAGATCGTCTAAACTACGAATGGTATCACGCGGCACTCTTTTTAGCACTCGTCTGTGTAACAACCCGTAACAGACGTCGATTTGCAACACTTCATCAAGCTTATACGGTAGCTTGGCTATTAATGCGCGCACTTTACACAAAAATGTCTCGGCACGTTCGTCGTCGCGTTGCTCGGCGGCGTAGATCTCACGCAGAACCTTGTAGGCGGGCTGCGCCCTGCCATACATAGCGCGGAGGCTGGCGACCGCGTCGGACCACGTAGTCGCCGACGCTTTGATGCCGCGCCACCATACTGCCGCGTCACCTTCCAGCAACATTGGCAATCCTCGGAGAGCATGCTCGTCTCTTACGGATGCGCACTCCTTGAAGATCTCGACGGCGTCCAGGAAAGCTTCCAGGACCTCAGCGTCCTGGGATGACCCGTTGAATCGCGCCGTGCACTTTATAAAGTTTGCACTCGAGCTAGCGCTAGCGGCACTTCCGCTGTTCGCGCTCGTCGATGGAGGCACCCTGACTGGGGTGGAAGTACCAAAATCACCGTTAGACGTCATCAGCGAATTTATAAGACATCTATTCGCTTCTGCTTGCGTGCGCGTGATCGTCTCGATCAGCGTGGACAGGAACTGTTCTTCGCAGGGATCGAACTCACGACTCAGACGTCAGAACGTCACGTAGTTCTTGTAGCTGGTTTTAATTCGCCCTTTATTGAGACAAATAGACTAGTAACATTACTATTAAGACGTCTATTTTCAGAAGCTTCAATTAACTGTTTAATATGTCTGAAGGGACATACATTAGTATCTGGGTGTCTTAACAAAGACCATCCAGACTGTCTATATTTACTTGAGTCTGTTTTTGATCCAAACCTGGGCCATAATAAAATCTTTTCTTTTTCTTCTATGAAATTGTTATGAGATATATCTAATAAGGTGAGGTCGTGTATTCTTCTGCCTGATGCCAACAGTAAAATAATTGCAGTTCTTCTTGAAATATCAAAAAGTGAATTTGTGCTTGGAACTGACTTCAACCAATTGAATAACAATTTTGTGTCAAAAATAGGGGATTTTGAAGGTTGAGGTTTTGCCAATGCGATGGCTTTTAAAACTTGTTGAACAAAGAAATTCTTTGAAAGATTTTCTGCATTTGAAGCACAAAAGGTAGAAATAGCCGATTTATGTAATAAAATTGTGTTAACTGAAAAATTATTTTTTAAATGCAGATCTGCTAAAAACCTTGCAACGTCTTTGCCATCTGGGTTTTTGTGATTAATATTATTTATGGCACAAAACGATAGCCACCTTTTTACAGGGGCTTTATAAGTATTTAGAGTGCTTTTGCGCCAGCTATTACTCAATAACTTAATTTCATCCCTACTCCAGTTAGCTACCTGGTCTGCCCACCCCCAATTTTCCAAGCCTGGAGGAACAACTTGTCCACTTGCGGGGGACAGAAACCCGTCGACCGATCTATAAGGTTCTCCCGTAGATCTGTTATCGGTACTGGGTTTGATAGTGCCCTGGCTTGTAGATCGGTCAGCCAGAAACACTGATCCCACTGTGGTGCTATTACTATGTATGTTCCTTTGGCCCTGTTTAGATGATCCAGCACCCGTGGGATCAGGTTGGGGGGGGGAAACACCCAGCCCAACTGAAAGTCCCAATCTTGACTGAAGGCGTCGCAAAAAATTGCTGACCCATCTGTTGAGTCCCAAGTTACGTATTGTGGGACAGCTGCGGTTTCCTTTGACGCGAACAGGTCTACGTCTGGAACGCCCCACTTTTCGAATATGACGTTCTTGGCATGGGGTAGTAGTTGCCATTCGGGAAGCGGTTTTCCTCTCGAGAGGCGGTCCGCTATTCCGTTTAACCTCCCCGGGAGGTATGATGCCGACAGCGTTATGTTGTGCTGCTCGGTTAGGTGAAGGAGTTTGCTTGTTAGATTTAGCAGAGCTAAGGACCGGGTGCCCCCCTCGTTCCTTATGTAAGCTATGAGGGTTCGATTGTCGGACTGCACTAAAACGTGTGCATCCTTCATGTATGCACCTTGTCTCACTAAGGCTACATACACTGCAAACATCTCCTTCACATTGGAATGCCATTTTTGTTGGCGACGATTCCATTTGCCCGACAACATGATGTTGTTCAGGTGTGCTCGCCAGCCCGCGTCCGCCGCGTCTGTGGTGAGAAAGTGGGTAATCTTGGGGTTGTGCATTGTTCTTGCACTTTTGCCTACGTTTTTTACCCACCATTGTAACTCTCGAATCACTAGAGGTGGTAACTCCCTCTTTTCCCTTGGTCTGCATCCTCTGAATGATTTTAGAAAAATCTGAGTTCGGCGACAATGAAGGCGTCCCTTTGGAGTTGCTATGTTCGCAAAATTTAGCACACCAAGCAATTTTTGCATTACTCGGAGACAAGACTCTTTCTTTTGTAATAGACTCGTTGCTAATTCTTTTATTTTTTCTACTTTTTTTACAGGAAGAGAAATTTGTTTTGTTTTTGAATTCCATGCTATTTCCTGAGTTGGGATGAGAAGTGATTTTTGAAGGTTTACATGCCAACCCAGCTTTACCAGAGTATCCACAGCTACTTTGGTGTGTTCTATGAGTAGTGTTTGATTTTGACTGGCTATTAAAAAATCGTCTAAATAAACTATAATTCTTATGCCTTGTCTCCGAAGGATTTCCGCAATCCAATTGGTTACCGATGCGGAAGAGTGAGGAGCTGATGAGAGACCGAAAGGCAAGGCCGTTAACTGTAATATCTCGCCTCCATATATTATTCGCAGAAAACGCCTGTGGGTTTCCTTTATGCTCAAATGAAAATAAGCTTGATGAAGGTCGATTTTGGTCATCCAGTCCCTGTCTTGTAGGAACTGAATTACATCCAGTCGAGAAATTAACTGGAAATGCCGAGTCGAAACATGTAAATTCAGACTCTTTAAATTGAAAATAGGGCGTATCCCCCCATCTGGTTTTTTGACTAAAAACATCTTGGAGTGAAAGCCGGGTGTCATATTTTTTGGTTTTTCTAATATGCCTGCTTCTTTTAACTGTTCTATGACTTCTGTCATTTTCTTGGATGATTTTGTTGCAAACTTGTTTATTATTCTTTTGTAAGGGTAATGTAAAGGAGGTTTTGTTAAAAATGGTATGCGACACTCCGCTATTATTTTTTGAATATACTGATTGGCACCCAATTCCTTCCATGCCTGGACATGGAACTTTAGGCAACCTCCTTTGAACGCCCTGATTTGATTGTCACTTATCTTTAACATTGGTGGTGTCTTGGGAGCCTGTGCGGCGAAAGGAATGTTTTTTGTAATTTTTCTGGGATTATTTGTCCGAGTTAAACTTATTTTTTTTAGTAAAATTTGTTTTATAAGCTGGCTTATAATTTTTATAGTTCGCCTGATTATTATTGGATTTCTTCTTATCTTTTAGATAACTTGGCATGTTTAGCCATACTTGGGAGCCTCCCAAAGAGTCCACCAGAAGGATGAATGCTTCTCTGTTGAAGAGATGCTCTGCACTTGGTGGAATATTTTGTAATGCTAATTTGAGATTATTATTACTAACTTCTTTTAGAATGCGGTCACGTCTAACTTCAATACACTCTGCTCGCTTGCCACATATGATTTGCATACAGGATTCCATATTTTTGTATGAAGGAGACGTTGGACCAAATTTTTCAGATAACTTATTATAAAGAGTGTCTGCATTGAGCTCTGTGTCAGAACTAGCAGCCCAATTTACAACCTCCTGTAGACCATTTTTTAAAAGTTGCCTATTTTCCAAAACAGCATTTGACAATCCCGCTAACAACTGTTCCGTACTTGCCAAATAATCCGTACCCTTATTAAGATGACATAATTCTTCATTTAACTTTAACCCTATAAAGCCTGGTGTTGCTAGATGGCCTTGTAAGTCCTTCTTATACCTAATACCCTTCCAGGCCTGCGAATTAAATTTTTGTAGATTATTTAACTCTGTTAATTTTGTGGGGTCGGCTACGGGTACAATCTTAGATTCATCATAATTAATTTTTAAATCTCCCAAACACATACTATTATAAATCGGCGGTTTATTTAAAAATTGGTTACAATTTGTTGAATTTACGGAGTCGCTATGACCGCCATTGTTATTTTCTTTACTATTATTCACACTAGCACTAATTGCCGTGAAAATTTGCGGCATTTTAGCTACGCAGTCTGATAAATAAGCAACCTGGTTAATAAGTTAATAAGTTAAATAAGACCTGTTTGAACCTGAGCCGCCTAGACCTTTTGTTAGGTGGTGGCGAGGCAAAACCTTCCTCGTCTTCCGAAGACGAGGAACTGCTTTGCGATGAGCTTGAGCTCACAGCTCTACGCCCTCCATCCGGAGCAGCGATTTGAGCTACCGGTTCAGGTACCGGATCCTCCGAATTATTCATGATGGAAGGTAGGTACTTACCGACTCGCTGTCAATGCACAACACTGCACTAAATATAACACTGATTATATTTATTATACTATTTTCAAACCGAAAACAATAAATATTGAGAACTAAGAAGATTTTTGTCAGTTTTAAGTTGAAAAACAAACTTTTGCTCCTAACACGACAAAAATCATAAACGCTATGAGAACCCCAAGGGCCGGTCGCCGGATCTAGTGGTAGCGACCCCTGCTGGAAAGGAGAGGTAACAACATAAATCCATAGAGAATCAGGTATGTTTTTCAATATTTATGCTCCTAGAAGACAGAATCATAGACAGCATCTTCATACTACTAACGCTGTCTTTCGGCTAGGCATATAATGATGTCTTAGAAAGTAATGAAGCTTCTGACTTAAGTTTAATTTTGAATAACCTTTGTATTTCCTGAATATTAGCATTGTTTAATTATAAAAGAATTAAATGATAAGCATTTTAGCATTAGTTTCATTGAAATAACTAAGTAATAAGAGTTTGTATTGATACACGCGGTATGTCCGCCGACGCGGGGAGAAGGGTCGCACACACAATGGCGATATAGCGTGTGTGGGTACTTGATCTATGCGTGGGTAGTCGATATGAAATTGTAATTGTCGAACAAGTGAACAAGTAAACTCTGTAACTAATGGGCGACTAGCGTCACCAACTAACTCAAACTAAAGGACTCCTTGATAAGTGATAATTCAAAAGTGCCTGTAAATGTTCTAATTGAAATAAACGCTTTGAGTTTGAGTTAAGTGTTGTGTGTCATTGAAAACCAACTACCTCTTACTACCATCAACGAAGAATTACACCGGAGACTGATCACACACGAGAGAGGATGGATTCCCCTCTGTGTTATATATATATATATATATACGTTAACATAATTGAGAAGTCAACATGCATGCATACATCAACAAAATAATTAAAAAAAAAAAAAAAAAATGTCTTGTCTTTAGTTTATTATTCATTTAAGTCATAAGTCACATAGTCATAAAGCCTAGATTAAGTTCGTCTCATAACTATAGTTATACAGCTGTAGCTTAAAGTAAATTTTAGTTATTAAGTAGTATATTCAAGGTGATGGACAAACAGTAACAAGATTTTACATATAACTAAGCATAAGTTGTGACGGCTCCACCTGTGGTGGGGCGGAATAGCATTAAGCATTGCCTGTAAAGTAACACATAAGCGAATAAAATAAAAATTTAGAGTCATAAGGGCGCGGACCAAGAGTCTGCGGACGAATTGTAAGGAAGGAGTGTGGTTTTAGCCGGTAAGAGTCCGGCACTGCCCAGACTGGTTCGTATGTGAAGCAGCCTGGACGTCCATGAGGATTTCCCACTCCTGCCGAAAAAAAAAAAAAAAAAAAAAAAACATAACGGAACCTTTTTTTTTTTTTTTATTATTTTTTTTTTCGGCAGGAGTGGGGAATCCTCAATGGGAGCCCACCCAACCACGATGTTTGAGCCGGGTGGCGGCGCCCGCCGGGTGGCCAACCTAGCCTAACCTAACCTAACCTGACCTAACCTGAGCAAACCTACTTGTCACTCAAACCATGCGTAGTTGACAAATATAAAAATGATTGACCAAGTAACAATAAAAAAATACTTTTTTTCGACTAAAAGATTTTTAAGTTTATATCCTACACCGTGCTCGCTACCGAAACAACTGACGGACTGAGGGAGGGGTCGCGCTTGTGGCTGGTCAGTACATGTCCCGCGCCACCCACCCGTATTGAGACGCATGTTCGTTGCCCTCGTGCCCTAGGGTGAAAGGGTGAAATAATCTTGTGGTAAAATGTAGTGTAAAAAATGTGTGGAATAAAATTAGATGTCATGAACTAAAATTCAAACCAACACCTCGACTTCAGTTACAAAAAACAGTACTGTATTTTTTTATTTTCTTTTGCTTATATCTCGAAAACGGTGAGTCCTATCGCAAAAATAATGAAAATTTCGTTGCCCTTTGGGTTACCCCTAAACCCCTAATTCTCAACATGTTGGTAATTTTTTTTTTTTTCGTTATTTTCCATACATCAACTGAAAAATTCCTTTAAAAACACGTCGAGGCTGCCGTGCATGCGCGCCTGTGGCTCTAAAAAAAAACAACGGGGTAGGGAAAACAAGTACCAAGTGGAGGCGCGTGGTTGTCAAATTCGATTTTAGTTGTGTTAAAATAAGTTTCAAATTTAGAGAATTTATTTGGCAGAATAGCTCAAAGATTCCCATAGTCAAAAGTAAGGAATTTTAGTGATAGTTTAGTTCGGTATACAAGAGAATCGGCACCACTGGCAAGTTATGGGACATGGAACACTTTTTATCCCAGTAGTACGTCTCCTTGGGATAATTTACGACCTCAACGCGAGCGAAGCCGCAGCTAAAAGCTAGTATAATAATAAAATATGTAATATAATAATAATATAGAAACTATTGAACTGAAAACTTCTTTAGGCGGTTGTTGGTAGGGGTGAATTTATGGATTCTCGTAGAGCTTTACTATGGAATATTGATGGTGCTAATACCAGTTTTAAGTTTTTTTATTAAAGCATTTTCCGAGTTTTTAGGGTTCCGTACCCAAAGGGTAAAACGGGACCTTATTACTAAGGCTATGTCTAGGCTGTCTGTCCGTCCGTCCGTCCGTCCGTCTGTCCGCGGCTTAGCTCAAAGTCTGTTGGTACTAGAAAGCTGTAATTTGGTATGGGTATACATATAAATCACGCCAACAAAGTGGTAAAAAAAAGGAATTAAAAAAAAAATGTTTTCTTCCCTACACTTAAAGTGGGGATGGTTTTTTTATCATAAAATATGGTCGTCCCCAAGAAAGTACCTATGTAACACAATAAAAAAATGTGAGATAGGAGTTTATTATGAAGAGCCTAAGAAATTTGCTTGGCAATCTGTGCGTGATGTGAAAACAAACTAAAATTGAAAATATAGATCTCTTACTTACTTTTTGCCGGCTGAAGGTTAGCAACGATGCATTCATCAAAATAAGAACTTACGACGTAACAAATATAAAAGTTTTAGTACTATGGTAGACCAAATACAGAATTATGAACTCGGTAGGTACCGAAATTGGATTTCATGTAGGACATGGTCGACCGGTAGGTGGCTATAGTTGGGACCGGTGGTTTTTTTCAACTGCTTTTATGTAATAATCTGAGGTAATAATATAACGTTATGTTTAAGTGATCCGGATTATGACAAAATAAAGACTAGATTTTGTCGTAATCCTGAGCACACCCAGTACTTTGATCGAATACCTGTCCAGATTTGTTTAAATTATAATAAAAATAAGCTTGCAACACTGAAGTTGCAAATTGATGCGATGCCTCTCTACTGAAAGAGAGGCATCGCATCAATTTATTGTGATCCTTACATTATAATTTTCTTTTAAGTAATTTCAAAATGAAATGAATCGGACTGATTCGAATAAAACATTTCGTTATATTTTTATAACTTTCTGTGTATTTTTATTTTGTAGGTAATATAATAATTATTGTGTTTTTAATACAAAATACCCATTGTAGGTTTCGACTGGCTGTAGTGTCGAAAGGGACACATTTTTCATTTACTGATTTGCCTTGCTCCCGACAGCCAGTGAATGTTTTAGTAATAGAGGTAGGAGTAGAGGATACATATTTAGAAATATCAGAGTTAGTAGGATTCTGAATAACAGATCATCATTACATGCCGTCACATTGGCACGTGTACGTGTGTTGCAAGTGTAGTTCGCTTTATCGCGATAATGTAGCCGTCGCCTCAGACCAAATAAAAAACCAAGACAGAGCGCTGTCAACAGTGACGCGAGGCCGGTTTCGTTAACATGTGTGCACATATTTTGGTGTAGTTCGATTGTAAATGGTTGTAAATGTGTGCGTTTGTGCGTGTATGCACAGAGCGGTGGTGTAGTTTTGGCATGCTTATTCGCAGCGCTCTGTCTTGGTTTTTATTTGGTCTGAGGCCGTAGCATTATCAATTCACAGGAAAAAAAAAACACACTCAAACTCCAATTGAATATGAATTATTGTTCGACAAAATTATTTTCAAAGTGACATCTGACAATTTTTTCTGTGAATTAGTAATCCCACCATAGTTCTGTTGGAGGGGAGGGAGGAGGGCAGGTAAATGAAAATCAGACAGCTTAACACTAGGTATCGTATATTTATTATGTCGTTTTTACTCATCGATTGCCATTGATCAATGATAGGTAGGTACATAATTATAATTATAATTTTCTCTATTTAATATGTGGGCACAGTGTGACGTCACTCGTGTGATCGTGTGTTTAAACTTCGAAGTTCAGAAATACAGTCATGTGGCGCCTCCACCAGTTTGCGCGCATTGTTGCGTATCGTTGATTGCGTGCTCTAGTAGGTATATTCTAGCAAACAAACCATAATTATCTTAATATAATAATTGCTTATTGAACCCTCTGACAATCTCCTAGAACTCCAAGAAAATACCCTAGAATTTGTTTTAATCACCTACTATCTACAGTCTTATCACGTTTTGATTGGCTTCAAACTGTCATTCAGTCATGAGAAATGTGCCTCGTAAGTGCATGTATGTGGTTCAGCTTACATGAAAGTGATTGAATGAATGCATTTTTTTTCTTAAGTTTGCCACATAATCAGAAGAGAGAGAAGCTTCAAGATGATAAAAATGGCACAGTGTATATATAGAGCAGCGGTCCCTTTGTAACATTCACTAATGAAATGTGCAGCGCGCTGTCAGCGGCGGCGCACTTCGTTGTCGGCGGCGCTGTCCGGCGTGGTGGTTGTGCGCGCGGTGGTGGTGGTGGTAGTGGTGGTGGGCGGGTCCAGGCCCTTGATCTCGAAGGGCCCGCGGAACAGCGGACGGAACAAGCGCAGGAACGTCTGGTAGCGCACCGCCGAGTTCTGCAACGCGACACTCTCTCTCACACACCGAACACAATCATGTACACAGTACAGACAGAATGGGGGAGGGGGGCTCACCTGAATGACATCACCGATGATCTTAGTAGTGCGGATGAGCAGCGACACGGACGGGCCAAACAGGCTGCCCGGCAGGTCCAGGCTGACCTTGTTCCGGTCGAACACCGGGATGTCGCCGGCTGCCGCGGCTTGGCGGCGACGGCGCGGGCCCCCAGGACTCAGCGGGTGGCCAGGGCTCTGCGACCACGATGGGGGCCCCTGCGCCAGCTCCCGGCGCCTCCACGTAGTGCCACTCTGAGACAGGGCCGCTCTGAGCATCGGCTCACTAGCGCCTCGCAGCCCTCGCTTCGCCTCGCTGTCTCGTGTGTGGTGCTTGCGTATGCGTTGTATGAGTTTATGTGAATATAATGTTCCGTCAAGTAGTCTGTTGCGCACTCGCCCTCGGGCCGAGTGCTGCGTCAAGCGCGACCCGCGCCGGGATGCGTGCGTGCATGCTGCTGCCCCGCCGCGTGCGGTCGAGCACCCAGCGCGGGTTCCTCACTGAACGCAGCCGCTACTATGTGCAACTTGTGTCGTTTGCATGTACTCTGGTACACCAATGTATAAGTTTTACGAATCATTATCTGACAAACGATGACGTCGACAACAAAGCACGTGCGTCGTGTCCCTCCATTTTTGTTCGATATTAGTATTGCAAAGAACCTTTTATAGAGGATTCATATCCTGGGTGTAGATAAAGTCTTGTATGCAACTGTAAATAATTACGTATTAAAACACTCATGTGATACTATCATCACACTCGGTCATTCGTGTTTTAATATTATTATTATGTAACAGTTGCATAAATAACTAATACATAAGATGACATATTCAGTTAATTTGTTTATGCGTAGTCAGACACAGATATATTAAGATGTAAGTACTTGAGTGTTCAATAATGAAGCAATCAAATACTTCGCTCATAGGAGTAATAGTACACGCAAAGATATTTTAAACCATGATCGCTTCTTAACAACTCGGACAGGGGATCTTGTAACCGATCATATTGGGTACGATTTACATGAACGCTAAAAACTGCACAAGTTGACCTCGGTAGGGCAATATCCATACTAATACTATCCATACTTCCACATTATATCCGTACTTCCATATACTAATATTATAAATTTGAAAGTAACTCTGTCTGTCTGTCTGTCTGTATGTTACCTTTGCACGCCTAAAACATTGACTGGATTTCGACAAAAGGCATGGAGATACATGACATCCTGGGGAAGGACAGAGGCTACTTTTTGTTTAAAAAATAATCCTATAGGGGATGAAAGTTTGTATAGGAAACCCTGCATTTCTTAAGATAGGCTTATGAAAATTCAAAGTTATGGTTTTGGTAAGAAACAAGGAATCATGTTTTACACTGTTTTTGTAAAATCATGGCCCAAGGGGTCATCCCCCAAAAAATAAGGGATGATTTTAAAATTTACCAGTGCTAATAATGTTTTGATTACTTATTAAAATAAAGATTTTAGGGATGGGATATATAGTCATATTGTCTGCGGTAGTACGTTCCCGTGGGACGATATCCGACATACCACGGGGTTGAAGCTGTGCGCGGAAGCTAGTTAGGTATAAACGAATAAAATTGAAACAAAAAATAAAATAAAAGTCACAATTTATTACAAAGATATAAACTTGAACTACAGGTAGGTACAGTACCGTATGGTCTCGGTGAAGTGAAACAGTGAAGTAAGACGGAGTGAGTGCGTGTGTGTGCGTGCGGCGCCGCTACGGCGCGCTACGAGGGCTACGGGATGGCTACGGGCTACGAGCTACGATAGACTACGTGCGCTATTCACCGCGGATGCTGTGCATCGCGCGGCTTCTAGTTCAACATTAAATATTATTTTCCTGGCTGTGCGGCACTGTAAGGCACGGCGAGCTGCTTCAGTCCGCCACCGGTGATAACCACACAACACACCATACTATATACAAATTTATATGTACTTATTTACATTCCACAGATGCACTGATCCAAGCGAGAGTCGCGAACTTTTCGTAGGAGCTGACGACTACCAGTCCTGCACCTGAAGTGTCGCGGCCGACGCCGACGTGGAGGTTAGAGGACAACTGGACATGACTTGGCATACTACTGACCCGAAACAAACGCTACACCGGATGTTGGCAATTAGTGGCCGGATTCTTTGGCATCCTGTATATTATTAGCAAACTTAATAGTAACGGATGTTTTAAATGTAGTGTATAATAAGTAAATGCTTATTAATCTATGAACTTGTTGCACTACTAATCTATGAACTTGTTTAACCTCACGACAACACAACAAGTGCACAGCAGCTATCAGGATAGTGTTGTGAGCTGCTCTGTTGACGGAGAGGCGGGAAAACGGAAAATAACCCTAATGTTTTTCTTATAAAGTTAGAAAACCCGTGGGGCAAGGATATCAATTAATTTATTTATTCAAGGAAAAGAAACCCATATTACAGTGCAAGGTTAATAAACATTCCAGATTGTAACACAATCTTTTAGTTTTTGTTGCGCTTATGCTGTATGATATTGATTTTGATCAGTTATCGCTCACACACACATACACACACACACACACACACACCACACACAATACATTCAATAATCATCATAATCCACCCATCATACATCTGTTGCCACATCCATTTCTATCTGAGATGTTGAGTTTGGCAATGGAGAACTGATTACATTTAGTGTTGAGCGAATTGTGTGTAGTAGTGGGTACATACAGTGTGTGCATCGTGATTCGTGAACATTCTCCTGCTCTTATCCCGATGTGTGTTCGGGGCAGTATGACATGTTTGTTTCATGTTTCATACAGCAGACAGCACATACATAAAGTTTGTGCATATAAGTTGTGAAAATAGCTAATATCCATGTGCGTGTTGCTCAAGCCGAGCAGAGGTCGCGTGGCGGCGCGCGCGGGCGTGCGACCTTGCGCGCGCGGTGAGGCAATTACTCGTATGTATATAGTATATTATGTGATTTGGACACTACTCACTACAGCGACGGATTAGGAAATAAAGCTAAGGACAAGCGGTGACTAGATACGACAGTGACTGGCGCCGAGTGCGGCCGAGCGCGGACTAGAGGGACTGACTAAACTTATGATAAATGCTCAGTGGCAAGAATTCGACAACCTTTCTCTTCGATTTAAATATGTTACATACAGTGAGACGTACTCGCATCCATTGCAGCATGCAGGACGGTGTGCTCGCAGTCTCGCACACCAGGGCAAGCCGAACTATGTACATGTCAGGGATACGACAACAGGGGAGCGCGGGGGTGAGAGGCATGCGACGTGCAGCGTGCAGTAAAACAACACAACTTTTGACGAATCTTTTAATATCACCAACGCTCACCTAAAACCTATTTACAATATAAATACAAAACGTAGAGAGAGACGGCGCGCCGCCGGCACTGGGGTAGGGGGGAGGAGGAGGCGGAGGGGAGACAGGAACGACCGCGGACTGTACAGGCGGTCCGGAGGGGGAGATGCGACACGATCATACACATGGAGTCCCAGCCACTAGTCCAGGCACAATACTTAACCACAGAGAAGTGTTGTCCTCGAGCGCGGTCCGGCCGCACAGTGCTAGTGTGAGAATAGTGGCCGGACCCCGTGTGTGCGTTAGCGCGCAGGAAAGGGCGTGAGAGCGAGAGCTCAAGCGTCGTCCTCCTCAGAGGAGTCGATGGTCTCAACGGTACCGCCGGCGCCGGCGCCGCCCGACGAGGAGCCCGACAGCGAGGTCACGAGCGAGATGATGGAGCCGAGCCCGCCCCCACCTGAGCCACCGCCGCCGCCACCAGACGCGCCGCCCAGCAAGCCGGTCACCGCCTGGATCTTAGGCCCCAGGAGCTGCAGCTTGGGTCCGATCACCTGTCCCACGATGCCGCTTAGCGACGCCAGCCCGTTCTGCGGCGCCTCGATACCGTATTGCTTGTTCAGCTCGATGTTCTGTCGGTCCAGCGTGTCCACGAAACGCGTCTTCGCGTCTATCAGCGAGTTGATTTTCTACAACAGAGAGAGCGAGTGACGCAACGTGCCATGTGGCGGAGGTGAGGTGAGGTCATTAGGTCGATACTCACCCCGAACACGAAGCCGAGCACGGCGTTCTTGATGCCGAACTTGGCCTGCGTGACGCCCTCCAGCTTGCGCTTCTCGCGCGCCTGCTCATCGCCGACGCCGTCCTGCACACACACACACACACTGCGTCACTACACACCACACACCCACACACCACTACACTAAAGCACTCCGTCACCATTAGCCTTCCACCGCCGCTCCACCGTGTAATGTTAAATTTATTTTATGCCTGGTAAACTCGTCGTGCGGCTCATCTCACGGACTCACTACTACGCTGTCACGTATGAGTTCGCCATACTGATACGTCGGAACTAGGTACGACACGGGACGGCACCGCACGCCAGCGGGCCCGCGTTTCTTCGTCCTCGCAAAGTGAACAGCTTGGCGCTTGCACACGATATATACCGATTAAGAATGCAAGATTTCTTCAATAATCATACCGGCGTTATCACATTCCGCAGATGGGTAGCTCTCATGACGAGTGAAAATACATTCCGAAATTCAGTCTTACATCAAATATATGAGATAGGTTGACAGTTTTTGTGCCAAATGTTCAAAATGAAGAATGGCTTCATATCAAAAAAATTCTCGCAAAAGAAAGCAATTCAACTCGTAATATTTAGTGTTTTAGGAAAGAATCCTTGTCCACAGGGAGACTCTTAAAATGAAGAGATCTCGCAACACGATAATTTACAATATCAGGCACTGACATCGGGATATCTGGACACAAGGCTGGGATATCAAATAATGGGCCAAGTAAACCTGTAACGCATTACGATAGCTAAAACGTGTATATAGGACAACGCAATGTCACTTAACAAAATGTTTTTTTTCACAATTAGGATGAGAATCAGCATTTTTTTAACGCCATAACATAAAAGGCATTAAAAAAAAAATGATACACACATGGTATATTATGGTATGGCATAGGTCATTGAACAAAATAATAAAGCGTGGCTCATACCCGATTTCTGCGGTATTTTAGCCAGAGTTCAGCTAATCGATAGAGATGCCATATTGGTTCGCTGCCATAGTGCACGAAAAGAAAGAAAAGGACTTCAATGGTGTCAACTTGCTTCAATAGAGTTTATATGAGGAGCTCAAATAGCACGCGTTGTTATGTCCAGGAAGTTAAGTTAGCAGGGTCGTGCAAGAAGAGAAAGAAAAGAACTTCAATGGTGTCAACTTGCTTCAATACAGTTTATATGAGGAGCTCAGATAGCACGCGTTGTTATGTCCAGGAAGTTAAGTTAGCAGGGTCGTGCAAGAAGAGAAAGAAAAGAACTTCAATGGTGTCAACTTGCTTCAATAGAGTGTATATGAGGAGCTCAAATAGCACGCGTTGTTATGTCCAGGAAGTTAAGTTAGCAGGGTCGTGCAAGAAGAGAAAGAAAAGAACTTCAATGGTGTCAACTTGCTTCAATAGAGTTTATATGAGGAGCTCAAATAGCACGCGTTGTTATGTCCAGGAAGTTAAGTTAGCAGGGTCGTGCAAGAAGAGAAAGAAAAGAACTTCAATGGTGTCAACTTGCTTCAATAGAGTTTATATGAGGAGCTCAGATAGCACGCATTGTTATGTCCAGGAAGTTAAGACAGCAGGGCAGCAAGAAGAGAAAGAAAAGGACTTCAATGGCGTCAACTTGCTTGTAGTTTCAGTTCCATAAGGCCCTACACTACCTCAAATTGCTTAGTAAGATCCTCCGTTATGCCGTAAATACTGCAGCATTTTTTTTTCAAAACATATTATTATTTATTTTTATATATTAGAAGATGTAGATGCATGTGTGTACTACACACCGAGTCACACGGAGGCACGGCTGTGCAAAAATCTAAGATCCAAGCTCCATGAAAACAATGACGCGACTTTTTAATTTGGGCAGACCAAATTAATTTCGTCTACAGGAGTCCAAAGCGACTTTAGTGTACACAGTCTAATGTGGACTGCTAAGGATAGCTCCTTAGTTTTTCAAAGTCTTCTGAACCTTTTCATTACAACGTACAGTGAGTCGCGAACTGCGTTGTTGTATGTTACGTTGCATTGTACCAGGAAGATCAAGGCGAGTTGTCGCGAAGTGACTGGTACAGCAACTGTCGCAGCTAGAGGTCCTGGCCCGGGCGCCGGCAGCGCGGCGGGTCGAGGCCGCCCGCCTCTCGCGGCCCTCAGCGCCGCTAGAGTAATGTTAACGTAATCACACCTAATCTACGACTGCTACCGCGCCGTCCTACTGTCGTATCATTTGAGCCACTCGCTCAACGTGTATAGCTAGTGGTTGCTATCGATACTCCGCTGGTGTGTCCGACACCTCGCCAGTAGTGAACGTCTCGGAGGTCACACAATCTCGAGATGTAACGTCGCTCTCGAAGGTTACCGCAATGACTAGAAGCTGCCATGGTTTCACCTGTTTCTCGAAATACATAATGATGAAACATGCGCTGCACAACCAAACACGTGATATATCATATATCGACATCGAGGCGGACGATTCAGGAGCCTTTCTTATTTGTTGTAGTTCAGCGCAGCGGAGATATGAAACAATCATATGCAATAACAACAATATTAATAACAATAATATTGCTCAGTTTGCTCACTACAACACGGAGAGGGAACCAGAAACGGAAGCAATGCAACGTGACGGTGTGAGGGGAGGAGGGACGGACGCCGCCAGCGCCCCGTGGGAAACGACGCAAGAGCTAGTAGCGTGCGATACTAGATGCTTGGCTCGCCATTATTCTAGTAGTATATTTGCGGTTCCGAAATAAAAAAAACGCTAAAACTGTGGCTCCGGTGTGTTGTAATTGTAACAATAAAATTGATAGTTGGGCAATACCCAGAAGAACCATGTAAACCGCGTGACTCGTGCAAGCGTGGCCGAGTACCGCCGAGTGAAGCCGAATGTGCGGAGCACTCGAGAGCAACTTCATCATCATCACAACCACGAGGTACAACGGAAGGAGTCTGTTCGCCAGCGGGCTTCCCGAGTCCCGCATACACACACACACTCACACATATGTGTTCACACCTCAGTCACACCGTACGACGAGTACATTAATATAATGCTTACAAACTGGTAAATTATTATAATGAGTGTTGTTGTGATCGGTATGTACAAATGCGATGCAAAGGCAAACGGTCGCCCATGCTAAAAGTGCCGACAGCAATGATAAGTAGAGACCTGAATTTATACAAATGCATGTTTGCATAATGCATCATGTGCTTATTTTGGAAATTTTTTCAGGTTACGTTTATATTTCAGTTTACAATCAGTTACAATCAGGTTAAGCTACGCTTACCGCGGTTGGTTCGTCGTTGATGAGTTACAATCTTTTCATACCAAGACCCCTCCGTGCCCCGGAAAGCACGTAAAGCCGTTGGTCCCGGCTGTCATTTGTAGATCTTTGACAGTTGACAGGGTGGTTAGAAGCCCGAAAGTCTGACAACCAGTTACCAAGTAACCAAGGGCTATCGAGTTACCTGTAACTGGGTTGTGGAGGTCAAATAGGCAGTCGCTCCATGTAAAATACTGGTATTCAGCTGCAGAGCATCCGGTTAGACTGGAATGCAACAACTGCCATTTTGGCAGTTTGTTGCGTAGTTCGACACATGTAAGTTGCATATAATCGAAGGAAGAAAAAATGAAGCTTGAGTAGTCTTGTTACTTAGAAAATAACATTAAGACGGCCCATTGTTTGTGTTGGCTTTTTGCGGTGTGCAATAACGAGTACTCCACTATGTTGTGACGAGACTGTGAGTGATGCGAACGAGTGGGCTCAGGAGAAACAACACCATAACTTGTGTTGACATACGTTGGTCGAAGCAGAGACTTGTCGGAGCGACATATTATATCCAGATATAGATAGAGAGATATTTCAGACACCATGACATAGTGGGCAAGCTCGCAAAGCTTGTTCACTATAACCAGGGTGTCCGTACCATTGAGCGAGTGCTGCACTTGTAGGAACTACTACTATTCGTTTTGTTTACATGCTATTCTGTGGGAGGCGCGACTACTCTCTACTTATTGTTTGCATGCTATTCTGTGGGAGGCGCGACTACTGTCTACTTATTGTTTGCATGCTGTTCTGTGGGAGGCGCGACTACTCTCTACTTATTGTTTGCATGCTATTCTGTGGGAGGCGCGACTACTGTCTACTTATTGTTTGCATGCTGTTTTGTGGGAGGCGCGACTACTCTCTACTTATTGTTTGCATGCTGTTCCTTGGGAGGCTCGACTACTTTCTACTTAGTGTTTGCATGCTGTTTTGTGGGAGGCGCGACTACTCTCTACTTATTGTTTGCATGCTGTTCTGTGGGAGGCGCGCTACTCTCTACTTATTGTTTGCATGCTGTTCTGTGGGAGGCGCGACTACTCTCTACTTATTGTTTGCATGCTGTTCTGTGGGAGGCGCGACTACTCTCTACTTATTGTTTGCATGCTGTTCTGTGGGAGGCGCGACTACTCTCTACTTATTGTTTGCATGCTGTTCTACGGGAGGCGCGACTCCTCTCTACTTATTGTTTGCATGCTGTTCTGTGGGAGGCGCGACTACTCTCTACTTATTGTTTGCATGCTGTTCTGTGGGAGGCGCGACTACTCTCTACTTATTGTTTGCATGCTGTTCTGTGGGAGGCGCGACTACTCTCTACTTATTGTTTGCATGCTGTTCTGTGGGAGGCGCGACTACTCTCTACTTATTGTTTGCATGCTGTTCTGTGGGAGGCGCGACTACTCTCTACTTATTGTTTGCATGCTGTTCTACGGGAGGCGCGACTCCTCTCTACTTATTGTTTGCATGCTGTTCTGTGGGAGGCGCGACTACTCTCTACTTATTGTTTGCATGCTGTTCTGTGGGAGGCGCGACTACTCTCTACTTATTGTTTGCATGCTGTTCTGTGGGAGGCGCGCTACTCTCTACTTATTGTTTGCATGCTGTTCTGTGGGAGGCGCGACTACTCTCTACTTATTGTTTGCATGCTGTTCTGTGGGAGGCGCGACTACTCTCTACTTATTGTTTGCATGCTGTTCTGTGGGAGGCGCGACTACTCTCTACTTATTGTTTGCATGCTGTTCTGTGGGAGGCGCGACTACTCTCTACTTATTGTTTGCATGCTGTTCTACGGGAGGCGCGACTCCTCTCTACTTATTGTTTGCATGCTGTTCTGTGGGAGGCGCGACTACTCTCTACTTATTGTTTGCATGCTGTTCTGTGGGAGGCGCGACTACTCTCTACTTATTGTTTGCATGCTGTTCTGTGGGAGGCGCGACTACTCTCTACTTATTGTTTGCATGCTGTTCTGTGGGAGGCGCGACTACTCTCTACTTATTGTTTGCATGCTGTTCTGTGGGAGGCTCGACTGCTCACACCGCAGTCGAACTTCGTGTTGAGAGATGGATGGAGCTTTACAGGATGGATAGCACTACGTATCCCTTTCGCAACAGTTCAGCTTGAACACGTCATACTACGGCCTCTTGTGAGCTGCTCTTTGTTTCACATCGTTTTTTCAATGCAATAAGTTAAGGAGGACGTAGTTTCGCACTTATGCTAATGTATAACATGTACTGAGATGATGTCCTTGAGCGCAGCACGCACTTGCGTACGAGCGCGGCGCTACACACATCGAGTGGATAGAGACGACCGCTCAGCGCGACACTGACTATCATAGGCACGCGTACAGGGTGTCGACAATGTTCGTTAACCTGACAAGAGTTTCGAGTTAGTGTGCAGGCGAGCGTCAACACCCAACCCGGCACAGACGGCTGTATATCGGAAATGTTAAATGAGATGTACCTAAGCGTTATGTTATGAGTGAAGCGAGTCGAGCGAAGCGAGCAGGACTGCGACGCGCTGCAAACAGATACAAAAAACAGACGCAACAACGCGACAGATCGCGGTATGACGCGACACGCGTGCAAAACGCGGCAATTTCGGCTGCAGCGGCTGCAGCGCTCCCACAGCACGTTACATAAAGCCGTGGGTCGCGTTACGTCACCGCCGCTCGAGCACCACCGCCCGCTTACTCTGCATTGTGTCAAACTGGACTTTTAACCCGGTCACCCACCGACCACTGACCGCTGACCACAAAACACATGTGACACTGATTAGTGGCCAACAGGGTGGTGGGGACAGGGCGAGCGGCGGCGCAAGCAGTAGATATCATAGTAAATAGTAAGCATTAGTAATATGTACAGCGGGTCGCGCTAGGTCACCGATGTGCTAACATATGACCTATTGCGATAGTCGCTGCTATTATATTATATTTTACAGTATTTGCTCTGATCGTGATGGGAAGCTTGGCTTTCCTTAGAAAGCAGTGCCGACACATAGCAGCCGCAAAAATAGTTTATTTAACATTCAAATATATATTTAATAACATATTTAATATTCAAACACCGGTACCGTCATTACGGCCGCTATATGGCGGCCACCGATATCTTAAAAAACCCCAGCTTTTCCATTACATTATTATTATAATACATCTCGATGTTCTAGTACACATATTTCGACACAAGCGGGTCAAGAACGCTATACTTATTCGTACAGACGAACAGATTGTTGTACAACTATATTTCTTCAGCTTTACGTAAATAACGCAAGTTGGGGCTTATCCAACAGTGCGTTCTGTACAGTGGGTGTGTAGTCGTGTGTGTACTAGCACAGTGCGGTTGGTACCTCAATGGGCTGCAGTGCATCGTCGTCGGCGAGCTGGCGGCGCAGGCGCAGGGCGCGGGCTGGGGGAGCGGGTGGCGCGGCGGCGGCGGCGCAGAGCAGCGCCAGCAGCGCGAGCGACGTAAGCGAGCGAGTGGCGACCATCGTGTGTCGAGCGAGCGAGCAGACTGGCACCAAGCCGCGCCACCGCGCCGCTCACCGCCCCACGCGCGCTGCGAGGAGGGGCGCACCCACCACCAGCACCCGGACAACACTGCGCTACTAGTTCCTACCTACAGGATTCATTCGCATCATGTTGCGATGGATACAGAAACACTGTCACTGTCTAGTGACCTGCGAACCCAATTTTATTCCAGGATATGTCGATTATACAGTACCTAATGATTTTTAATAATGATATTCATGAGGCTATAAACTGAACTACTGATGATAATATCAGCTTTTCAAGCGCGACAGTAGTATAAGTTTGGAAGTCGTTGCGTGTGTATAAACGCACCTATTTACGTTTAATCTAAGTTTGGATCAATGAAGCAAGTAATCTTGTCAGTTTTGTGTCAGATCTTGTGAACATTGATGGATATCGCGGTAATTTATTCGCTTTTGTAATGTGCTCGCGCCAGCGCCACGCATTTGGTGAGATAGCTCGGATGTTGCGCGTTGATGTCTTTTGTATGGCACTAAGTCGTCGTGCATGTTATTAAACCTTTGCACCTTATTTTCGGTGGTTTAACAGACATTGTAAGGACGTGAGTTTATCATTTTTTTCTGTTTTGGAATACCTAACTAGAATTTTCGTGATGTCGTGATGGCCCAGTGCTCGCATCTCGTGCACAAGGTTATGGGTTCAAATCCGGTAAAACCACGGCCTATTTTTAAACTCATTTATACTTGCTAAACTAGACATCACAGACATCGGTGAAGGAAAACATCGTGAGGAAACCTGGACGTATAAATAATTAATAATTATAAGTCTGAAATCGCCACTAGGATAGAAGGATAGAAGTGTAGAGTAGGATAGAAGTGCTAAATCGACAAGAGCCTGCGGAGTGGCAGACACTTGTCGATTTAGCACTTCTATCCTACTCTGTCAAAAGTTAATTATATTAGTTTTAACATTATATTGACGGCGTTAGGGCACTTGTGTCGCAACGCGTCGTCCTCCGGCGTCGGTAACGATAATGCATGCATTAGTCAGATATGTAACATGGCGAGTGTACATTATAGAGTGAGGTGCTAATTACGCGCGGCGCAAGGTCGCAGCACTTCGCTATCAACTTAAAGCGCAAGGAAACGTCCTTTCTAAATCTGCTCTGCGGCGCTGAGTGCAGCGCGTGCGCGTACACTGGCCACGCCACAGGCACGCCGCAGAGCGTCCACTCCTCACCACGCATGGAACACACGTGACCCTTGCGCCGGTAAAAGCCAAACTGCGCGCATTTATTTCAACTAAACCATTTACAGCCACTTTTGAATTGATTAGGAAATCGTACAGAAAACGATAGTTCAGTGCAAATATCTATGTTTGACGAATGTGTTATACCCACGTATAGGTGGCGAGGAAGACGCTGCTATCCCCTCAACTAATGAACCGTGCACTAACGATAACATTCAGCTATTAGCAACTTTTTAGTGAATACCAATATAATAGTCCAGCTCCCGCTTTGCACAGTTTTTACGAATTGTGAACCTCCATTTTAAAGTCGAGTAGTAATAATATTGAATAGACGCTACTTGCTTCATCATTCAAAAGTTTATGGAATTATATTGAATACGACTTTGGTCGAAATACCTGCAAGACATATGAATAAATCATTACAACAACAAGATCGTTTTAAGGGCCCGCTCACACGTACTGGAATGTGTGATCCACACCACAACGACAACATGTGGACGGTCGCCAATTTGTATGAAAAATAATAAATTATTCTCACGGAGCACATTTGACCGTCAAAATCAACCGTGTCGGCGATACCAACCACATCAACGCTACATCGCAGCCACAACGCACCGCCAGCGAGACCACGCACAGTGGCCGGCCGGCCACATCCCAACTCCAAGAAGTTGCACCGACACTATTCACGCGTCACCACTGTTTGCCCACATCTTGTCGCTGCGATTTGGTGTGGTTGTGGACTTGTGGTACGTGTGAATGGGCGCTAATTCATACAGCACATTCAAATTATAATAACTACTAGCTTTTGCCCGCGGGTTCATCCGCGGAGATATCGAAAAATAACCTACGGGAACGTGTAATACCGGGATTAAAAGTACCCTATGTGTTAACACACAGGGAACTTTTCCAAGTTATAAACTATTTGTGTGCCTTTGATTTGAATCCGTTCTGCCGTTTTGCAGCAATCTGCTTAGCCTTTTCCTAACTATATTGGGGTCGGCTTCCAGTCTAACTGGATGCAGCTGAATAGGAGTATTTTACATGGAGCGACTGCCTATCTGACCTCCACAACCCAACTGGGTAATACGATACCTCTTGGTAAGACTGGTTGTCAGACTTTCGCAAATAAACAACTCGGCAACTCTACATATACATTGGTTATATTTGCAGAGTGTGCTCTACTACACAATTTGTTTGATTATAAGACTAAACGTACAGACTGTACCTGGTGCACGCGACACAGTCCTTAGGTAAGTATATGTAGCGTCGCCAGACGGAAGTAGCCCGCGCGCTAGTCCAACGGACAAAACTTCCAAAAACTATATTTTCAGCATCAGACGCGTTCCCACACGACTTCGTAACAATTACTTTTTTTTCAAAAATATTCAATGCACAGTTTGATTTTGCTATCGTTAATCTTTACCAATATTATAAATGCATGAGTTTGTTTGTTTGTTTGTCTCGATCCCGTCGGCACATTGGGAGGGTAAAGAGATCCTAGTCCTTCTCCAGGTCATCGTCTACCCATGTGCCAAATCCGCTCAGCCCGTAACAAATAAACAAACTCACATTCTCATTTCTAATATTATAATTAGAAAGTTAGGATATATATATACATATATACAGGGTGTTTGGCAGAACGTTGAACATACGAAAATGGTGGATAGGTGGGGTCATCTGCTACTTACTCAGCCCTAATTTATTTGGCCCTGGCCCCCTGGATATTTAAAAAAAATTGTTTTTCTTTCTTCTAGTTTCACCAGTTTCTCAACTGTAAAGGGAAATTTAAAAAAAAAACAAAAATAAAATAAATCTTGCCTGTTTTACCCATTTTATAATATTACACTTTAAATTTAAGAAAGTGGTGAAAATAGCAGAAGGAAAAATAAAAGAAAAAAATATCCAGGGGAGCAGGGCCAAATAAATTAGGGCTGAATAAGTAGCAGATGACCCCACCTATCCACCATTTTCATATGTTCAACGTTCTGCCAAACACCCTGTATATGTATATAGTTAGGATACTACATTAAAATTCAAAAATATCGTGGTACCATTTTCAGATATGTGTACTAGAAAAACAGCAGCAGCTCACGAAATCCTGCTGGCTGTCTTTCTGTGTGTTACGTCATCAGGAGAGATCAGGCTGGACGGATTTTGGTCGAACTTTTATTTTTGGCTACTAGTCTTGAAAACGGAGGTACAATTTATTTAGAACGGTCACTTAGATCCCCCTCTCAATCATAAGGTCAGTAGTCCCGTAGCTGAACTATTGGTAGGTTAGTACAAAATGATGTGCTCTCCAGAACTTGTAGAGAGTTGGCCGGAGTTGAGATAAATGTGGCGATAGATGAAAGGTTTAAGCTAGCAACATTTTTTTTTACCGTACCTTCCAGGGACAAGGTAGATTAATAAACATACAGTCTCTATGGAAGCTACGGTGGGCACTCAAGCACGGCAGCTGCTATTTTCCATTATAAGAAGCGGCGTGTCTATCTAGTATCGGCATCGGCCATTACCGCGGCTTATCTTCACATTAATTACGAGTTATTATCGCATTACCACCAAACTGTAGAAAACTATTCACCGGTACAAGGTCGCTTACCGAACATTGCTTTGTGTACTACGTCGATAAAATCATAAAATTCGACGATATAGCTTCATACGTTGTAAATTTACTGTTCTGACTCTGTGACTGTTCGCGCGATGGCTGTCACACGCTGCCTGTGTCCTCAAGCAGAGTCCTGTCCGGCAGAGTCAGTCACATCTCCGCTGCGAGGCACCTAGATACCGTCCAGTAAGGGATGGTAACAAGCACAGTAGAAGGATCATACCATCGACTCAATGCTCCGTGAGCCCCTCTTAGGCCTTTTAAAGTCGCACCACAGGACACAGTCCTGCGCCTTCATCACATTTTGACAATCTCTTCATCAAACTATTTCATTTCAGATCTGCGGCTGAGCCACCAGGAGACCACGCGACCCCAAACAATACCGTCGATATTTCGATCATGTCCATCGTTATGGACACGATCAGTCAGACGGACTTGTAGATGAGCTCTCTGTTAGATAATGTGTTACAATAGCGACGCGAAAGGTTAAGGAAATCGGTCCATTTCTACGACTTGCTATTAATAATAAATTACTATTGACGCAATCATTGCTAGGTGAGTGTGCCACATTAGTTAATAGAATCGGGTATATCATTACAAAATTATGAGTCATGTCATCTTTACTTCTCGGTAGTGATTTGAACTCGTTACGTGAGCACCGGTTAATCCCAACTAGGTATCTGCTTAATGACCAAGCGAGCGTAGTGAGCGAAGCGTTTCTGCTTAAAGTCTGGCAAAATTTGCTTTCGTGTCAGTTTGTACGTACTTCTCTACAGGTCGAATTTTTTACAACGGATCTGAACGGGTGTACAGATTTTACGAATGTTTTGTAATTTTTTTCCGTCGGGGATTTTCGATTGGAGGGGTAATTCCTCCAAAATGGGGAAAAAAGGGGGCTACTTGATATTTCCGCCTTATGATATCCGATTTCAATGGTTCTTTTTTAATTGAAAGGTGGTAAGTTGAAGTTGGTCCAAAAAATTTGGTGAAGATCTTGTGACTGAACCTAATTTAACTTAGGCGGATAAACTTTGTTAAATATATTTGTTATATTTTTTGTTAGATAGCTTTTATGTTTTTCCTAATTATGCTAATATTTGTGTTTAGGTCGGTTCCCCCTTAGAGGGAAGGGCCGCACTCCGCCCCGTACGGCCCTGTAGAGCTCGTCTCCATACTGGAAGAGTGTCCAGTATGGAGACGAGCTTGACCACATTGAATTAAATGAATTCATTAAAGAAGTCCGATGCCTGGTCCCATTAATAAGGCAAGGAATGGATTGAATGAGATTATATATAAGACTTAAGAATTCATGGTTATGAATACATTGGATGTGGTTTTAGAAAGCTAATAAATAATAGAGGGATGCAAAGTATAATTATTCTTATATAAATCTGTGAGTAACCCTTACGTTAGCGTAACACGTATTTGATCAGTCATTAGCATTACGTACACGATACCTCACATCTACACTCGGAGTACTCAGAGCATCACTTCCATAATTGACGCAAGTGACTTTGCAGCGGCATTGCGTCGGTCGGCATCATGCTCTTTGGGGACATGGTCCCGAGCAGTTCTCTCGGACTGATAAACATGACGAAGCGGCTTTCCCTGCGGCGGCAACCGTGCGACCGTCCTTGTCTAGCACGGGGCGGCTAGTTCCAGCGGCATTGCGTCGACATCATCCTCTTAAGGAGACATGGTCCCTATCTTTCCTTGGACTGGATATGAGAATAAGATAATATGTGGTCACCCAAACCCCTGGAACTCACTCTTTGCACAACAAGCATATCTGTAAGACACATGTTCATATCAGTCTGACCGAATTATTGGTCTGAGATAAAGAATGAAAAATTCCTGAATTACTAGATAATTGAGTTGAGAATCGTGCCCACCCTTCACCACTTCCTAGTGTTTGAGTTGGGGAGATGAAGTGGCGCAACAAACTCCCCAGCAACACGTCTCTCAAATCAAATCAATTATTTTTATTGTGGATGTAGCGGTATCTACATCGCCACATGCGAACTACGCATCAAAGACCTGACGTCAGACAGACGTCACAAAAATCGTGCATCGCGCAATTAAAGTTTACCGTGCAGTGGACATATATACAAGAACCCAACATCAATCGTTGGGCAGTTGCCCGCCAGACACAACACCCGTCTGGTTGGAGGATCCTCCCTTTTCTATGGAGTATGAGTGAACTTTACACCCTATTCCTCATGCCCCTAAATGGACATGGTTAAATTAGGTATATACAGATGTCAGGTAAATTACAGTTCCATCATGTCCTGCTTGATAGGCATACAATAATTATGTCAAAATGCAGTATAAAAAAATTCTTTGGTATTTCTTAGGTATAATTCTGTCTGTTTAGTTAAAAGAACTTTAATATTTTTTTAAGAAACACCAACAAACATACACACATACATACATACTGTAGTCAACAAGGAACCGATAATATAGTTTAGTCTGTCTGTCTATCCGCGACTTAGCTCAGAGAATCTTAGTACTAGAAAGCTGTAATTTGGCGTGGGTACCTATACATTAAACACGTTGCCAAGGTGATATAATAAAATCATGCCATTTTTTTGGGTACCTCCTCCCTGCTCGTAAAATCGGGATGATTTTTTTGCCGACATCAAGATATAAATATTGGAGAGTATGACTGCTGAGCTCCGCGTTATGAGACACCTCGCAGTGTGATGAGACACGGACACATGTCGCAACTCGACAGTACCTACTCATGTTAAGGTAGATTGCTAGCTCATCGTTGACACTGACATCACATACGACAGGAGCATGTGAAACAGCAATCATTAATTTTACAGCTTAGTGCTAGGATTAGGAAACCATCGCTCGGCTCATCGCCATAGCATCCGCGTCACGGCGCAGGCGCGATCGGCGCTCACGTCACCTATCCGCGATACATTATTTTTGAGTTTATAACGCTACCACAAGACACGTTTGTTAACAATTACATCAGTTCAAATAATAACAGTTTATGATGACCGTGACAGGCAGGATAAGGCATGAAGCATCGCCCTAGCGGTGCAAGGTGAGCGTGAGTAGACAGTATCGCAAGCGACCCGGACACAAACCGGACACAGACTGGACTCGCGAGTCGCTGAGCCGGGAAAGTCACACGCTAGCTATTAAAAAGAACAAGGAAAAATACAAAATCATTTTCAGCAGCCGTGCGCCCGATGTGATTCCCTATCGACACATTACAAACTCATGAGAGAAGTCTTGTTCTTCACCTCTGACTTGTGTTCATTGGTCGGCTGGAGTGAACACTGATGAGGAACAGAGTGGAGATTCGCAAGAGCAAACGTGCTCGGAGGAACGAAGTATTTCAGTTAGATGCGATGGGATCTTGACCATCTTCCGGGCTCTGGGATTGTTCTGATAGCCGTGGAATTCCTCTCCACTCCTAAAGCACCTCTTATCTGGACATGTTGCCCCCTATTCGCTAGGTCACTATTTGCTAGCGACAGTTTCCAGGGGCCATTATTGAGTGTGCAAGTCCAAGTAGGTACCTATATTATACTATCGGTCAGGCAGAGGACATAGTTCTTCCACAGTTCAAGATAACCAATCCACTATATCCACCCAAACCTATAGTCCGCAATGTTTTGTTTTCATGTTCTGCAATCGTCCTGCACCAACTGGGGTTGTCCTTGGGTGCACTTGCATAGTGCATACAGGGATACTCGTCGATTGGTGCCTCATTTCATTCAAAACTCCTAACGGGCCTCTGCGAGTTGGCTTCGGCTGGTCCGATATACATACTTATAAAATATAAAAGCACCGCAATTTCAGGGGTCAGTGACAACTGGGCCCAACCCGAATAATAATACCAGATACTAAGTAGTCTAAAAAAGCGGTGTGGACCGTCGCTCGGCATGAAAAGTACCCTATTGGCCACTTAAAATATTGAAGATTTTTTTAATTTATTGATAGATTTTATTTAAGTATTTATTTTTATGAATAAAATTATTAAATGCATAATATTACTATGTTAAATGAAATTGAGTTCTATGAACTTGTTCTGCATTAAGACTGTTTATAGTTACTTATTCATTTATGCAGAAATCAGAGTCGCGGAAATCGCCTTCTTGTCTTTTATGTTCTACTATACTCCATTTGAAATAAGATTAGACGTAAAGATAAGCCTTTTTTACATTCCGTTCAACCGATTTTGAATTCTATTGCGTTGGTGGCATGACAAATGGCAGCCGCAGTAGATAGTAACTATTTTTGCTTTTAATGCTATCCTTATGCCTACGGTATAAGGATAAAATCGGTCAAAATCGGTTGAACGTACTTTAAAAGGGTTTGTTTTAATGTCTAATCTTATTTCAAATGGGGTATAGATTATTGTAAATTTGATGTGCAAGAGTGAGATAGAAAACTTTTCTATTGTAATTGTAATCAGATCCGACGTATGTCATTATCTTAGATTTAAAAAACGAATGAACTTAAGATACTTGTAAAAGTATCATAATTGAAATAGGTGTTATAGATGGTTATGTTTTCCTGTTTTGTCGGAAAACAAAATTAAATTCGTTATTTTAAAACATCGATTTTCTGCCTGGCCGTACAAGTCACCTTAATCGGGAGTAAAATATCTGGTTATTATTATTCGAGTTGAGTTGACTCGGGCCCAATAGTCACTGACCCAATTTCAGTCCCGCTTCTAGATATACGAACTGCATAAGTAACGTTGTAATGCTATATAAATAATATGCGATTACAAAGTTACTTATGCCTTTCCTATATCTAGAAAACGGAACTGAAATTGCGGTATGTTTGATTTTTCCCTTGCTTTATAGACCAAACAATAATTGTCCTCCTCCCACTACATGGATGACCTAAAACTCTTTGCCCCCAACAATTTGCAACTGATGGAGCTACTGAGAGTAACTCAAACTTTCAGACAAATGTGCGGTCATGCATGTAAAGCGCGGGGAGATTGTGCAATCCGTGGGAACCCAACTCTCGGATTCCATAAACCTTAGGAGCCGATGTTTATGGATTTACTAGCGTCCGTAGCCTGGCTGCGTTTCGGTGACCTCTTGGGGGAAACCGAAGGTTTTGTCTGTGCAATTATGGACGAAGTTATCGTGATGAACAATTACCGGAGATTTATTGTGAAGGACGGCACGGTTGACATTTGTCGGGAGAATCAATCCGACACATTATCTAGTACTCTTCGTTAGCAAGACGAGAACACCCGGATTCTCGTCTTGCTAACGAAGAGTACTTGCATAGACACAACCTTGTAGCCAGGATTATCCATCAGCGACTGGTTCTGAAATACAGCCTTGTGGAATCATAAGCGCCTTACTACAGGTATGAGCCATAGCCAGTTTAAAAAATTGAAATATCACTATGTACTGAGATCGATCCATCATAGCTGACAGGGCTATTTGCTGCCAAAAATAGGTTGTGGATCGAATAGAGCGGCGCGCAATGATTATTGACATAATGGTCCCGCATGTCGGGAACCTCGTGAAAGCCGCGAGGTTGTCGACATGTGGGATGTGGACTCAGCGATCATTGTGCAGATAGTCGTGACAGCCAATGGCCTAAGCCGAGAGCCTGAGAAGAGCTGGTCAAAGTCAAAGTCAAATAATTTATTTCAAATAGGCACAGTAAAGGCACTTTTGAACGTCAAAACAAACAAAGAAATAGAACTGATTCTAGTTGCCCCTTCCAAATGGAAATTTTCGTATGCAGAAGAATGGGCAAGAAACTCCACCTGTTTTACAATATTTAGTATACATCAATTACACAATAACATGTGAATACGATGCACCTAGAATACGACTACTGTACAACAATACACGTAAAAAGAATTAAAAATGAAAAAAGGAGCAATGAAAAATAAATAAATTAAGTATTTGATAGATACATGGTGCTCACATATTTACAAACATTGTAAAAGTATCCCACCAAAAACATTTTCATGTAAAATGTTACCAAAACGAGACAAAAAGTTATCAGATCTCATGTAGAGCCGAGCTTCTAACTCTACAAGCCCTAACTTCACAAACTCTACACCTTAGGGCGCTTACAGACCAACGACACTCGATCGACGACGAGCGCTGCGGCGTAGTCGCCTTGCTGACGACCGTGGACGACGACGTCGTCGCCGCACCGGCGACGTCGTCGCCTAGCGGTGGCGACGTAATCGCCTAGTTGGGGCGTATTTTGTATGACCTCTGCACACAGAGATTTCCAAGCATTCGTTGTATTAATTTTATTACTATGTTCTTTGGATTTGTATTTCCAAATACATTCGTGTTTTTTAATTGAATAAATTAATAAATCGACACTAATTTCGTCGTCACTCATTTTGCTCGTAATTTACGTGCGTATTCTAGACTATTTGTTGCCGACTGCACGGACTTACTGCAACTGGGCGACGTCACCGCCGCTAGGCGACGACTTTATCGTCCACGGTCGTCAGCAAGGCGACTACGCCGCAGCGCTCGTCGTCGGTCGAGTGTCGTTGGTCTGTGAGCGCCCTCAGTCGAAATATGTGGCTTGGCCGTTTCGCTACCGTCACAGGGCGTAAGGTAAACAATGAATTTACTGTTCATTACTTTCCTGTAAGACAATAGTTAATTATTCATTCATTTAGTTAATTATGTATCCCACCAAAAACATTTTCATGTAAAATGTTTCTAACTCTACACGCCCTAACTTCACAAACTCTACACCTTAGTCAAAATATTTGGCTTGGCCGTTTCGCTACCGTCACAGGGTAAAAAATGTATTTACTGTTCATTACTTTCCTGTAAGCTACTATATACTGGTATTCAGCTGCATCCGGTTAGACTGGAAGCCGACCCCAACATAGTTGGGAAAAGGCTAGGCAGATAGTTTTTTTTTTACTTTCCTGTAAGACAATGGTTAATTATTCATTCATTTAGTTAATTATTTATCATGTAGATGCGATCGGGCCGGAAACGGCCAAGCCACATATTTTGACTGAAGTAGAGTTTGGGAAGTTAGGGCTTGTAGAGTTAGGGCGTGTAGAGTTAGAAGCTCGGATCTACATGATATCTGATAACTTTTTGTTTCGTCTTGGCAAAATTTTACATGAAAATGTTTTTAGTTGGGATTTCACTTCTTTTTGTAAATTGCTTAAGACAATAATTTTTACTTTGTTCATTGTTTCTTTCTTATTTTGTGTTGTATTTCTTGGACATCAGGGGTGTGTTTTTTCATAGCCTACTCTCTTTATTCGTATAATATAAGTATACTAATGTAGTACATTATGAAACCTAACGAAAGCCCCATGTATACACTTTTATCCCCTAATTTAAGGGGTTGAGAGGTGATTAAAAAAAAAACCTAAAACATGTATTTTTTAATTGTAATAACTTTTTAAATTCTCAACTCAACATTTTACATCAAAATGTTTTTGGTGGAATTCTAATTTCCGGACAATCGAGCAAGTAGTATTGACAACGTACGATGTCGAGGACGCCCATTATTGACCACGTTTATCCAGCTTCGGTGCTTAGTCGTTTTCCTTCAGGGAACACAGGCGTTATGTTATGTTAAGTAAAGTCAGTACAAGTAACTCCGTTATCTAATCTCGTAGCATTTATGTATGAAGGATAACGTTGGATGGCGCCTTGTGCGCTCAGTGATGCAGATGTCAGCTGCAGGCAGAGTGCAGTGGCGGTGCGCGGAGGTTGATTATAAACGAGTGTTAGGGGACGATGACGCAACGCTCCGCGTCCGCGACCCTCGCGCCGCGCTACATTGGAACTGTGTCGGTAAAGCAAGCGACGATGTTCTGTTCCAATTATCTTCAGTGGAACATTTCACAAGCGCAATAAGCGCGCCACCTTGCCGCGGGTCAGGCATTAGACACGCGACCCGCGGCCGCGACCCACGACCAACATACCAGATACCTAAAAGATTAAAAACGTTTCGCATCCAGTAAGTAAGTATGTCATAATTGTATAAAGTAGATTAAGATTTAGATAAGCTCATCTGTTAGCGTCAGCGACTCAGCGTCGCCGTCGTCGACGATGTGCACATGCTCACCTAACACAACCGACCTTCTGCTATCGAACAGTTGCACCACCGCCACCGGCCCCGGAACAGCCGGCCGTGGCTAACCGTGCCAAGCTGTGCAGTATATTGTGCATCTGCTGGTTTGCACAAATAACTAGTTATCCTCATAATTAAACCGTCTACGAATGTGACGTAACGCTTACGTGGAGCAAGTGTGACGGAATTGTACAAGTCATCCACTTGTGATCGAGGGCAGTGTTCCGGTCGCGGACACCCGCACACGGACATGCGGCCATGCAGACACTCACTACCACGATCGACAACATTGCAATCACGATAGATACTGCATCACACTCGTGTCGGAAAGGTCAAAGACGAGGTTGTGTTCATGGGAGGACTATGTACGCACGCAGAAAAACTAAAAACAGAGATTCACGCCCCGTGTAGATAGGTATAAGGTACATATATTCAAAATTTACAATATTCCTAAGGGCTGGTAAAACAGAACAGGCGTGCAGTCCTTTACTACGAACAGTAGGCACCAGCACAACAAGCAAACAATTATTCGCAACCTCCTGCTAAGTGCGGGAATATGCGTAACATATAGATCGAAGAAACGACAGTTGGGAGACCCCCCTCGCCTGCACTGGAGCAGTGCGTGATAGCTCCTACGTCCTGCGTGGTCGCAGTCGGTCGGACGTGGTCGGTCACGCGGTGCAGTTCGTCGTCGCATGTACAATCGTGTGCTGTGTGCGCTGCTAGTATCGTATGCATTGGAGTCATGACCGCCGCCGCCGCGCGCATGCAACACTACAATTACTGCTACCTACTGTACTTAACGTCAATACTATGTACGCATGTACTCTCTCAAGGGTTGTACAACGTCTTATCTTAATTTGATAAACTGAAAGCCGAGTAGCCTCATTCCTTATCATAAAAACACATTTCTTTATAAGTATACTTAAGTACCTTCTGTTATTTTAAAGTTTTTAAGATACCATATGAGATTTACCTTCAACTACAAACAAAATCTCTAGGAGTGTTGGAAATAATTCGCGTCCATATAGAGTAGGTATGTGTGCGAGTCGGCATACACTAGCATCAGTTTACATTGTAGTAACATTTTAATTATCCATGAACCACAATGATCCTGGTAATGCAGCACTGTGCCTACCAACTATGGAAAGCTAGTGTAGCACAGTAAAAAGTTTATAATATTAAGATAGCTACGGTTTATAGAGGCGAGCAGCCAGTTAACTATTGTGGCAGGCTGAGAGCCTTCTTTGCTCGCGAGCCACGAGCTCACCACTGAGCCACTGAGCCACTGAGCCACTGAGGCATCCTGTCGGCGGCGGCGTAGGGCGCGTGTGGTGCATGCTGTGCGTGCGGTCAAGGCACGCCGAGCATCGACCGCGCGGTTACGACACGGCGCTGTGACGCTGGTAGACGCGAGGACAGCGCTTTAACCTGTTTATTATAAATTAGGTTGAACAGTGATAGTTGCCGGGGGCGGCCGCCAGAGGTCACATAAGATTAAACCACCGTAAATCGACCGCTATACTTCTATTGAACTAATTAATTATTTTCACATTGAAGTATAAAACGCCACATCCGCAGAACCGGTCGTAAGTTTGAAGGTGTTTACGTTCACATGAATTAACAGCTCCTTGTCAACTTTTACGCTTTTACGTAAGACTTTATGTTTTTTTAAGATCAGCAATAGCTGCTACAATTAATCATGACAAATATATCATAGAATAACTTAACCTATTACACAACTTATGGATGCGGCGACCATATATAATATGTACTAACAATGAAGGTGTAAGGGGCTTGTAACGGTAGGTACATAAACAACATTAGTTTTTGTTTATGCTAAACCCGAAAAGGGGACAATGAACACATTCGCAAAATCGCAAAAAAAAAATTGCTTTTCCATACATTTTGTCGATTTAAGTGTAAAGTGAAGAGAGAGAACCGAAAAGCTGTTTTTTTTTCGCGATTTCAAAGTCGATCCCATAGAAAAAGTTGTTCAAAATGATGATTACAATGACCCCTTTTCGGGTTTAGCATAAACAAAAACTAATGTTGTATAAGTACAAGAACCGCTTTACTTCCACATTACTTTCCAGTCAAGCTTCTGCCGAACTTGAGTCCACAATAAAGTAAAAACTAATTCATCGGTGAAAAGGTGTAAGACCCGCTCGCCTCTTGGATCTTGCCCCTTTGATTAAAATATCCCACTCGACCCGTAGTATATTGTCCATAATCAATACTCAATCATTTATTGCATTACACAATGTGTTAATGTTTACCGGTCCCGTGACGTGGTACGGGTATGGTACGGGGCGAGCCGCCAGTGAGGGTCCTCTTATAATTCCCGTTCGTCCGACCAGTGGGACGACGGCAGTGGGACGAACGGGAATACACGCTCTCACGTTAGCAGTGGACGTCCACGATACGATGATTTTGATGATGTTCTCAAGTTCTCGTGATGGGGACTAGTTCTGTGTCCGAACGTATATGACATTTGAAGATAGACATTAACGCATCTACCGCACCACCGTTGCGGATAAGCGGTAAGCGGTGATGATTGCACAACACAGTCAGCGCCAGGCGGAGCATATTCTTGTTTGCCCTCTTTATTATTAACAGAAAACCAAAAGATATCTAATATCTGATACTAATTAGCCGTAAACTGAGAAAACTAAGCCAAGGCGCCGGTCGAACTCACAAATTGGAATAACTCGTAACTCTTACGAGCAAAAACCTAAGCATAGCGTAACGTCAGGTGGATGATGAAATAGCGGTGTGCTAGTGACAGTGACAGGAACCGCCGCCCCTCCCCCAGCCCCCAGCTTGCTATTGTTACAGTTTTTAGTCAATAATAACAATTTTTCTCTTTATCTTTAACGACTTGCACTTGATGTTAACACATTATGTAACATTCTGACTGTCTACACACAGAAGTTAGAATGGATGCAATTTACCGCTTTATCATTATGAGTACAGGGAGACAGCTACATATGTAAGTGGCATGTTTCGATGTCAGCGCTCTATCAGCCGTGCGCCACTGCTACGGATCATTCGATGTAGCTCATAGTAACTGGGCTCTCGTCGCCGCGGACACTAGAGACAAATAAGGGTCGCGCAATCATAGTCGCGGTCAGGTTACCGTTAACTGACTTTACAACAATGTTAATTAATATCTCACGCGCCAAAAATGTCGACCTGCGACCGACGACCGCTGACCAGAGGGCCTAGACAAATGATAATCGCTTCGAAAGCATTTCGTATTTCTACAACGACTTTCAACAGGATTGACATAAGCTTTTCTATAGCTTATGTCAGTCCTATACCTTTTTACCTTTTCCATCATCGTTATCGCTGATAGAATGTCACTTTATCTAAGGCCTCAGGCCGTCACGACATGCGACACCGCGTGGTTGTTGCGTGCGCGTGCGACCCGCGACCTGCGACTTCCGACCCGCCGCCTCTTCTTTGCTTAACGTGTTCATTACATTCGCTAATTATTGCGTAGTCGCAGTAAATGATTTACGATGATCTTAGACAGGGTCGAATATACAAAGTCACAAAGGGTCATAAAATTAAAATATTTTATTTAGCAAGTGAGCGGTTGCGCGCCTCATGACATGAACAGCGCACACGCAGAAGGTCTACTCGCGAGTAACAGACAACACAACTGAGCGGAACACGACAGAGGAGTTCGTCCTGCATGAGCAGCCGTCGTGCAATTGTATGATGTTTACCGAATGGAAGCAAATCAGTGTCGTGTAGTAAGTACAATTGTAAGTGCATTTGGTTACCCACCCAACTCATAGACGCGATATGTTGCTCGACCACCACATCCATATCGATCTGTTGGGCCATTTTAACTAGATTATCTATACTAATATTATAAAGCTGAAGAGTTTGTTTGTTTGTTTGTTTGTTTGAACGCGCTAATCTCAGGAACTACTGATTGGAATTGAAAAATTATTTTTGTATTGGATATCGAGGAAGGCTATAGGCTATGTAACATCACGCTACGACTAATACGAGCGGAGCATAAATGAAAAATGTTGCAAAAACGGGAAAAAATATTCCTTTTTGAGAGCTTCCGTTGCGTGCGCTGCGTGCGCTGCGTAAACGGTTTAAGTTACGCAAATATCATGTATGATGGAATTGTTCCTCTTTAAAAGTTCTAAAAAAAAGTCCGCGACAGCATATGTCTATCTTTTAAGATTGACTCACTATAACCTTTTTTATGGTAATCAAATTTTTTCGAAGTTAATGCATATTTGCGAAGGAGTTTTATCGACATAATATTAATTCTTATTCAAATAAATAGTTTTAACATCAAGGGTATTTATGTAGCAGTAAAATACTTTTTAATTCATTCGAATCGGACATTTAATTTCGAAGTAATCACGAGTATAAACATTCAATACGCGAACCGTACGACGCCGGCGCCGCGCCTCCGCGACGTTCCCTACTCTAGGGAGGAGAGGATGGGCACACGGGTAGACATGTCCTGGAATAGGACATAGGATACGTTTTATCCCAATATTCCCACGGGATCGACACCTACGCGGGCGAAACCGCGGGGCACAGCTAGTTAGTTAATAAAACTAAACATAGGTCTATCATGCGGTCATGCCTGACATAAGAATATACAGAGAAATATACCTACTAATACCTACATGGTACGCTAGACGCACAAAAAAGGCCCCACTCTAAACAGACCTACTTACTGGGATTATATCATAACTGCTGAGTGTGTGTGGGTACGTGAGGTGTACATGTTAGTCAACAATCACAACGGAAGCTGCTCATGCTCACACCGATTGATACAGAACTAATCAATCAATCAGTAGATATGTTATTGATATTGGTGGGTACAGTTAAAAGTCAACGTGTTGTGAGGTCAATTTTTTGTTTGAGGAAGTACTCTAAAGTTAAAGATCTCAGATCGCCAAAGTGGTGCTTATGTTCGTACAATCAGCATCGCAAACGATTACTTTATTCTGACGACTCACTACCTTTGAGAATTGTGTAGGCTCCGCTTGCCCCTTGGATCTTGCCCTAATTACCTAAGTGTACCCACTCGCCACGCAAGGTCAGCACTCGTAAGTTTTTAAATATTAAATCTAAATAATATTATAAACGCGAAAGTTTGTAAGTATGGATGGATGGATGGATGTTTGTTACTCTTTCACGTAAAAATTGCTGAATGGATTTGGATGAAATTTGGCAAACAGATAGTTTATAACCTGGATTAACACATAGAATACTTTTTATTCCGATATTCCTACGGAATCGACACTTACGCGGGTGAAACCGCGGGGCGCAGCTAGTTAAATATATTTTTCTTAAAACTTCAATCAAAGCCTAACAAAAAGTACTAGGCTTGCATGAATTGAAGATAGTATTACAATCATCTATACATAATTATGTATAATAAAATCGTAAACGATCCGTGTCTGTACATTAAAGATTTTTGCAAAAAAAAGTACTGTAAGCCGCGAGAAATAGTAACACTCTTCGTGCCTGTAACATTGATAGAGAACCTTTCTAAATTACTTTAATAAAGACAACCTTTTGGAATCAGTAGTTGGATGTCAACAGGGTACAAGCAGCGATGCGGACGAATACTTCGACGCCTAAGGGTCCCTTTGTTTTAATATTTATTGGTATATAGTTAGTTAGTTCTTTTAGTTTTAGTTTTTTACGTAAATAGTTAGTTGTGTTATGTATATATTGTCTATAGTAATTTTAATTTTCAACTAAGTGTGAACCTAAATAAATGTCTCAGTAACAGGAAGTAAAAAAACACTTTTGAAATGTTTGTCTGTTTGTCGGTTTGTTTGTTCGTTTGTGAGCGCATCACATAAAAGCCACTCATTGGATTTAAAATTTAATTACTGAAAGATAAGAATGTTTATTGTGAAGGTTTATTGTATTTTATCAAAATCGACCAGCAGAATCAAAAGATATATGGGTTTAGCACAAATGTAATTTTTTATCCCAATAGAACTTTGCACCCTTGACGGTATTCTGAATGTTCAAAACACATTGTGCACAGTTTCTGAGCTGGAACCTAACAAAAAGTACTAGGCTTGCATGAATTCATGATAGTATTCATTAAGAGTATTCCGGACGCTGAATATCATACAGATCAAACTTACTCCTTCAACAATATTCCTCCGGAGTAGTCGGGACGCTGAAGATCATTCTGGAGTACCGGCAAATGGCGATAATAAATGGCATTAATTTCCATATCATCAGCGAAACTCAGTAATGTGGTTGAATGAAGCAAGAGTAGATGCCGATGATAGATTATTAAAATAAATATACCAAGAATCGGATACTTTTTATCCCGACATTCCCACGGGATCGAAACTTATGCGGGTGAAACTGCGGGGCGCAGCTAAGTGGAAGTAATAAGAAAGCCATCTGCGTAATTCCCCGTGTAATCCCATGCCATTTAATTTTGATAACTGGATCTGCTTACCGTTATCTATTGCGTCGGTGATAAATGAGGCGGTAGACGACTAGGTATGTGTTGAAACCAGCTCCTCACACTACGCCAACTTCTGTAACTAGCTTGTGTTCGATATTCCTAATTGCATGTATATGTTCGATATAGCGCGCGCTTTGCAATACCCAAAAGCTCTGTCTGTACGGAACGTGAACGGGGAAAACCGCGTTGTGCCGCGGAAAACTTACAGCAGTGTCCGGTGAGAGGCAACGGGCGGCGGGTGGCAGTGGGGGGCGCGGGCAGGCGCGGCGCTGGCGCCGGCCGCTGCGCCACTCGGTCGCGCGCGCCCGCTCCGATCACTCGTGTCCCCGGACCTCCCGCGCCAGCAGCTCCGCTCCCGTACGTGTCGCCGCCTCGCCACCGCTCGGTAACGTACCCGCACACACACACTTACACTCCGCATAGCACGCGCGCTTGCATAAGCGCGATGTTTCCGCCTCACCACCCGTTATCAAACCGAAAGTGAGCCAGTGGTCGCCACTTCGCTATCCGGCCGCCGCTGGACCTTGCCGGGTGCCGGGGCGGGGAGCACCGGGACCTCTGCAGCTCTGAGGCTAATTCGTCTCTGAACTAAATGTAGTGCAATTGAAGTTCGTTGCCTCACCGGTGCGGCGCAACCTCGCCGTCCGACATTGGGCGCGTTTCGACACACAATATCGATCTATCGCACGATTGAAAGTGATTTCGATAACATTGAGCCAAACCGCTATTGCCCTCCACTTTTCGCTTATTTAATTTCTTATAATTAAGAGCAGGAGCTTTGTGATTGTATCGTCAGCTCGTGAATCGTTCGCTGCGTGTTGTTATGTTACCGCGCTCGGCATAGCCTGATATTGAGATGTAAACAAACATGGCGCTGGTCGTGTGTGACGACACTCACGTGGTGGTCGCACCGCACAGACAGACAGGCAGTCACGACGCGATAGGATTCCTCGTACACAAGTGGGTCGTTTGACCATTATGTAACGGACGGTCGAGCGTTCCAATGATTTTAAGTCATCTTATCTAACATTATATATTTTTCTTTGAAAAAAGAGTTGTTTAGACTTGGAAGGAAAGTAGTATGACAGCCGTGGTCAAGGTCGCCAAACGACCTGATGACCCCGCCCCGCTTCACCCCTCGCGAAAAACAGAGACCTTCGACAGTAAAACAAGAGGGCGAAAAAACTTATTTTGCTAATTGCTTGATGGACGGTTTTGTTCATCTTATGCTTGAAATTCGTTCAACTTGAACGAATTTCAAGCTATTCGATTCGCGTGATTCTGGCAACGTCGCCACCAGCTTCCTCGTCCCGATTGTTGTTATTGTTCTCCCAGTCACCCTCACACCATCACCACCGCGAAGCATGCAGTTGTTGATATTGAACATTTTAATCGATGTTGTTATACTTGACTTCCAATATTTCTCAAATATTACAATTCTAGTATCGGACCTTTGAGTTGAAAGTTTGAAACTGATCATTTACACAGTAATTTATTAATTTATGAAGCTTCTCTTATTCGGAGCGGGTCACCTTACATTCGGTCCCAAAAAGTGCGGCAGTTTAGTTACTCTTCCGATTAGACTTGACACTAGTTGAGATTTTTGTAGCATGATGGCTCAGAGATCGGAAGTGTATGCCACGTACTGAAGGGTTGCAGGGTGTGGTGGTGTCGTCAGCAGGAAGCAGTACAGAGGCAGACTACATGCACGTACTGAAGATCTTCTGAACTTAGTGTCGCGCAGCACTCATGGAACGGTCCCATATCCTGCTTTATGAAATTCCTGATTTCATAATATCTGTGTTCAACAAATACTCTCTAATGGTCTTCATAACTAATAAAATGAACCCAGGGTGGGTTCATTCCTCTCCATGATCTATGAGATAGCTCACCCATGTTTATCCAGTGTATAAAGTCATCCGCGTCGCAATCGCAACACAGATGTATCTCACACGCTCCGCACGTACCTACTCGCCCTCTGAACTGTTACTAACTCGCACAATATTACAACCGCTTACGGTTAATCCTACGTAGTCTAATTATGATAGTTATTAAATAGTGAGTGCCACATTAGTGTGCAATAATCTAAGACTGTTTACGATCGACCTCATTTACAACTTTTCTGTAATACAGTACAGTACTCATAAATAACTAAAAAAATCAAATAAAATCATTTTTATTGTGGGCATAGCTTATACAGACAGATGTTCATTATGTCCTGCCTACTAGGCATACAATAATTATGTCACGTGCAGTATAAAAAAAATCCTAGGTACTAAAGCAAATCTTCCAAAATAACAATTGTGGTGTATGGTGACAGATTGTAGTAGGCAACTAAGGGCTACGACTTTCTTATTCATGTAAAATCTATTTATTTTGAATCCATCATCAACGGCCTATAGCAGTTACTAGAACGATGGGAATGATGTTTGAATCGTTGACACCGACAGGTACGGCTGCGGTACTAAAGATATAAACGCACACCGCACTAGATGAAACGAAAGCTCTTTGTGTCTCCGAATATAATTATTCATGTTACAATTGACGTTGTACACATCAAAAAACTATAAAATGGTCATATCAGCATAACATTGACCATTTTGAGATTAGTGTGCCTATATAACCCACACACGAGTCGTGAGTTTATTAGAATAGTATTATAATGACACAGACGAGAGATGTAGGTACGACTATGTATAGCCATGAGATATTCCATAAGGCGCATTGATACGGCATTAGTGACAGTGACAGCGCCCCCTGCTCCCCGTCACACCGTGCAGGGAACTTGCGTGAACGTCATCTATAAGACCAGACAGCGATTCCTCTGAATGGATGCTGATGTACGAAACACAAGGAAGAACCACAGAACTATAAGATGTCGATGAACAGTAGGTCTGATGACGCGCTCGCAGACATCCCTGGTCTAGGTCACTCGGGGTCAGAACAAATGTTTTCATTTCGGGGGCAGTTGTCATTGCCAATGTTTATTAATCGCACAATAAACGAAGTGGAAACGAGAACAAGGATATCGAGCGCCGCCACGACCCGCGACTCTCGGTGCAGAGGTCGTAAATATACTAGTAACAGCAATCGCTTATTTTCGCTCCACTCACTCTCAATTTTTTTTTTTTTACTTTCTTGCCTCTGTCCATCCCTGCTCGAGTTCGCTATGCCACAAGTCGCACTAGTTCGGAACTAATCGAGTTTCATACATTTAGCTGATCGCTGAACCTTTCAGTTGTGTCGTACTTGTCGGCACTTGACAACTTGTTGACCTGGAACTTAATATTGTTTCCGTAAAAGTCCAGTAACGTACGATTGCTTCAAGCTCGTGTAGTAATCGTTTCTGGTCAGAATGGTCTTACAAGAGATTGCTTTTAGTACATTTACGTATAACATGGTCAAAGTGCAATTTTGGACGACTGTAACATTTTTTTTTTTTTTATTGTTTGACAGTCGTCAAACGCGAGCCACAAAAATTATATAATAAAGTAAGCAGAGCAGATGCTGGGAGTGAGCACCTACAGTGACAGTGGTTGTTCTCATCGTGACCTACTGACCTTGCCCCGTATGCGTGCTGTTCGTAGCACGTTTTTCTTCCATACATCTCTATAACCGTCATCTCAGAACTCACTGACTCCTTGTATCTTTTTAGGGTTCCGTACCCAAAGGGTAAAACGGGACCCTATTACTAAGGCTACCTATGTCCGTCCGTCTGTCCGTCTGTCCGCGGGTCAGCTCAGAGACTCTTAGTGCTAGAAAGCTGTAATTTGGTATGAGTATACATATAAATCAAACCGACAAAAAGGTAAAAAAATCGTTATAAAAAAATAAAATAAGTGAGTTTGTGAAAGCCATTTTTGGATTCAGGGATCCGTTTGCGAAATATTAAGCTTTAAAGTGCAATGGTTTTGGATATATGAAAAAATTCACGGCAATAGTATATAATAACGAAATTAAAAGGAAAACACCGCTACGTAGACTCCACAAGTTACCGAGTAACAATCGACCAACTTTAATTTGCAGTTGCAAAAACTACAATGTTAAGTTTTGTTTATTTTTCAACTACTATGTTAAGTTTGTTGGAGAAATTCAACCCAACTACTACATCATTGTGCGTGGTTCGACATGCACTTGGCCGGCTTTTTGGATTCTTCTTAATTTTTTCTTCGTTTTTGTGTATGGAGTTAGTGTTAGAATACAGACAATCCATCCATCTTTTCTTATACATTCATATTTCTTGTCCCATGCTCGTCTATCCTCCGCATCACTGGTCACTCTTATTATACATTGAAATAGGATTTGAAGTAGTCGTTTGTAATTGTCGACAGAATATATCTACATTGTTTTCCTGAAAGTCACCGCCGCGCCGCACCACCGCAATATTTGTACGTGCATTTATACCCCTTAGGGCTCTATGTAATTATGATAATGTCGTCAATCAACATTCAACACATACCTATTTGAGTTTCGTATGAACCGGCTTCTACTGGTACCAAAACCACAGAGTAGCGATTGCATCAACATTTATTACCGACATTCACAACAGAACATTCTCAAGCAACTACAATTATTACGACTCATATTTTAACTGTTTCATAGTGAAACCTTTGTATTGTGTCGGTACTGCACATATATATATATTCTATACATATGCGACTATTTCGACGTAACTACGTGTCGGTGTCATGTACGGCTATTGTATTTGTGTATTGTATTACATATACGTAAAATGTGACGCCCATCAGTGAGACAGCCCTTAACTCAAGTTATGACAGAAGAGAACCCAGAGTTTAAGCAACCGTTGTTGCGTCGACCGTGGAGCACATGAGCGTGGATGAACGACGCTATACTTTACTATTACGTCTCTGAAACTAGACGAATGTTGATCTACAGCAGATGGCCGTCGATCATATGAAGACAGCTGATATTAAGCAACGATAGTGTAGTGGCAACTCGCCGGGAGTTCATGGAGACTTGATTAATTGATCGATTGAAAACACAGGAGTTTTTGAGTCGCTCGTGTTGTGTGTTGTGTTAGCTGTGAATCTGTCTCATTAACCAGGAAATGAATCCTATCCTTGACTTCTGCACCGTTCATTGTGGAACGTCCATGAATAGCATTGACAGACAAAGGCATAAGTACCCATTCTCATCATCAGGCGTCCTGTAATTGGTGTGAAAAGTGCCTGTAATTGGTTTATTTGAAATGTTTATTGAAACATGTTTATTTATTTATAGTTAATTAAAACGGAACAACACCAATTACATTAATTAACATAGAAACATTGTTATTTAGAATTTAAGCTAACATGGAACAGTGGACTTCCTTGCAAACTTTCTCTCACAGAACACTAGACAAATACGCATAATTTTATACCATTCATCCGCAAACACATCACATTCAGGGGTGGCAATCAGAAGGGTGTTGAGCATCTTCAAAGTGCGACATACTGGGGATTCAGCTCTGGCGACAGTTTTGGATGGCGGTTGCGCGAAAAGACTGTGCCGGCGGCTAGGACGGTGTCGGATGTATTTGTCGGGCACAAATAGTCGGCAGAAAAGGCCGTGGAGCTCTGGGCAGTCTATTCCTCCCCGTAAAGTTTTACAGGCTACCGTGAGCTGATCAAGGCCTCTTCTCACCTCCAATGAGTTAAAGCCCAACATCCCTAAAAGATAGTTGGTAGGGTACATATAGGGAAAGAAATGGTATAACCTTTGGAAGAGGCATCTTAAGAAGGTTTTCTGTACCTTTTCAAGCATGAGTGTTTGGGTCGCGGTAGAAGGGTGCCAAATACAGGCACTTGACTCGAGTTTCCTTCTAACCAGAGTGGTGTACAACAGTTTAAAAACATTTGGATTGCGAAAGTCACGAGCATTTCGCAAAACAAATCCCAGGCGCCTGAAAGATTCCTTCGCAAGGGTAGAAACGTGATCTTTAAAAGTAAGACAGCGGTCGAAAGTCACTCCTAGGTCCTTTATGTTGGTGACACAAGTAATTACCTCACCACCCAAACTATAGTCGTAATGGATTGGTCGCCGCCCTCGACCGTATGTCATGATGTAGCACTTGCTAGGATTGAAGGATAGCTTATTCTTACTGCTCCACTCAAAAACGGCGTCAATATCCCTTTGCAGGAGTTTGCAATCTTCGTCTGTTTTGATGTGTGCGACAAGCTTTAGGTCGTCAGCATAGAGAAGGCATTTGGCAAACTTAATATTTGCTATGAGATCGTTGATCATGATCAGGAACAAAGGCGGCCCCAACACAGATCCCTGACTTACGCCCGAGCGTGCGCTGTAAGGTTGGACTCGAAGCAGCCATGTCTGACAAACTGCTTGCGATCCCGCAGGTAGTCGGAAAAGAAGTGTAGAAGACCCGCCGAGAAACCGATGGCCCCTAGCTTTGTCAAGAGCACATCGTTATCAACTCTGTTGAATGCTTTCCGGAAATCGAAATACAGAGCATCAACCTGCGTACCGATGTCCAAGCCACTGGATATGTAGTCTACAAGAATCAGTAGATTTGAATTTACAGAGCGACCCGGCCGAAAACCGTGTTGGGCATCCGATAGAGACATATTTATACGCTTGTTAATAAAGGAGTGGAGTATATGCTCAAAAACTTTGGCAATGGTTGGCAGTATAGCGGTGGGCCTGTGTTCCTCTACAGATGTTTTGTCATTGGTTTAAGGGATGGGAGTAACTCGTGAAGTTTTCAATTGCTCAGGGTATACGCTGGACTGGAGGGCTAGGTTAAAGACATGTCATAGAGGAGCTGCTAAGATATCATGACACCCCTTAAGGATAAAGGCTGGAATGTTGTCAGGGCCAGTCAAGCTACAGGGTTTGAGTTTAGCAATCCCCTTAACTACATCCGATGGGGTTAAAACGGGAAGAGGATCTCGCTCACCAGTCACATTTATCGGGCAGAAACACGCTGTACTTAGCAAAAGCCTCAGCCGCTTTGATACCCGAAAAAGTCTCACCATTGAGTATGACGTTTGGCTCAAAACCGCCCTTTGATCGCAGGCTGGAAACATGCTGCCACTGTCGCGGATTTTTACCTATGTTATCTTCTATGGTATTACAGTATATTTTGTAGGCCAGTAAGAACCCAGGACTTCTTACTTTTAGATCCGATCGCAGAGCACTAAACTCCGCATATGTAAGATCCCATCGCGAAAGTTTCGTAGTATCGTTTACTATATCTCCAGTAAACCAGACTAGAATGGAAGAATCAAATAAATTATAAATTATTTTGTAAAACTTACCAGCAGCCGAGGGTACGTCATTGCAGCAAAAAACGTCGTGCCAAGGAGCAGAACGAATTTGATCTCTTAAAAAAGTGTAGTCCCCCTTTACAAAGTTCCAATCCCTACCACGATCAATGTTGCTACGGTCCAATTTTTCCCTATCCTTATGCGTTGTAACGTTAATCGCAATATCTAAAGGAGGGTGGTACAAGTCGATTGGAACCAGCTCCGTACCTTTGACATGCTCGCAGTTTACTTCGGTACCCTCCCGAGCCAACACTACGTCTAACTTACTCCCACGCATATTCACCACTTCGTTCATCTCTGCCAGACTACAAAAGCTTAAGAAGTAATAATTGTTGACATTCATAGATGCACTTTTTAAGTTAAGGTCGCCGAAAATCACTATCGTTCCGTTCAAATTGGAGATGATGCTCTCAACCTTGCAGAACCACGTCATATAATGGTCATCAGTTGCAGTGGGCTTTACGTAGAAAACACACACATGTATGTTTAGGCCGGAAATTGTATTCGTCGCCCATAGGTCTTCGCCACAGTCAGTCTCCAAATCTAGCCGCCTCTTCATGGTAACGCCAGGACGCGAAGCAAGCATCACGCCAGAAATAAATGCTTTGAGTTTGAGTCTGACAAAAACTGAAGAGTCGTGCCGCGGCGTGCATGTGTACCCACACACACGACCTTGTATCATGTAATGACCTTGTAGTGAGATGTGATGCGCAGGCGGGAACCAACTCACACTCACTCACAGAAGTACTACTTTGTAAAAAGTAGAATAAAGCTTGTGAAAACATACAGGAAAAGAGAGACTTTGATGGAGGGCCTGCAAGTACCTCCACGCCACTCTTCGGTTGGATGTTGTCTATGGTAGCGGATTTGTTTGTCCCGTCGAGTCATCGGCCTTCTGTGTGGTGCTACTGAGTGGCGCGAGTGAGCGCATGCGCGATGACCCGCGCCGCCCTTGAACTTGCGCATCTCGCGGTATTGTTGCGTACCGTGTGACTCTGCACCGACACAAATACATACAGTGATGAACACCTTGGAACGATGTTGCAGACTACTTACTTTATTTTCAATTTAACATCATCTGGTCAAGCCAATGGTGCTATGGATTCAAAGAACCTGAATAGAGACCTATTATTAGTTATTACCTTAATAAACGGACGATTTACCTATTATGCAACTTTGTTAGCTAACGAGAACAAATCCATCGATCAATCAATCTTGTTAATGTCGTTCAATATGTCACGCTGCGGTTGTTGATGTTGATCGGACGGTGTGTGCGTGTGACCGGCGGCGTGTGTGTGGTGTGACGCAACGCTCGGCACACTTGTCGCGCAACACGCCGTGGGAGCACACCAAAATACATACGAGCTCAACATGTCTTAGTAATCCGGGTTGTGGTTTATAAGATAATTGTTAAGGACTCGAGCGACCTCCGCACACGTGTCTCGCTCGAGTGTCACCTGTCACAACTCACAGCACGACATGACCTCTGCAGCGACGAGCACGCGACACTTAATTGTTGCTGTTGTTGCGACACATTATACGTAACCAGGACATACATACATACGTATACGTAGACGTGAAAGTGACGAGCACCCATACGAGTTAAGGAAAGCCATGGACTGCTTCATGCTCTGGGAAAGATATTATAATAGTATGGCAACAGTAAGTGGATCGACCTGGTCAAGACAGCCGGACTTTAGTGTTGAAGCGACACTTGGCAAAGAGATAACTGTATTGTGAGTGCATCGGTTCATCTTGGGCCCTGACCGAATCAACGCAATGCAATGAATGCAACACGGAACCTCTTTGAAGTGATAGTGGAACACCGTCGAACGATCGATGACCCGGGCAAGCGGGCACAGCTCGCGTTGCACCATCCCGGCCAACGCAGCCACATCAACTGTTACATAAAGTAACTCGATATGTAATCAATAGTGCGCTCTCAATGGAGCAAACGCGTGGTGGGACCGCGCGCGGGGGGCAGAGGGGGTCGCGCCTTACGTAACATGTTAGCGTTGACGTCATTACTTTCCTAGGAGCGCTGCATCACTAGTGTTGGGAGCAGTCGTGGCAGGTCAGCGCGCCTGCAGTGCCGCTAGCCCTTCGCCAAAGCATGTTCCTCACAATGAGCCCTGTCTGACTGCGTAACTCGACACGCTACAGTGACGGTCCGGCCGCAGCGTGCAGGCGGCACGTGTCGCTTGCACTGTGACGTGTTCACTGTTTACTTTCACGCTCTGCTAACTACTTAAGATTATCACAATGTAAATATTCTGACGACGACGTGCTAACTAACTGCGCACACAGGACGATGTCACTCACACGTACTTGCTTAGTTACTCCTCCCATACTCTTTGATTTGCACTTTGAACTTTATAATACGGAACAAACGCGAATACTAAATACTGAGCGTAATGATGTAATAAGATATAAAATAAAATGTAATTATGCGAAACTCGTAATGATATTCTAGAAACAGTGATGGCTTCCTCGTCGTAATAAATCGGCGGCACAGTTCTTTGTTAGTCTCTGTGTGGTGTGATGATGGTGTGTGCCGCACATTAGCATTTCCTGCCGCGATCCGGAACGACTGCGCCATTCAATTTCAACTCTCCTATTGGAAAACTCCTATTGGAATAAAACACTTTAAACCAAAAAAAAATAATCAGCCTAGCCTTTTCCCAACTACATTGGGGTCGGCTTCCAGTCTAACCGGATGCAACTGAATACCAGTATTTTACATAGAGCGACTGCCTATCTGACCTCCACAACCCAGTTACTGGGTAATACGATACCCCTTGGTAAGACTGGTTGTCAGACTTTCGGGTTTCTGACGACCTGTAACGACTGTCAAAGATCCACAAATGACAGCCGGGACCAACGGCTATTCTAACGTGCTTTCCGAGGCACAGAGGAGTCTCGGTGTGTAAAGACGGTCACCCATCTACGGACCAACCCCGGCAAGCGTAGCTTAACCTGAATGATCGACCCGTGCGGCTGTTATTAAGTACTTAAACTAAAAAACTCTTTAAACCGAAACTACTAGTAAATTAGTACCTACCTAATAACATTTTTAACACTGTAAACTGTTCAATTTACAATAACTGCTGGGAGACAATAACACTAATTTGGTTCAAGGCTATCAATTAAGTGTTTGCCCTAGTTTTCCATTTGTTGCGCAAACTTTTAACTTAAAATATCGAAACATTATTTTTACTTTCTCAAATTAAATCAAACTAATCTACGAACGCGAACTACTCAGGTATTGATCTGAACAGCTCATACAATAGCTCATACAACCGCAGACCTAATAATGATTAGAAGCAATCGTTTCGTTTCACAATAACTATTATATGAATGCTAAGCTAGGTAACTACTTGATGGGTAATGTCCGATATTATTGCACTAACAGGTGACACATCTTTTTGAAGCCGATGTCCTATATGTTGTTGCCGAGCACTCCATAGTAATACATTTATGCTCGTCGTGATTGAACAAACTTATATAAGTAATGTTGAGACAGTACATGCTGTGCGGAGCATTCGAGCAGCGTCCCGCCGCACGCGACCGTGACGCGCGCTGCCAACTAAAAACAAAGTTCATAGTATACTCTCGAATCTATAATAATTAAAATGAATAATTATCTCCGAGCAGCACTCACTTGTAAATACAAAGAAACATTCAAGTCTGCGCACATGGCTCATATCACAGAGTGACCGGTCATCGCCAACAGTGGCGGTGTAACAATAACGACAGTCTTGTGATATGAGTGCCGTGGAGGCTGGCGCGGAGATGACACGCGCCTGCAACTTCATGTGGTTCAAATTATTTCTGGCCTTCTCTCCCTCTATGTCTAAAATTAGGCAGTGGTCACCGCTCTTGGGCGCTGCGCATCACATATCATGTCGTGTGAAGTTATTAAGAGAGTAAGTCTACCGTAGAGTCACTACATGAGAGGAAGGCTTTGATGTCTATAATAATGACAATCGTAACACACAACAATAGTGACATTGAGTCCACTCAGCTGATCGATAAAGCATAACGCTCTGTCTCACCCGCCTGCGGGTGTCTCGACCGGATCTAAGCACAGCTTGCGAAATTAAGCGCAATATCTGAGAGAGCTGTGAGTACAAGCTGCGGCAGTCGATGCAGCCCGACCAGTCGCCTAATAAAAACGAGCAGTTTGTTATATCACCGACCGCCTCCGGCCGTGCGCCGCTGTGCTGTTGTTTTGTTCCCTATTATTCAACCAGTTAAACACTCATACAAACTGCTTTTAAATTTGTCACTAAATCGAAATTCAATTGCGGAAGCCCAGACCGTCTGTCATTACTTTTACAAACGAATTATGTCAATAAACGATGTCTTACATAATGTTAATTAATATTGATAATGTGTTTATTGGTAAATCAATGCAAATAAAACTGTAGTAAATATACATTTAAAACTAAAACTCATAATAATGAACCGGTTGTAATCAGAGCACGAAGTTTGCAGGCTGTATGCAACTCATGACGACGTGCCACAGCCTAGCGGACACAGTGCTAGAACTCCAACTTATTTGTAGTGCCGCATGCCGCCGGCCCAGTGAGTGACCAATCACATTCATAAGTAAAACTCATCATCGTGACACAGATAAATAATTAATGAGGTACTTTACTGCAGAGGCCACGGTTTCATAGCGCGTTTCGCAATTTGGAAATTACGTATTTTTTGCTATTTTCATTGAAATATGAATGTCATTTCCTTCATGATCAATTGATTAATTACTTGTTCATTTCCCGCCATGTCTGCTCTTGTCAATCGCAGTATCATTGACCATCATAGAATAGAATACTCTTTATTATGTACACCATAAAAAATACAGATATAAATGTAGAAATTTAACATAGGATGACACAATGGGCGGTCTTAGACTCCTTCAGGTTGGTTTCGATGTATGAAAGTGAATCTAAGAGCATTAGTGCTCCGTGTGTTGAGCAACTGTATGTGTGTAGTCTGCGGCTGCGCGTGCGCCACTTTCGCCGGCGGAAGGAGGTCGCGCCCGCCGCGGCGAAAGGAAACGCACACAGACGCGCCGTGTCCGTGCAGAGCAAACACAGTGTGCACAGCGACGCACACAGACGATCAGTTACGTATATTAAATAGCCGCATTAAGTTTGAGAACACATCTCATAACATACGGAATCGCCTCCACTAATGGATGGCCACTTAGTATGTGTGTATGTATGTGTATGTGTGTGTGTGTTTGTCATCGTGTTCGTCGATGGTCAACGTGCCACATTAACATTCGGACCTTTCGTGAACTATTAGGTAACTCTGTTGAAAGTTTGTCCTACAATTCGGTAAGGAAACTGGATAACTTTGAGAATTTGACGAACAAGATAGTGTTAATTTATAAAAATCATGTTCTCAGGATTCGTCTTACGACAGCTATTGAGTTTTACCCACATAGTACTACACCTATCGACTTTTGCAAATTCGTATGCATTTCGCAATACTCTTCCAACTCCACTCTATTAAGCAATATTAAGTATATAAAGTGTTGTGATCGTTGTTCGAAGCAGCGGCGGCTGTGATGCAAGCGATGTTTCCTTGGATAACAACACATTCCACCGCACGAAGCTAATATTGTTAATTATCTCCTCTGACAGAATCTGCACTTTTGAATTGTCAAGGAGTCGGTCAGTCAGAAATATGCAGCTAGTTGCCCATTCCAAAGCATGGTAGGTACCTATGGAGAAGAACGGGCAAGAAAGTCTTTTAAACAAAAAAAATTGGTTACATCATTCATGTAGCAAGCAAGTAATTCAAAAATTAAAATTAAAATAAGCCATCGCAGCTAAGGGATGGCCAGTCACAACTGACGGCGCCCGTTCACGAACATGACGCATGGATCAGCAACATTTCAGCTCCACCAATTTGAAGGGAGCTAAATGATCCAACACACGCGCCACCATCAGCCAGACATCTGAGTGAGCATGACATATTCCCAGCCGCCGGTACATTAAACATTACAGGTTACATCCTGCCAGGGTTGCGGGAATTTCCGAAAGAGATACCGGGACCTTGGCAACAGGCAACTGAAGGAACACGGGTGGGGTTTAGTCAGTAAAAGTCTGACACGCACTTCCGCTCCGCCAAGAGCGGGAGTCATTTGATGAATTCCTTAACTCAAAAAAAAAAGGGTACATTAAGTCATTGAAAGACATATTACCCGGTAAATGGTACCTAGCTCTATAGTACATAGTGTATTTTACTGTGTGTACATAAATAATACAATAAATTAATAAAGATAGTATAATTATATAATACAAAGGACATTGAGTTTATACAATATTTTAGTTATATAATCAATATTCGTTGACTTCATATAGGTACATAACTAAATTAAAAACAGACTTCCTATCCGGATAGGTTCTGTCAAACTGAAATAGATGCGTTGTGACACATCATTACATGCCCTTAGACCTCTAGAGGACGTTACAGCCAAAGATACCAACCATAACGTTCACCGTTTTGTATTTGTGCAACCGCGACCATTGCGTTCAAGCCTGCGACCTGCATTTAGCAAATATTTCAACGGAACCTACTGCCATGCGTCATAGGCGGCTGTAACACTTCAACATAAACCTAAGACAGAGGTTTTTAATGCGAGATGGTCCAATACATGCTGCATTGAGAGTGGACGCTCCAGCGCTAACTCGCAGACACGCAAGCAGCCCTTAACTGGCGCATCGTGGGTTGGTGATGCGCCGGAGGGGAATGTCGCACGCGCATGGAAACCAATCTAGCAGTGTACGCTAGTGCGTACGGATGAACATTGTAGTACATTAGTACTACAGCTAAAAATCGGCTGTAGAACGCGCATCGTCTATAACAGTCCACAGCACTCTGGGCTAACAGCATAACATGTACGTGATAACAATAAAACGTCTGTTGTTTTGTGTCCGCAAAGCCTTATGTTAGTATTGTACCTGTTGTGAAGGCTGTCGCGGGCATCCTTCTTGTGATACATAGTTAGTGTTGCGAGTTCCTCATCGCTTGTTGACAGAGAATCTTCTTCACATTATAATGAAGTGAGACCAACGTTACTCGGAGACTTGGTGTACTGTGTTGACACTTCTTCTTCGTCTTGTGCACGTTGCTACTCTGTGACCCTGCACAGCTGGCGGCGCGCGCGCGGGTCAAGGTCGCGGTCGCCAGTGAACAAATTACTTGCGCTTTCACAGTGACGATCTGGGCAGCCGAGTTAACTTACTTAATACGTAAGCGTATTATAAACAAATGAAATATTAAGATTAGTAGTAGTGACCGATTAGCGTGTGCTTTCTTTAGTCTGATTAAATAGTTCTTAGAGTAAATACGTTCCGTTTAATTACTTGTATTTTATTAATACGCGGTAATGTACTTATTGAGTTGAGTTGTACTTGACAAGTTTAATGTTCTCGAGTTTATGAATAGTCAGACTGCATTACTTAGTCGATTGATAACGATACTGAGCACTGCATTGCAGTCTTAATACCAGAATAAACACTCATTTCACTTAAATGTCAAGTGATCATCAAAAATGACTCAAGTGTGAGATACTAAAGCTTTAGTATAATTTATACTTAAATAATATTTCCTTGACTCCAATCGTTTAAGTTCACTTTCAATGCGATCAACTTGTTGCACTGCGCCACTGTATTTCTTAACAGTTAACTCTCTCTTAAGTGAATGTCCTTCAACTGAGTTCAGTTTAAGGTAAAACTATAAAATACGTTTATTGTGATGCGTGTCGTCGCTAGATAATGTCAGCGTTTGTTCACAACGGTTCGTTAGCGGCCGCCACCTGCGCGCTACGCCTCTCTACCTCGTAGCGGGCCCATATGCATACATGTACACACTTCTACAGCCTCCTAAAGCTATGGCTCGCCATGATCGAACTCACTCGAGAAATATACTCGAACACACTATCAAACTAATAGACCAACAGCTTCTCACGGGACTGAACAAGCGAAGATGACTCGTAGCAAAGTGCTACGGCGCTACGACAGGTGCGTGCGTTGATGTCTTTTACACGGGGAGTTAACTCGGTGATTTATTACTTCGTAATAATTCAGTTTTTGTTCAAATCTCGTTTAATTTGTTTTGTACTGAGTAAGTAGCCAAAAAACTTGGTGTACTTTATACGTTCAGGTACTTAGTACAGTTATACTAACAATCAAACTATTGAGCTACTCCTCGTAAACCGTTATTAAAAGTGGGCGTTAGTAGACTGTTGATATTCCCAAGAGGATGCGTACATAGATCGATTGAACATGTTTGTTTTTTTTTCAAGACAATATTTATCGTAACTCATTTATTAAGACCAATAATGAAGAGACCCGCAGGTATTCATAACAGAGGTTCGCTCATTACGATTCACGGCTGGTGTCGGTGAGCGCTCGCACTATCATCATCAGTTCTAGTTACGTAGTTTAATGTTAGTTAAACTCATCGTTTTGTCTGCAAGCGTAATTTAAAAATAAAGAGTTTTATTGTCAGACTAGAATAAGTCCTCGGAAACATATTGTTTGTACGTCTGTATATTTCGTGTGTGAGAACGCAGGCAGGTAACGGTGGTGTGCAATGGGAGCACTTCTTGTTACTGCATTCGGCGCACGCGCATTGTGCATGTGTTGTTTTTTCTTACTTCGCCGCAGTGTGAGAACTTACGCGGGCAGCCTGTGGGAAGCCTGCAAACACGACGCAACAGTTCAAACAGCACGAGTGCCCGACATTATCTCGACATAATGTCACTTCACCGCAGTGCGAGAACTTGCGCGGGCAGCCTGTGGGAAGCCTGCAAGCACCACGACGCAACAGTTCAAACAGCACGAGTGCCCGACATTATCCCAACATAATGTCACTTCGCCGCAATACGAGAACTTGCGCGGGCAGCCTGTGGGAAGCCTGCAAGCACCACGACGCAACAGTTCAAACAGCACGAGTGCCCGACATTATCCCGACATAATGTCACTTCGCCGCAGTGCGAGAACTTGCGCGGGCAGCCTGTGGGAAGCCTGCAACCACGACGCAACAGTTCAAACAGCACGAGTGCCCGACAGTATCTCGACATAATGTCACTTCGCCGCAGTGCGAGAACTTGCGCGGGCAGCCTGTGGGACGCCTGCAAGCACCACGACGCAACAGTTCAAACAGCACGAGTGCCCGACATTATCCCGACATAATGTCACTTCGCCGCAGTGCGAGAACTTGCGCGGGCAGCCTGTGGGAAGCCTGCAAGCACCACGACGCAATAGTTCAAACAGCACGAGGCGCCGCGCCGACAGTATCCGACATAATGCACTTTTGAGTTTTCATTTCGATATGTATATTACAGCTCATTTCTATTAAATAAAAAAAAACATTAATTTATTCGTTTGCAAACATGGTAATTAGTACATAGTTTTTTTTATATAATAGTGCTGCATATGTTCTACCGTCACATGGGCATGCAAAACATATTTAATTTATATACTTAAACATAAAATACATTTTAATTTTAAATAACTAATAAGAAATTATATTATTACTAAATTAATGTCAAATCATTTGAATTACATTATCAATGTCATATTAATACAAAAATGTCAAATGGTATCAAAGGTTGCAGTAATTAAAAAAAATGACAAATGGAAATAGTAGCATTATAATCTTATAGTCCAAAAGCATGTCAGTATAAATTGCACAGACAAGATTTCTCTTATTACAGATGACAGATGAAATGATATTAGTAGTAGATCAAAATATTAATCGTCCCATAAATAATAGTGCCATATTAATCGTGGTATTCTTACGAAATCCCTTTTGTATTATTTAACTATTTCCTTCGATGAAACATTTCAACACGTCAATCACGCGAGATTATTCACTATGAAATCAATTGCAATAAACCAGATGACAGGTGCAACATGCGGACAACACAGCAGGCACGTGATGCAACAGAGAGAAAGATAACCGCCGCGAGTACCGCCTGAACTATGGGACTGAAGGACGTAACGGATGAACTTTAAGCGATGTTGCGCCACACAGCCGCACATGGTGCGGTTGCAGTACCGTGTTACAGTAACGTGTAAAGTACCTCGCATGTTGCGCGTTTTGCCAATGCGAACGAGTGCAACTTTTACCGACGACCTCGGCGCGCCATTCACTGCACATGTTCACCTTTTTGGAAATATGCCTATAATAATATGCGAGCGCTAACACTGTAACAGAGAGAACATGAGTGAGTGTCTCAAGGTCCGCCGCGTGTGGACGTGACGGATGCTCTGGGGAGACGTGGACGGAGTTGGGCATAGTTACAGGCAGTGTTGGTGTTGACGATGTGAACAAACATATCGATCACATTCCTGGCGCATCCGGCGCTTGAGCAATAGTCGGCGGCGCACTCGCGCGGACTCGTGTTGCCACACCGCGTTTATTAATAAACTCTATGAACCGTTAACACCTCCACAACATAATAACGACGTTCACTTCAAACACCTCATAAAGCGTTTAATGATTTCGTCAAGAATAGTAATAAATAGTAATAATAAATCTTCGCCATGTCCTTACAATGGAATTCTTTACATCTCGCGAGGATGAACGGTTTTGAGGAAACATTTGCTATGATCAGCATGCTACGAGAACGTAACGTGATCGTTGTTTGTTGCTTGTATTGTTGAGCACGGTTGTTCTGTGGTCATAGATGATCCATTCAATCTCTTAATGTAACTTTTTTCTGCCTGTGCCGCCACTCTCGTCCAAAGATTAGGTTATTCGTGTAGGAGAGGCACCCGTGCCTGGTTGTCGCGACGTCGCAGCATCGTGCAAGTTGGAGTTGGCGACGCGTCGGTTGCGTCACGGCGCTCGCGGATGAACTCGCGGCTCCGTTTAGAAAGTACTGAAACTGTACGTACTTATATTTGTATGTAATTACATCTACTAAGGTTGCATCACAATCCGACCAGAAACATCGCCGTCCCCAGTAAAAGGTTACCATTACGTGTAGCACGCTTTTATAGAAGCTTCCCGAAGTGTCCCCCCTCTCCCCCCCCTTGTCCCGGCTGAGGGTTACCGGTACTTCTGACCCTGTCACGAGCCATCAACATATATATACTTTTAACTCATCGCCATTTCATATCCAAAACTGAATAATTATTATCTTCTGAACTTGAACTAGCTTTCAATCTGTCTTCTTCTTTCTAAAAAAAATTATCAGTTGTTTAATTTACAAGCTTATGGACATATTGTAGGTACTGATTCCAAGCAAACGTAACTTTAATTAAAGGAATCTAGAATCCTTCGTCGTAGTTGGCTATGAGAGGTCGTCTACATCGTATCCCGCAAGAATGGCGCGGTGGGCGTCGTCGAAGGGCGCCGAGGACGTTGCCATTCTCCAGATTTGGGTTTTTTCCTTTATGAGTCACCCACCACCACCACGCGGTGAAAGGGTGTTGTGCAAAGTGCCCGCAACTGTGTGCTCCTCCGTCCTCCGCACCGCACCGCAATGGCCACGCCCCCACGCTCCGCAACACTTGCACTGCTTGCGTTTATGGCCATATTATAAAGTTCACAGTAACTAGGTACTGCGATGTAACATGAGATCTGGTTTAACAACACCGCTTGCTATTTCAGTCATATTTAAATACATACATGATCTTTTAAAACGACCCCGAACTACACACCTTCATGTAGGACATGTATTAAAAGATATAATAATTTACACAAACTCAGCGCGTCTGTATTATTTGCTGTGCTGTACTTGTTCAAAAATAGTTAACTAACTCAGTAATCTCACATTAATTAACCGTTAAACAAAACTTGTAATCTATAATATCCTCGGTTATGTATAATGTTTGCCCTCAGTAGCGAGTGACAGTGTGCCTGCGCGTGCGCACGTCACACTTGATCTACATATAGGTAACACATCGGCAGCAGCGGTCGCCAACCCACTGTGTGCAAGTATCCCCTAATTATAATTAGTAAGTAGGTAATGGCGTTGAACAAAGTTCCCGGTGTTATCGCCTTCAGGGGAAGTAACCCACCGCGTCCGGCGGTCATGGGCGGCGCGCGCTAGCGGTGTTGAGACTATACACGCTACCAGACCATTCCGCACTGCAACTGATCGGCGCGACACGCGACACTAGCAGCTGCAGTGATTTAATTGCGACACGAACTAAAGCCTAATGCGAATATAATGTGACGATATCGCGGAATTATAATAAACGCCCGACGATAACGGCCCGAGTGCGACGCCCGCGCCGAGCTCGCTGAAGATGTCGTAACGCGATTACGTAAGTATAGCTCTGGCCAGTGCAGCGAGCACTGTGCCTGCGCGAACACGCTCGCGTCAGCGACACTGAGTGCAGCAGGTGCTAGATACTCAATAAGATCACAGGATCACCCATGAGATGCGCGTTGCCAAACTGCTTGTGGGTTACATCAGTAGGAAGCGTTAGAGGACGGCGAAAGTGTGCCCCTCAGGGCCGCGCGGGTGACGACACGCTAAGGTTAAACAATATTCATAACTTAAGGTCATATTTAAATATATTTCCCGCTTGTTGCACATTTACGAGCATAAGGAAGTGTTGTGAGTAATAACATTGTTTTCCGCCAAAACACAATACGTAGAAACCTTTAATTATGACCGTGTCTTACCTGCACCTCGCATGTACGTACTGACTTTATTAAACAAGACTTCCTTTAAGTTGAAGGCACTGACTGCTTTACTGCTTAACAACAATTACACAATGTTCCCTTATGATAATAAGACAATTTTCGAGTTCATATTATTGTGAATCCCTTCGGACGCGACACTAACGCTAGTGGATGTTGTCCATCACGCATGCAGCATGCATCACGAAAGCCTTACCTTCGGACATGAGGCCCGCTACATATAGGAACATACAGTTCTTTAGCAAGGCATCCTTCTACAGCCACACAGCCTGTGCATGATGAGCACCGGCACTTACGGACTAGCCAATGCTAGTCGTCACTTGGGTTGACAACTTAAAGATATTCGTATACCGTTCTCATCAATCTCTTCATTTCACATTTATCTACTTGATCCCCTTTTATTTAGTACTTGTAATGATGTAGCTCCGATAACTGCTGTAGGAGCAGTGGGTCGCGTGCCTCTGTGCACGAATTCAAGACACGAACAATATTAATAATTGCTAAGTAAGTATTTGCATTATAGAATGATATCTCTGAGCATGCTAGTATAATATTTAAATTCAACCAACGAGTTTAATATGAATCGACCTAATTCCGCGGCGCGCACTGATGCTCGATAGCATAGCGCGCACTGACAAGTTGATTGTCTCCTCTGAGACTCGGATGTGTGCGGTTAAATTCATACTCGAAAATCCTTAATTGAAATAATTCTGATAATCAGCACTTTTTGAACGTCAAAAGTTACAAAAGCCGCATCGCGTTGTATCACGCGGCACGTGTGCTGTAACGAGCCGCAGTACATGACTATACTTCAACACGTGTGCTGTAACGAGCCGCAGTACATGACTATACTTCAACAACAATATTACGAAAAAAACAAACCGAGCTATCAGATTGTCGCAACTCCACTGATACAAGCAGATGCCGTAATAACTTGAACAGCTATGGAAACGTTTCAAGCGCAGCGCCGAGCGGCTCACACTTAACCTAATTTGTTACGATTTAAAAAAGGCACATCGTCTAGTGGTTAAAAACTGGTCGTTGGCAAATAAATTCAGTGGAGCGTTATTATTAGATATTATTTTACAATTAGGGGCGTCGCGGTGTGCGCGAACCTTCGCCGCCACTGTGCGAGGTCGCGGCCTCTACCGTCGCCTATGGTCCCGTCACCGAGCGAGCTACTTTAGCAAACTGACCATGCTTTTAATATCTGACAGGGCAAGCAATCTATCTCCTGCGAAACTTACTTTTCGCGGCAAATATAAATCGCAACAGCTGCCACGTGCTAAAAGGGCTTGTCGCGTGGGCGAGGTGTTGGCGCGTGCTCAGTGCTGTCCCCGGTAACCACTGGCGCAGCTTGTCATTACCCGCATAGTACGTATATTATCGCGGCGCACACGACACACGACCCACAGACCACACACGCGACACATATACGACACACGTGGTCACACACGAGGAACATCTCGGAAACTCTCATTGTGTGTTACAATACTAATGTTTACTATCGTAGTAAATTCTTTATGATTGTAATTGTGAACAGTTCTCATGATGCTATCTATTCTAAAGCGTCTGGCAGATAGCAGACCATCTCTTACGTAACGTGTCATTACCTTCGAACCGGTCGTGGAACGATGTAATTTGGGCGCTGATGACCATAGTAGTGGGCCAACAAGGAAGTACGATAATTATCGTTTTGACGGAAGACGTGCACATTACATAGCACGCTCGTGTTGCGCCACGTTGGTCGAGCGCCCAATTCCTCGGCGCGCGCGCAGAACAAGCGTCACTTTCGCAAACGTTACGTCGGGGGGCGGAACTAGCGACAATTCTGCACAATGCCAGCATTCTCCACAATCAGAGTAATTGAAATCATTACACGTTATTAGAGTGTTGTCGCCGCGCATCGCTCACGTTTGGTGTCCCGTCGTTCCAACTGACCGGAGTGCGCACTTCCGCGGATTCCGACGCACATTCTTTAAATAACATGAAACTGCGAATGTGTCGAGGAATGTGGAGCTTATATCAGTGTCACTACAACTCTTCTGAGAGACGAGCTCAGCTTGAAGGGACCCTCTCTGTGCCGCCCTGTGGCGGCACTCACGATAGTGCGGAGTGTCATCTTGTTACATAACGATCAAACGATGAAGACATCACTTACGGTAAAATAACTGGCTCCACTAGTTATTATTAGTGGAGCCAGTTATTTTACGTGACAGGTGCATTGTTAAAGTAATATTACGAAAGGAAATAATGCTCAAACTGTATTGAGTATTATAATGTAGGGATACGCATATCTCAGATAATTTATTTTTGCATTACTTACCATGACCGTGCGGGTCTGCAAACTGCCACGATAAGAACGAACGCCGCATTCACTCAGCGTCTTGCAACCTCTTGCACCTTGATTTGATTTGAACTCAATAGCCAGGTCAGCAGGATCTTTATTATCTTATTACATACGAAAACACCGTGAGTACACCATACATAATGAATGTTATCTCAGTAGCCTGGAAGTTAGGGATAGGGCCACCGTCATTTGACACCAAACGTTCTCATTATGAAGCTGAAGCATTAGCGATCGTCAGGTCACGGCCGCACATTTGTTTTACTTCTTCCACATCTATTTATCTTCAAACTTTGATTAATTACACACTTCTATAAAAAAGACAAAAGACTTAAGATAATGTCTGCGGCACTAAGCAACTACAAAAACTACATTTGCACTTATTTGACAATTTCTTTTTTTTTGATAACTCTGAATGTGGGTGCTGATATTGTTTGTTGATCCTGTTATTTGAAATGAGATGAGTCCTCACATGCAATGTATCTAGTTGTATTATATCTGCGCTTCGTCCCAGATAATCTATCGCTAGTGTCGGAAACTATTCCACTTCCAAGTACCTTAAGGGTAACTTAACTAACAATCATATTTGACCTACTGAGATTAAAATTAATAACATCGCTCAGCTGTTGTAATGATAGACCGATGTAGTATATTATTATGTAACGTATTGGCAGTAGGTTATATAAAGTATAAGTCAATAATTTAGCAACAGCTCAGAAGCAATTGAAAGATATTTACTACCTACCTTTAATTGAGGATCTCGGTTTTAAATCCATTCAAAATAATGAGCGCCGATACGAGTCGCAGTTTCAAATCAAATCAAACGTTTATTTGCAAGAATTACATTGTTTTGATACAGGTGAGATCTTATATCCTAAGTGTAATTGTATTCTGCCTGCAAGCAGGCGTGCAAGTTTTTTGTAAAGTTTACTTAATTTCTTATTTTATTACTATTATATATATATTATTATTATTACCATGCATTTATTCACTGTTTAATTTATATTGTTAATAATTCATATAATCCTATGTATTAATTTTCAATTTTATGTTCCATATATTCCTTAATACCATAAAAACAACACTTTAGAAGCCATTCTGTAAATTTTGTTTCAATACCAATCGTCGGTAAGTGCGCGGGGATACCGATACTGTGGCGCGTTGCGACATTCATTGTAAAGACAACACTTTGAATTGAACTGAAACACATAATGTGCCGATGATTGCGGGTAATGCTGCGCATTAGGTATAATGGGTGAGTTAGGCGCACGCAGCGCTAGCCGGTCGCCGGCCGGCTCTACGACACTCGGCGGAGTAGGACGGCTTGCCCAACGCTAGACAATCCCGTCGATATATATAACCACCGGCTCCTCAGCGCCACACACCGCACGCCACCCTCGTCAGAGCGACCTGACACAGGACCTAGGTATGTGACACCTCCCTACATCTCAGTTGAATAAAATTACGGGATCTCTAATGTTCGTCGCCGAAAATAGCTCGTAGCAACCGGCTACGTGCTACGGGGCTACGCCGTCCGTGCTACAAGTGCGCTCACGCAACTAAACACACATTATGTAAATAAGCTTAATTCGATGTTGTGCAAAACTGTTAACTTTAGTATCTGTTTATTTGTCAATAGAATTAATGATGAGCTGTTTCTTAACAAATTTTTATCAAATGAAATATTGGATAGTAACATAAATTAATTTGAGTCGTTTCGTAATGTAAATAAAAATGAAAAACCTTGTCATTAATCGAATATAATAAAAGCTCACTAGTGCTACTTGTTGTACATAAGTGTACTGACGATGACGTGCGGTCGATACTTCACTTTGATCCTGGCAGACGGCGCCACTCGATGTGTTCCTGGTATACACGTGTTTACTATTTAATAGCCGTTCATTGTTCTTTAATTTTCTTGTGATAACTACTGTTAATTAACTGTTATATTGCTCTTATTTGCTACACAATCGTCATTTAATCGTTGAATAGTGAAATAAAAATGCTCGTAATCACTAACCTACGCGTGTTCCGTTGAGTTACAGCGAGCACGGACGACTGCAAACAATCGATCAATTACCGCTCGATATAATTGCTCGCTCGTGGGATGGTGACGCCCACCACGAGCAGGCGAGCTCGTCTCAACTCGTCTGTCCGTTGGTAAACAAACAAAGAGCACGTGTCGCCGCCGCCGCGCGCCGTTTTGCGTGCGCGCAACACACACACATACACGCAATGTGCTCCAATCTCAGTATCACAAACATCATGACAATACAATCCTAATGTATGTGCATTTCAAAGTACCTAAAACTCAAAAATGGCTAGACCGATTTGAATATACATAATGTTTGTTTTGTTCGCCTGAATCTGGGGTGGTTTAGGAAAAAGAAAATTAGGAAAACCCAAGGGAACAGCCGAAAATTCTAAAAAATATAAATTTTGTCTCACGTGGTGCGAAATTAGCCGGGTCATGTAGTTATGAATAAATTGCGATTTCATTTAACCGTGATTACATTCCATTTCTAAAACTTGACTTTAAACATATATCACACCAGATCACACAGTGGCTACTTCAACAGGACTACATCACAACTGAAAATCTACTTACATACATCTCTTAAACTCAAACATACCTAACATCTCCCCTAGCATCACAACATACTATACACATACACTACACTCAACACCACACAATCATCTACCCAAATATACGCAACCGATTCATAACTTCATACCTTATTTATGTACGTTTTTAGGTACCACATCGTCACTGGTTTAACTTGTTGTTGTCTTTTAATAAATATAATAACTTAGTCCACATAATGGCTGAACCGTATCTCTTAAGATACAGGCCTGACCTAGTTTAAGGGATAGAGTAAAATTGACTGTACTCCTGCGCTAAACTTGTATTGAATGGCGTCAACTGAATGTATGCAGTGCAACGTGATTTTGTTTTATGCAATAAATTCTTTATTATTATATTATTATTATCAACCATTACCAACAGACATAGACCTTGAGCTCAGGAAGACGATACAATCTAATCATCAGCAGATAAGCCACGAGCGTATTAAATGTTTGAACATTAAGTTGAACGGAAAGCCACATTAATAAAAGCAAAGAATCTTAGGAAAACATATTATAGATCGATCTACATTAAAATCAGATCACTGCGATATTAACATTAATTTTCGAAAAGGAAACTGACGCAACATCACACTTCTACGTCAAAATCTTGTGGCAACGGGAAGTAAATATATGTTGTTGATCGCTGATATGTCGTGTTGTGTTGTGTTGGTATCGTGTCCGCTGCATCACGGACAATAAGCTACCGTCACCATTGTTTCGGCACCCCCTACCCCCTGCCTGTTGCCCGGGCTCGGACGGCCTGCCCAAGCGTTTGCCTCACTACCAGATAATTTCATTTAACTTGTTCAATGTACCGTTCGAAACGCATTGCATTACGACACTCACTGCAACTTTAAACAAACACTAACAACCGGTATCGGAAGCTTATTGAGTAATCGAGAGTACTTACAGATTAGTCCCTACTGTTCATTAGGAAAGTTGTGGTTAGTGATTGCCAATTGCCATTTCACGTAGAGAGGACTCTTTTGGCCTGTCTGGTGGTCTGTCAACGCCTCCCCCCCCCCCCTTGCGCGCGTGACACACTTGATCCACTTTTGGTAATTTCGCAGTTATCCGCAAGGCTGCTGGTAACTACGACATAAAGTGGAATGGAAACTGATTTGCATAATGTGAAATGTTGATATTGAGCAAGTTTGACCGCGCTTACGAAATATAATATCATACATTTAAAATTCAAATGTTACCTTACATAGACGTGACCTAATAAACCAAACTACCTCACAACTTGAGACTGCTGTTTTTAGTGCATATGTCGCAGCCTTATTGTATAACACGCCGTATTACAAATAGGCGAGCCCAATTTGAAAAACGTCGCTGTTTTGAAATGCGCCTACCCTTCGTTCAGCCGGATTTCAATTCGGCTGAAATAAAGTACGCCACATTGTATGAGCAATTCGCGTTCGTCAAAGCGGCTTAGTAACGTGGCTCCCACATACAAACGGGCGGGTGCATCTTCAATACGCCGCTTTGAAATCTGACACGCGCCGCATGATCATAACAACAAAATACGAGTAGCATAGTATTAAATGACCAGTAGTTCTAACAAATTATTGCATCGTTGTAAGCATTTTATTATAAGAAATATTTTAAAAAATATATAAGAAAATTACGATGACGCGACGATCAACGATCGATCTAGACGCGTACCGCAAGGGTTGGATCGAGGTGGCCCTGGAAAAGGATGTTTGGAAAGATTTGGGGGAGGCCTTTGCTCAGCAGTGGGACAGTGTAGGCTAACATAAATAAGAAAATTGTACGTTAAGATGTAATATACCATAATGTCACCCTGCTTTGCTTCTTGCTGACAATAAAGCTAAACGTTGAACGCCGCTTTGTAGAATGTATCGCCACCACGATCCGGCTGAACGAAAGGTAGCCGCATTTCAAAACAGCGACGTTTTTCAATCGGGAGCGCCTATTTGTAATACGGCGTGATACAATATGGCTGCGACACATACACTGACACTTGTGCGCGTGCGCGTTTATCATAAAGTTTCAGTGTACCTAGCTAATAGCTGTTCATTTATTTTAATGTATCTGAATTAATCAAGAACAGATCTGACCAACTGATCGGGCCGTTGTCACGGATATAGTTGTAAAAAAACCGTTTTAAACCAAAATCTGTGGTTTAAAAACCGTTTTTAAATCTCGGATTTTGGTTTAAAACGGTTTATTTACATCTATAGTCACGGATCATGTCCTGGACTCAACTGTTCATGTCAATTGTATCAAGAACAGAACTGTCCTACTGATCGTTGCCACAGAGCATGTCCTGGACTTAACTGTTCATGTCAATTGTTGTTGTGGCACAAGGCGTTTGAAAATCCTTTAAAAGGAGTGAAAGGTTTCACAAACTGCGTGTGACTGAACGTCTCTGCATATTATCCATTCTGCTGTTATTGACTCGCTCGCGATACGTGGGCGTACAGTCGTTGCGCCTAATAAGAAAAGCGATCAATGCTAGGTGACCCACTACTTGCACAATACGTTTTCCACGAGTGACTAGTACCCGTCGTGCGAATGACGTCGGGGAAACCTATTGCGACACCAGCGAGCAAGTCAGTCCAGCGGCATTACTTATTTCAGAACAAGTGATCTATCCTGCCTACCGAATGCCTGTACTTCCTGAACACCTAGCAATAGTAATGTTCATGGAGTAAATACTACTCCCAGAGCCCTCATTGAGGTCGCTTGTAATTACAATTATGATAATAAATTATAGCCTGTAAGACGATGCCACCGACGACCAGTAATTTGAAATAAATGGCCAGATACGTGTAATTATAATGATACGTTCACAAACTGCTCATTGCACGAAGTTGTTTCATCATTACAAAGTATTTTTTACAAAATAATTGCATACTTACTTGCAGCTAGTTAGAAGCTCGTTACAAGTTACAATGTTACTAACATTAAGATATTTACCGTCATTACTTCAGGCGACGGCTATTAACGATAACGGCGGGCACACGCACGCAATCGGCGCGCGGTGCGCTATCGTCAGTGTGCGGCCGGCCTTACGGTCGCGACCTCGCATGTTCACGCTCGCCCGTTTATGATCCATTGGCTCCAGGCATGCGCATATCATTTGTAAAATGAACAATTTTGCCCTAACCTCGAATAAATTAAAGTGAGGCGGTCGTCGTCGGTGGCCGACTGACCAAAATGTTGCAACAGTTAATTACTGTCGGCTGTAATGTAACGCTCCTTGAGTTTAGTTTCGGTAAGGACGCGCCCTTGCCACCTCCGCGCATTACACACGTACTTCCTATGTCGAAATTATGATATAATAAAAATAAATACTTATACTAAAATCCAAGCAGTCGTGAACCTAATCATAAACATGGTCATTAAGAACCTGCTGAATTAAATTACATTCTTAATTTCAGCATTTCGTGAGGCAATCTTTAAGGCATACACGCACTCGTGCGCACGCCACAGCCGTCATGTAGCACTAGCACAGCATTATGCGCTGCAAATGAGTGCACCGGAGTGCCAACAATACTCAATGGCCACTCACCGCTGAGCCGCTGGCCGCTTACCGTTAGATATTATAGCTCGGGGGAAATTTTCGTACCTTACTCGTTTTTTCGTAGGTACATTTCATGTCGATAGGTACCGACTAATAATGTCTATTCATTCGTATCATTCGCATATCACTTTTAATTAGGTAAGTACATAAAGTAAAATAGTTAACTTTTAATACTATGTGAATACGAGTGACCTTTCGTTTATGTATACCATATTGTAGTTGTAGGTAAAGTGGCCGTGAGACAACCGCCGCGATCGATTGCTATTCTCACAGAATCGATTGCCTAAGAATTCTCTCACGGGGCGTTTTTCTATTCGTAAAGTAGGCGATAATTAGAATTTGTTTTTCTTAATTACAATTATTCACGTATGAATGTTTGTTTACCTTTGTAATAACTAAGTGAGCGATTAGTTGTCAGATCGCGAGCAGAGCAGAGGTCGCGGTGCGCCTGCGCAACCCACCGCGCCCTGCATACACAACTAGCACACACATATAACTAACTGACACACACACACACACACCATTGTGCGGGTCCACCGAGCTGCGACTGTTGCTTTTCTTATTTGCTGATATAAATACTATAATTATCTTGGGGTTCGCTGGTGCCAGCTTATTCTCGTTCTACAAGCCAACAAACGAAGAAGAGATTCATACTATTATGAACAACCCATTGTCATCATTGCATTCAAGCATCTCAGTTTGCAGGACGAGCGGTGACACCAGCGCCACCTCGGCGGAACTGTGAACTAACCGGTTTTATGTCCCACAGGTCCCAACAGATAGTTTGCAACGGTGAGAACGAACAAGACAAGAAGTGTGGTGCTAGTCCTGAACAACGTAAACAACAAGCATGAGGACGTCCGTGTACATAATAGCGCTGTGCGCGCTGGTAGTCGCGCACGCGGCGCCGGCGCCCGAACCGGCACCCGAGCCCGCGCCGGCGCCCGCCGCTCTTCCCGACCCCAGCGCCGACGATAGACCCGAGATCATCGAGATCATCGCACCCGCTGCCAGTGCACAGGTAACGACCACAACTACATTACCGAGCATAAGGGAAAGCCGCGTCTCATTGCAAGGCGATGAACAGACGTCCTCATTGCGCGCCGGTGCGTGTGAACAAGAAACGATCGCCTCTACAGCCCGTAGTACCTACACACAGTTAAATCTTAACTCAATGTAACGAGAGAGACGTGGTGAGGGGTGCGGGGTCGGGTCAGCACCTCGCGTGACCCTAATCACTTCGATCCATGAATAATATACCTAATTACGTAATTGCATCGCTTTGTTTATGACAATACCCCTAACATTAATAATAGTGAATGATTCGTCTATCTCTGCCGACGTCGAGGCTGCGACTTTTTGACACCGATTAGGAGGCCACGGCGACGACGCATCAAAAGCATGCGATTCTTTTGCAACTTACAACGCCCTCGTGTCCTCCTATCACAAACATACACATAACATAACATCACGGCTGTATTCCCCTAAGGGTTAGGCAGAAGTGTAGGTACCTGCAGTACACCCAAATTTCACCAGTTATGTTTAAGTCCTATGTAACAGGGGTCAAGCCTATTGCCATCAACCGGGCACAAATCCAGACCCCGGGCTGCACAAACATACGCACTCATAATCTTCTTATACTTGAGAAAATGTCCTGTAATGTAGCAATGGTTCGTGTTGCAGGAAACGCTGGCGACGCTGAACCTGGGTGCGCCAGGCTCCGAGCTCAGCGAGAGGAATAAGAGAACCATCGGTATCCTACGACAACTGTTCCCTTCTCTCACGCAGGTATGACACGCAGGCTCCGGTCCGCGCCTTCTGGCGAACTTAGTGAAACTAACAACCAGTAGTTAGATCCCCGTTACTAACACAGGAACTGATCTAGCCCTTCGGAGACATTCCGAGCCAGTCGAGCAGGTGGCGGCGAGTGTCGGTCGCCATCAGGTGGACCGACGCATGTGACGCGGTCCGCGGACTGTCGTGTGTTGTGTGTGGTCGCTGTCGGCGACGCTAAGGGCGGTTAATGTTCTAGATAATCGAACAGAAGGTACAGCAACTAACGAGCATGGTGCTGTCAACGTTCGGGCCCGTGGTGCTGCGCCTGTTTCTGGGCGGCCGCAACAACGGCGGCAACACCGGCGGCGGCACCGTCGAGCTTGACGACGACGACGACGACGATGACGATGACGACGAGCCCAGCAGCACCACCGCCTCGCCACGCCCGCTGAGCGCGCCCATCGCCGGCTTGCGGCGCAGGCGCGCGCTGTACATCCTGCCGGTATGACGTCTCGGACTATGCGCACTCTCAGCCTGCCCGGAGACGGCAGTGCGGGCGCGCGCAGACCGCGCGCCTCCATCGTCATCGTCATCGCATCGTCATCGTCACTCACGCATGGCCACGTCACGTCACACTAACCATCACCTCCAATTCACCACCGCCGCCTCTCACGCCGGCCTCTCTTGCAGAACGCCATCGCGGAGGAGAACCAGCTGCTGTCCGGAGCTGAGTCCCAGCAGGCGGAGGTGCGCGTCGCGTTCGGCGAAAGCCAGCCCGGCGACCAGCAGGCGGCCGCTAGCGACGACCAGCAGACGGCCGCGCAGACCAACACAGCCAGCATCGACGAGATCACGCTGGACGATGCTGACAACAGTGAAGAAAACAGAAATAAAAGGCGAGTCAGCAGGCACACGGACATTATGAAATTCGTTTAGTACTATTCCAAGGTTAAAAGATTTCAGAATCTTATGATTCTCAGTGTCTGACAATGGTAATTTAATAAATTACCGTGAAAATCGATTAATAATTGTTTAGCGCCTTACTTGACGCAGACGTGGTAGTATTGTGCCGCAGATTGCGTTACTTTGAACAATGTACCCGGGAGTGAGAGCTGCTATTGTAGGTTTTTGCGATCATGTTCGCACGTTTCGATTTAGTTTCGCAGCGAGGCGTGTGATAATGTAACTGTTACGAGCGGCTCACATGAGCGCGTCGCGGTGATGCTAACGAACCGAATGTTCTAGATTCCTGAGCTTCGGCGGCGGTGCCGGCGGCGGCTCCGGCGGCGGCTCGGGCAACTTCCTCTTTGACATCGTCAGGGTAAGACTCACGAGTGCCTCGTCACACGACATTATCATTTTACTTGATAACTTTACCTCCATTATAATTCACTGTTAACACTTTTAAACAATGTTAGCATAACACAAAAACAACACGAGTATACTGTCATCACATCAAGGAACATAATTATACTCATATACCTAAGGCGAGATTTCTCATACTCGCCGTGGACAGTGCCATATAAAAATGTACTATGTGGACAATGCGCAGTGAGTGCGCGTGAGTATTGTGCGGTAGTTGCGCGACAGTTGCGCGTCAGTTGCGAGTGAGAAGATTTGTTTTGCAGCGCGCTCCGGAGGCGATGGCCCGCGCGGCTGGCACGGCGTTCCGTCTGTTCGCGGGCACGGACTCGCTAAACGTGGGCCTGACCGCTTCGCACACCTCAACCCTGGATCCTAACGACCCTCAAGTATACAGATACACAACATTCTGCACCACTACATAGACAACACACGCCAGAACGTAGAAACGTCGCACTACATTAGACCAACCCGGAGCTCTATTTACACCCTAGTGATGAAGCGCATCAACAAGCAGTTATTCCGCTTGGTCCCTTATTTACTCGTCGGACTGGGCTATCGTAGTACGACCGATGCAGCTCGTTTATCATAATCTGTCGACGATCATCCGTCGACATAAAACTCACAGTAGTGAAAGTACTTAGCTACCGTTGACTCACGCAACCCCAAACTCACATCCATGACATCCATCCCTCATTTTCCCTCCCCAGTCGCTAGTAAGTTAGTCTGCACATTACAGATAACGTAGGTATTACTAACACGTACGTAGCGCATAAGACGAGTGTCACCGGACGTCATGTGGACGTTACCGCGTGTCGTCGGCGTCACGTCGTTGTTGTAGTTAGTCCTGTAGATTAACATCGTTGTCACCTCGAAGCGGAATATTTGGGGAAGGTTGATATATTGTCAGTCACTTGCTTTCAGAGGTTTTCTGCAGAACGTTCAGGAGATTCGGCTAGTTGGGGACAAGCCATATATGCTGTACAGTCCTTTTGCAGTTATTTTACCTCTGACATAAACCTTATAGTAACGTGAATAAAGGTACAAGTCCGTAGCCGACTGCAGGCAGCAGCAACAGCAGCTGGCTACGGACTTATACCTTAAGGCTCCAACAAACAGGCACGACGCGACAGCGCGACGCGACTTTAACAAAACAATTTCTGAGAAAACTTCATTGCGAACAATGTGGCGGCGTCGCGTCGCGCGACAAGTCGCGCCAGTATGTAAGAGCCTTCAAAAGGTCATTGTATACAGAGTTAAAATACACTGTAGTTGCGCTCGGGAGCGCCACAAGCCACAAATAATATATCCTATCAGTGCCATACCAGTATGTAAGAGCCTTCAAAAGGTCATTGTATACAGAGTTAAAATACACTGTAGTTGCGCTCGGGAGCGCCACAAGCCACAAATAATATATCCTATCAGTGCCATACCGAGTGCGTGTGCTCTCGTCGAGCCATTTGTAGCCAATGGAGGCGGGCGATTATCTGTAGGTATGTATGTAATCTGTGGCAACCAAAGTGATCGCTGTACTAACGTATCGTGTTGTGTTGCAGCTGGTAGCCGGCTCCTCGTCGGGCTCGTCGGGCGGCGACGCGGGCGCGGGTGACGGCGACGACGCCGGCGCCGCCAAGGGCGACAACCTCACGGAAGGCGTGCCCGGCCCCATCACGAGGCTGTTCATCATCGCCAACCGCGGTATCGCCAACCTCATCCAGGACCTCATCCTGCGTATCGCGCAGACCTCCGAGAGAATAGTCAACTTCAAGGCGCGACTGATCACCTCTATCATTTAATGTGCGAGCATGTAGAACAATATTCTAGTGTAGGTAGTAGTGTAGAGGCCAGCGGCGCGGGCCCAGAGCGGCTGAGGGCTCGCGCCGCGTGTGCGCGCGAGACACGCCGCACGTGACGTCACGGCACGTCGCGCCGGGCGGGGCGCGCACGGGGCGGCGGCGTTGCGCGGCCCGCGGACCGCCCGGCGCCGCCGCCGTTCCTGCTCAAGCTTTTTTTTATACCGCGATATTCTCGATTCGTTTTTACGTTTGTAAATATGTATTATAGCGGAATTTGTATAAAATAAATAAATAGTTAAATTATTGTCATCTTTTACTTTTAAAACCCTCGTCAATAATTGTGTTTCGACTTGACTGTCTAACATGTTTGCCACGATATCACCCGTCCACGTCCTTCAGGAGCCTCTGTCTAACATGTCTGACGGCCGGTACACGCGGCTTGAACACAGAACATACTTACTCTTGGGCTTGAATCACCTCCGTGAAGATAGCCCCCGAGTAGCCCGCGAAATCCAAATTTTCTTAGGTTTTTTGCAATTTGCAGATCAGTAACAGGTTGTATGTTGATATAAATATTTGTATAGTTGATTTGCGGCCGAAACAAATATGGATTTACAGAATTATAAACATTAGAATCAGCCATACAATAAGTTCATGTCAGCTTGTGCATTGAATGATTTCATGAAATCAAGACATTTGGCACTTATATGAACTTAAGGAGTTTAGAAACGTGCCGCCTCGATATGAGATAGGGGCGGGGGAAGAGGGGGGAAGGATTAGTAGATCCCCCACCCCCCTGCCGAAGATACAAAGGTTTTTTTTTTTAATGATTTTTTAATATGACAAATCTCATAGAAAATTTTGATAAATGAAATGTAGAGGGACTTTAAGTGGGCGACCCCGGCGGTCACCCGGGACACCGGCGGCGGCAGCTGGAGGGCGCCGGGGCTTAAAGGGCGTGCGTCAGCTTTGAATATTAACCTATCTCTATAAGAAAAACTGAATTCAGCGTGTTAACTTTTATAAACTTATCTCGTAGGAGTGAGTATTCAGCATTTATCTACAATGACCTGTCATAATGTCATTTTGTTGCTTGTCTTGTCGTGTATCCCGTCCCCTCACTAACAACTTATGTAGGATGAGTAGGATGACAGAGAGACGCACTGAGCGACAGGCGAGAAATGGCAGCTCGTGTTAGGCTCCCTGTAAACTTTCCTATCTTCGCTTTCTTTTACTCGTAAGTTCAAAGTAAAAGAGCCTCAGATGCATGACTCGTCCGGGGTGCCTAGGTGGATCCGCAGTTGTTGCCTGCGAACTTCAAATTTCTTACGTTTTTCGCAATTAGCAGGTCAGTGTCAGGTTGAATTACAAAATATGATTCGCGACTATATATCAGACTAGTAGTTCCTGAGATTAGCGCGTTCAAACAAACAAACAAACAAACTCTGCAGCTTTATAATATTAGTATAGATACGTATTTATAGAAGTTCTAGTTGCGCCACGCGGTTTACCCGTGTAAGTCTTGATCCCGTGGGAATAACGGGATAAAAATATCGTAATTCTAGGTTATGGTCTAACCATGTGCCTTTAAATCCGTTCAGCCGTTTTAGCGTGAAAGCGTAACAAGCAAACAAACTCACTTTCGCATTTAAAATAACATCTATACCCCATTTGAAATAAGATTAGACATTAAAACAAACCCTTTTACAGTCCGTTCAACCGATTTTGACATCTATGCCTTAGGCATAAGGATAGCATTAAAAGCAAAAAAGTTACACAATACCAACTATCTACTGCGGCTGCCATTTGTCATGCCACCAACGCAATAGAATTCAAAATCGGTTGAACGGAATGTAAAAAAGGCTTATCTATACGTCTAATCTTATTTCAAATGGAGTATAGTTAGGATTAGGATAATCATTAGAATCACTATTACATCTCTCTATAATATATAAAAGTTCTTAGGGAACAAATCTAACTTAGATAGATTTTTTAATGACTAGCTCCCTAAACAAAATATAAAGATTTATTTTGTTTAGGGAGCTAGTCATTATATTATAAATCTTTATAATATAGCTTAGCTTAGCTGTATTTAGATAAAAAGTTGCCTATGTCCTTCCCCAGGATGCCATCTATCTCCTTGCCAAATGTCGAAATCCGTTCAGTGGTTTAGGAGTGAAAACGTAACATACAGACAGACAGACAGAGTTACTTTCAAATTTATAATATTAGTACCTATGCATTCTAATGATTAATCCATAAGTAGCTACTTAATATTACTACTTACTACTGACACATGATGCACGATGCACGATAATAAGTAGAAAAGAGTGGTAAAGTTGTGTATTTGATCAACGATCCTATGGTGAAAGCTTCAGGGTAGCCCGCGAAATTCAAATGCTCTTATGTTTTTTGCAATTTGCAGGTCAATATCAGGTTGTATGTTGATGATTGATATGATTCGTGACCGCAACAAATATGGATTTACAGAATTATAAACACTAGAATTAGCGATGAATCTCCCTAAGTTCATTTATGTGCCAAATGTCATGATTTCATGAAATAAAAAAAATGTATTCGAGATCCTCGCAACAAGCCCTTTCATTGATATGTCACACGTTAGGTTCAGTTTGCAAAACTTTTTTTCTTAATTCCTTAATTTCCCCCCAAAAGTTTGTTTTCGTTACACGTCCGTGTTTGGGTCACAGAAATACAGTACCTATGTGTACCAAATTTCAACTTCGGTCCATTCGATTCGGAGCAAATTGGCTGTGACAGACGGACAGACCTGTAGGCCGTGTACCTGCAAACGCTTGTTACCAAGTTGTGTACGAAACACGAACAGCATGGCATGCCACATCACCACGTAACAAATTAAAAAGCATTGCTAGATAAAGAAACATCTCGTTATAAGGTGTAAAAATATAATAAAAACAAGTTAGCTCTTAATTTAGGCACCAACCACATCAAAGAGTTACTAGAGAGAGACTATGAGTAGCTGATAAAGAATGAGTCCAGCATTTTAACTATGCATCCGACGAAGACGCGTCGGCGCACTGGTGCGGTGGCAGAGCGGTGCAGCCGCGATACGTCGCGGGCACGCCGCGTGTCGGCTGCGGGCAGCAAGCACGGCTGCCGCGCCTGTAGCGTCATCGGATTCGTCACGCGCTTATCCAATACGTGCTGAACCACCCCTTTACACTGGACATCATGACTGAACTCACTGCAATTTGAATTTAAAATGAATGCTACTTTCCCATGTAAGATTATATTAGTAGGTATCTACCTATAAACAGAAATGAGAACAATACCGCCAAGCTCCATCTGATATCCTTTGTACAAGGTAAATACTCATAAAGAAATACGTAATAAAAAATAAATCACAAAAAAATAAAAGTACACATTTTTGATAGATCAAAACATAAAAAAGAAAGATTTTATGTGATCAGATCACAGAGAATGTAATTTTAAATGTGTTATTATGACATGGCAAGTCACTGCTGCAAAGCCATCAAAACTCAAAACGGTGTTTCTAAATATTTTTCAGTGGTTGGTTAACCGTGTTTGTCTTGTTTGCCATAAAATCATTTTCCATAATATTGTTTTCCATAATCGTCCTCACTCAAGTCATAATATTTACTTGCCCTATTATCATTTATACTATTATCGTTTCTCATAACAACATAATAGTCATAACTTTTATTTGCCATAAAATTAGTTGCCATAATAACATGTGTCATAATCATTACTTTCTTTAAGTAACACATCCTCTCGTCCGTAGTCGTAGGCGCCCGCGCGAACACTTTCCATAATCGTCCTCACTCATAATATTTACTTGCCCTATTATCATTTATGGTTCCCTATCCATTTCCATAAAAATTTAAGACATAATATAACATGGCATACTTTTGTTTAGCCGAACAATATATACGCATAATATTATTTACGCATAACAGCTTACGCATAATTATTTTAAGCATAATTTCCGCAATCATAATAATGTATAAGCATAACATTCAAAACCATAAATATATTTACGCATAATGACATTGAAACATATTTTTTGGAGGCATAAGAAGCATACAAGCAGGCATGCAGCATGCAAACAGGCATGCAGCATGCAAGCAGGCATGCAGGTATGCAACATACAGCAAGCAATATTTCTGTCAAGGCTCCGGCGCTGCGAGGTTTGGGCGGCCTCACGCGAGCTTATCGTCGCAGATGGTTTTCACGCTCACGACCGCCGCTTCGGATCGGCTCAGCCGCGGCAGCGGGCCTTCAAACCACCTGCTCCTCAGCTAGCGGCCTACCCCACCCCTCCGCGCCTACGCGGGCTTAAATTACACTCTAGGGGTAGGGCAGACAAGACTACGTGAAGTCGGTTTTGCAGCGATTCGTTTCTGTCACTAAATTTTGTACCTCAACATTACGCCTAGTAACATTATGAGAATTAAAATTATGTCAACATAAACTGTATGCCAAAAAACAATTATGGCAAAGAATTATTCGACCAAAAAAAATTATGCCAAAATCATTATGCGAAAAAAAGGGGTCCCGTCTTGTATGCCCTACCCCTAGAGTGTAATTTAAAATCGCGTAGGCGTGGAGGGGCGAGGTGGCCCGCGAGTTGAGGAGCAGGTGGTCGTAACGCTCGCCGCGCAAGATGAAGCTGCGGTGGTGAGCGTTAAACCATCTGCGACGATAAGCTAGCGTGGAACCGCCGGAGCCGTGACAGAAACCGTGCCTGTTGCATGTTTTTTTTTGCCTTTTTCGTTCATTATAAACGATTTTTCTATGAATATGTTAATAGAGATGACCAGTCCCTACTGGCGGCGCCAGTTCACGAACATGACGCATGGATACGTCATGTTCGTGACGTGACGCATCCATGCGTCATGTAGGTATGAATAAATATTATGACACTTGATCGATTATGATTTTATGACCAATGAAATTAGTGAAAATTATTTTATGTCATTTGACGATTAAGGCAACTGAAGCGTTATTTCTAATGAAATTATGGCATGTTAAATTATGTCAAACATTAGTAAACCGTTGGAAGCGTCTTGATCGTCCGCTGGCATTACATTTTTTTTAATGAAGCCATAAAAAATTAAAAAAATAAAGTTATAAAACTAAAACCCAACTACGTCAAAAAAGTCAACTCAAAAGGTTTATACAAGACATCACAGACAGACAATTCAAAATCCGGAGTCACACGTAATCTGTTCGATTAACCGTGCGTTTGCACTGGCGAAACATGTTGAAATCTCTGTTTTCTGTCAATGTATCGACTCGCGTTCGCGTTGTCACGCAACTTGTTGACGCGCAACATGTTTGACGTTTCATATCACTCGACATGTTTCGCCACATGAAACACAAACCAATTTCGTATCAAAATTTATCTGTATGAATCTAGCAACAGATCTCAAGATTTGTTGTAAACTGCGTTCGCACTGTTGTTTGTTTACGTCAAAATATGTCTCCCAACTTGTCTATTGCTTGGTGTGTAGTGTTATCCGAGTATGGTGGTAAACATCCCGTGTTTATATAGAAACATAGAGTGGTCCAAAGTAGACACGATGAAGTTTATAGAGCTTTGGCAAAGCTTTCCATGTTAGTGGAATACAAAATGTGTGGACTATAAACCGACAATGTGTCGAAACAAATCTTACAACATGTTGCTAGATTCATACATATACATTTTGATACGAAATTTCGCACTGTACGAACGCAAGTTCAACAAAACAAGTAAGTAATGAGATTTGTTTCATGTGACAAGTTTCGAAACATCTAGGTACATGTTGAGTGTTTTCTGGTGCAAACGCATAGAAAGTTTGCGGGGGAAATCAATTTTAACTGTTCGTCAACTGTTCTTGATTGCCTTATCAAATTTTTTGGTCGTTTTTTTTTTTATCGTTAAAAACAAACTAACAAATTTACCCTTCAATAATTAATAATAAATTAGTAGATTCAATATACCTAAGATCCCTCACCTCAACCGTAACCTACAACTTCTTAAATGCTAAGACACTGCACAACCGTGAGATATGCAATCTCAGGGAATACTTCCTAAAAGCCGACGTGGGGATGCACCGAGATGTAGCCTCAGTAGATAAAGGCCTCACCCCGCTCTCCGTGGCTAATGAGAACTGGCGCAAACCTATTGTATTAGATACCTACTAATAACCGCAGGGAGGTATGGCAGAGCAAAGAGCCTCACGGGCGCTTTTACCGGGTCCTACATGGGCCCGATGTAGACCTTTTAGCATCCGTATCCTGGTTGCGATTCGGGAAACAAAATAAATAAACGAAAAAAAAATAGTATTGTCAAATAATTGAAATATAAAATTAATTAAACGTAATTTAATAAAATATATCTTAGGTATCAGAGATTACTAAAAAAAAAAAAAAAAAAAACTCAAATTATAGTTATGTAAACAGCAAAAAATATTTTTTTATTTTTTGCTGTTTCCACTGTTCTGGTGTTTTTCCACTGTTCTTCAACTGTTCTATCACACAGTGAAACATGCTTTGTTGTGAATGTTTCGCTAGTGCAAACGCACAGTGTGACTAGACTACTAACCATAGACAATATCACTGGAAACCGAACGATTTACATTCATGACATTGACATTATTTGACAATGACAATCGAGTTGACAGTTGACAATGATGACAATACGAACAGAGGAAATCACGAAAATCACGAAATGGATTAATTATTGAAGTATTGGTTGAGACGGGTGCAAGGAACATTTTTATTGGCACTCACCTCACACTGTGCATCTATTACTTTACTATACGATACGCGCTGTGCCTCATGGTGACAACTACTTTCTATGTACAGTAGTCTGTGCTCGGCGAGATTGGTATTGGTCGTGCTCGTGCTAGTTCGTGCTATTGGATTGGACAAGGAATAAGTGTATACTCACTAGATTGGACGTCCATCCCAGTCTGCCTGCGGTCCATCCAGTCCACTCCATTCCATACACAGAGCAGAGAATATAATACTGATTCCATACCAAAAAGTGTTTTTTTTTATTGACCAAAATAAATAAATAAAATAAACAGAAAGTAGAAGAATATGGCGCTGTATGAAGGAATAGCGTTAATACAAGAGAAGCAGGCCGTCGTGTTGGACCTCGGCACTGACTACACAAAGTTAGTTTTTTTGCAGACAGTTTTATTTAGTTTTCAATTACTCACAGTCTACTCTATGTATTGTGTAAGTAGATCAAGTACATCACTCTGGTTTTGATGGTGTCCAAGTTATAAATAAACCTGAGAAGTTTGAACTTGGTCATTTAAGTTTTGTTTAAATTGTGGCTTAGTGTGCCACAAAAATCATTTTTTGTTACTTATCAGTTAATTTTTGATGTGACTCATACTCATTAGTAAGTTAATACTTAATAGAATCTAAGAGTTTTAAGTACTAACATCAGGAAGGATCTTCATTGCAGAGCTTATTGTTTACCAATAGACCCACTTTCTATAATTGTAACAGGAGGGTGATATATCAAGCATGGTAATTATTTGAAAACAAACAACTATTTGTAGCAGTCCATTTTAATTATTCTTTTACATACAAACATAAATTAACTCACACCTTCTTCCCATGGATGTAGGCAGATCCTACAGAACACCTGTTACGATGTTTATACTCCTTTAGCTAATTATTCTTTTACTTACTTTGTTTAACCTATTGAAGTATTGACCACCCCAGTAATGTTTTTGTACCCATGAACTTATGTTCTATTTTTCTTTTTTATTTAATTGCCCATTAATAATTTGTTGTTGAGCTGGGTGCTGGGGGAAGAACAATTGATTTAAAATCAAGCAGTCAAAAGGTAAATTTTTTTGGAATATGATCAATCATCTAAAAGATATTTTGTTTATTTACTTATTTTTACTTCAACTGAATGAAACAAAATTTAAATCTTGTGTAAAACGCACACTGTCACCAAGCATATTCTAAATTGGGGGATTACATCGCTGACAAAAATGCTTGGCTCAGCACTGGTCCAACTCCACAAGGACTCATAAACTAATTGATTAGCATTCGAAAATATTGTTGGAGCTGCTGAAGATTGTAAAACCAATCTTTACACTGTATAAATTCAATCTCTTAGTATTGTATAATTGCATAGCACATGTGTAGGCACTAGGTACTTACCTACTTTAAAGCTACCATTTTCTTGGTACATCTTTCATTGACTTGAATGTGCCCTGGCGGCTGAGAGTATGTCCTGCTCACTCAAATGTCTCAAAGGTGGTGGGGTGCTTGTTGGATCATTAAATTCCCTTCAAAATGATTGAGCTGAATGGTGCTGATCCATGCGTCATGTTCGTGAATGGTAGGGACTGGTCATCTGTAAGCAGTCACGGCTTATTTTTTTATTGTTTTCGTTTTTCTCTTTTAATTACGGACGCTTTTAACGTGCACGGCTTTTTCACATATCGCACCTTTAGAATTATACAGACTCAATACGAAATTTTGATTATTAGACTTTCCGCCACAGAACGACCTAAAATGGTCATCTGCATCGACTTTAATTAAAACAGTGACCGATTTATGAGTAGAAAAAGACAAACATTCAGTCGAATATCTTTTGTATTCTACAAGATTGATAGACTTGTGAATCTTTATGCCACGCTTACCAAAAATTTGCGTTTCCTTGTTGAGTCTCTATAATTCTAAGGGTGCGATATGTATAATTTCAACATGAATGATTTAACCAGTATATTGTAACAATATTTTGATTTAAAAGAGTATCCATGGAGTTTCTTGCCTGTTCTTCTCCATAGGGGCCTACTACGCTTTGGAATGGGCGACTAGTTTCATCTTTTTGACTGACCGACCCCTTGACAATTCAAAAGTACCTGTAGTTGGTTTATTTGAAATAAAAGCTTTGAGTTTGAGTTTTTAGTTTGTACCATCAGTATTCATCAGGAAATAACTTAAACATTATTGACCAAAAGGAGTGGAGAATAAAAATCCCTCCCTCATCTCTACACTCTATAACAAACATGTCTGTCTTGTTTCTATCATAAATTGGTAAACCAGTCACGTCAGCTTGTCAATAAACCAATTATAGAACTTTTTATAAAGACTTCTTTATAATAAGTTCTATAACTGCTGGTGGACCAGGGTCTGGTCCCTAGACCAGGGGGTGTCAGTGGTGAGTGGTTCCAGTAGGAATTTCTCAGTAGCTGCCTGTAGTCTCAATTTGTGCACCCAAAGGAAACCTCCCCTTATCATTGAAAAGAAAACTCATCGATATGTGCATCCTGCCCATCCTAACCTATGGTGCACAAAGTTGGTCACTTACTGAACAACAGAAGTCCAAACTCAAGATTTGTCACCGGGCGATGGATCGCAGCATTTTAGGTGTCAAGCGAACAAGCCCCGTTAGAAATACCACCCTGCGCTCCGTAACTCAAGTAGCGGATGTTGGAGAAAAAACAGCCAGGCTGAAGTGGGAGTGCGCCGGCCACGTCACACGAATGCACCCGGAGAGATGGGCAAAGATCGTCACTCACTGGACGCCTGAAGGAGGACATCGCCGTCGAGGTAGACTGCGGCGAAGGTGGTGTGACGATCTAATCAAGTTTGCGGGGCCAACGTGACCAGAAATCGCACAAAACAGAGAGATTTGGAAGGATAAAGGGGAGGCCTTTGCTCAGCAGCCGGACAAACAATAGGCTAAGAGAAACAAAAAAAAACTTTTTGTATATCATCAATCCAATGATCTTTGGGTCTCCCTCTTGCTGATTTACGTTCGGAACCTTTCCACTTTGTAACCTGCTTCAGGGAGTATAGCAGTGATGTTATGTGTCAGATTCGGGTTCACGGGCGAGGCGGCGCCGCGCTGCATCGTACGCTCACAGTTCTGGTGCGTAGCCACGCGGCGCTACCGACGCGTGCACGACTACGCCTCGCCTGAGGAGCTCTACGACAACCTCGTGCACATGCTGCATCTGCTCTACTTCAGGTAAACACCTCCAACTATAGAATAGTTATATTAGTAGGACAGAATCTCGGTATGGAGCCAGCCGTCAGTCTGCACCTATCTATTTTGAGTCCGAACTGTGGACTCCTGATACCTACTTGTGAATGAGTAACACGTGCCCATGTTTGTAGACACGTGCTGGTGAACCCGAAGGAGCGCAAGGTAGTGGTGGTGGAATCGCTGCTCACGCCCACTCTGTTCCGCGAGACTCTCGCCAAAGTGCTGTTCACACACTATGAGGTATACCTACATTTTGTCCTCTAGCTAGAGGGCGCCACATTAAATTTAATGTGACGTCACATAGGACGGACAATCAAGAAACCTATAACCACCGGGCGATCAAGACGCTTCCAACGATACCATTTGTCAAATTGTGATGAGTAGTTTAGAAGATATGAGGGAACAGATGAACATACACCACATTATCCTCCTTTTTGCTTCGCCGTAGTCGGGTAAAAAAGAATCATCAAATCAATTGATAACAAACGGCGGTGTAATTGCATAACAAACATATTAAAAAAAAAAACATACAATCAAATTGAGAACCTCCTCGTCGGTTAAAAAGAGCAAAGTGGTGGTAAATGATAATTTATTTTAACTTGATTCAAACAAAACCAATTATAATAAAAATAAATAATTAAAAAATACGACTGCCCTGCTAAAAAACGAACTAAAAAGTAAAAAACAAGTTGATAAAATTGATACCTATTGCAGTCTTAGTTTTTTAGCAGGCAGTCGTGTTTTTAATTTTTTAATTATTTATTTTAATTTTATAAATAGGTAGTGACAAGTTTTTTTTTTTAAGTTTAGGTACATTTTTGTTTACCGCTATTAGGCAATAGTTGGCGTTGCGTTAATGTTAAAAAAAAAATATTACGTGCCTATGTTACTCGTTTGATGATGAAATAAAATTCTAATAATAAATCAATCATCTACCAAACCATTCACTCATTTAGACATTCGCAGTGTTACTAAAGTTTGATTAGGTAGTTTAGGTACCTAAAGCGTTTGCAGCCAAAGATGAAATGTTTGTTTTGCATGTAATAAAATGTATGCCAATTAATTATATCGTTTTGGAATGTGCTCATCAAGGCCTTCAACTGGATACTTTTAAGTGTCTAGACACAATAATAACCCCCAATCTCAAAGACAATGACGACATTGAACGGGAGCGGAGAACAGCAATTAAAGACATAATATGTGTTTTTTAATAAGTTCATTAATTAAGCCAGTAAGGTGTTGACACTCCCTCGGTTCTGCCAGGTTTATTCCTAGTTTAGGTAAGGTAGAATCCTAATATAAATTCAAATAAAGTAATAATTTACAAAAATAATCAAAGGTATCCGGCGTGATCTGGGCGGACAGCGGGCGCCTGTGCGCGCTGACGCTGGGCACACCCGTCGCGCTCGTCGTGTCCATCGGCGCCAAGGAGGCCGAGGTGTGCGCAGGTACTAACTATCTAATAAGTAAGAGGTCACCTCTTCCATTATCATTATCCTGCCCTTATCCCAATTTATTTGGGGTCGGCGCAACATATCTTTATCGTATCGTCGTCTCGATAGCCACTCCAATTTCTAGCCATCTTCCACTCAATCCATCCATCATTTCTTCTAAGACTTCTTCTACCCACTCATATAGCCATCCATATTCGTATTCAAAACTTTTCTCACAACAATTGCCTCACTACTTCACATTAGATGCCCATACCATGACAATCGATTTCCACACAACTGTTCAGTCACAGAACGTTTTTCAGTGCTTGAAAAACGTCCACATTCAAGTCGCAATCTGTCAAACTTGTCAAAAATGTTGATAAATTCATAGTAATTTTGACAAATTGCGAATGAGATGCGAATGCGAACGTTCTTAAAAATTACGGGAATTGCCTCACAGATCAAAAAACTACCTACTGACGTCACGCAAAATCTTGCATCGCGCAAGCAGCGTTTATGGCACAATTAGCATATATACAACGTCCAGACATTAATCCTCGAGCAGTAGCCCACCAGCCACATCTCCTGTCTGGTCGGAGGATCCTCCCGTTTCTATAGAAGATGAGTGAATTTTACACCCCGTTCCTCATCTTTATATATAAAAGGCTAGGGTGACTGAGATATCAACGCACAGCCTAAACCGCTGGTCGTAGAGACATGAAATTTGGAGGGTGTGTTCATTATGAAGAGTAAGTTTCCACTAAGAAACGATTTTTCGAAATATCACCCCTAAGAGGTTGAAATGGGGGCATTTCGTTTGTATGAAAAATCTTATTCCTTGAGTTAATAGACTTGAAACTTGGCACGAATACTTATCTAAGTAAATTATGAAGCTTTTCATTTTTAGTTTTTATAAACTACCCCCTAAACGGGGATTGGGGTGTGTCAAAGTTCGTATAGAAGAATTTTAACGCGCTGTCCGATTAACTCGAAACTCAGAATTTATGCTTAAAACCAAAAATAAAGAATAATGTGTATCAGGGTTTCAAAAATCTACCCTTATCGGGGTGAAAATGGGTAGTCTACGTCACAGCTTAAACCACCGAACGGATTGGGCTGTTTGGCACATAGACAGTAATTAAGACCTAGACGTCCACTAAGAAAGGGTTTCTGGAAATTCGACCTTGAAAGGGGTGAAAAGGGGGAATTTCGTTTGTATGAAAAATCTTATTCCTTGCGTTAATAGACTTGAAACTTGGCACGAATACTTATTTAAGTAAATTATAAAGTTTGTCATTTTTAGTTTTTATAAACTACCCCCTAAACGGGGATTGGAGTGTGTCAAAGGTTGTATGGAAGAATTTTAACGCACGGTTTAATTAACTCGAAAATCAATGTTAGTATCAGGTATTGTATGTATAACAGGGATTTTCGAAAATTCATCCCGGGGAAGGACATAGGCTACTTTTTATCGACATACCACGCGGGCGAAGCCGCGGGCGGAAGCTAGTACCTCTATAAACCGTGTTCAGGTTACATTCTTACGTGTTCTAAATACTGGTATTGAGCTCAATACTCAATATATTTATAGTTGGAATTAGGCTGGCAAAAAACGAAAATTGAAAACCAAAGACACCGACTTCTGAAAGTTATTTTTTAGTGTTGAGTGTTTTTTTGGAAGTCGGTTGTTTTTTTTTGTAAAAAGTTTTTATCTCATCTCTGATAATCAATTTGATTTCCCAAGGAAATAGGTCGACCGAGGACGCTGCCACTCTCCTTGTCAATTGTGTCTCTGCTCATATTGAGAAAAATGTAAAATGCCTTGCCATCTTCCTTGATCTTGCAAAGGCATTTGACACGGTTTCAACTGGCTTACTCCTCAAGAAACTAGAATGGATAGGAATAAGAGGAATTTGTCTTGAATGGTTTAAAAACTACCTGACAAGCCGGAAACGTACCTACACAAAAGTAAGCTCTTTTGACCAACTCCCCATTAACTTCGGAGTTCCACAGGGCAGTGTACTTGGTGCCACGCTTTTCATTGTCTATATTAACGACATACTAAACCTCTCTGTGTAATACTATAACCTATGCAAATGATACAGGCGTCATATTTCACGGGAAAACGTGACAACATGTACACTGTTTAGCAGAAGACCGATTGACATTAATCGCAAATAACTTAAAAAACACATTATAAAACGGCAGTAAAACAAAACAAATTGTTTTCTCCAAGACCGCTCCAAACCTCCGGAACACCTAAAACTCAAACGGCATCACTGCCCTTCTAGTATTTCTACTTACTCTTGTGACTGTCCTCCCTTTGAACGTACCACTTCCATTAAATACCTCGGTATTCTCATCGATGACCACCTAACATTTAAACAACATAATTATATCCAACCTTTCTGGCAGAGTAAGAAAACTCATCCACAGCATGCGGTGACTACGAGAGTGCCTACCCACAGACACTACAAGTTTACCTCGCGCTATGTCAATCCATAATTGAATAGTCAAACGAACTTACCTGTAAGTGAAATTCGACGGTAATTATACGAAGTTATTGCCTCGTCCGAAGATGATGATAGAAAACAAGTGTAGTAGGCGTTTAGTCGAGTCTATCGTCACATAATTTTGAAGAAATCTAAAAAATGAACGCGCCTTACGTGTGCTGTCATCCGCCTTCTGCAACTATATTCATTAAGTTCATAGCGAATTATTGGTTTTACAACATAGGGTCCATGCTCATATAACTATATAGCATGGAATGCTTGGGTCGGGTGGGACTCATCATCTTCGGACGAGGCAATAACTTCGTATAATTACCGTCGAACTTCACTTACACAAGTTCGTTTGACTATTCAATTATACCCGTTATTGCCTCGTCCTCAATGATGATGTAGAAAACAAGTGTAGATGTTCAAAGACTAGTTGTAAAAACAATAAATCATAATAAAAACAATAACATAGCGAGCATTTGCTATTTTCAACATAGGTACTTATTAGATTAGCATTCAAGGTACCTATGTACTTGTACAGGTAGTAATCCTTTATCATTACAAAAGGAGCAAAGAATAGGTATAATATACCTAATTAAAGTTGTACAAAATCATTCATGAACACTATTGATACAGAAAAGTTTATAGGTATTGATACAGTTTATATTGAGATTATAGAAAAGTATTATTACATACATTAGACAACAATTATTATTTGATTATCAAAAATACCTAAAAACTATTCAGGTCTTTTATCAAATTAACCTGTTGTTGCCTCAGTCCATCCCAGGGTTGGGGTTGGAAAGAAAAATTAAATAATAATTGTAAGAGAATGTACTAATGTCAATATTAGACAATGTCAATTTTTTTCCAACAGTAAAACTATTTATGCTTTAGCTCACAGCTTTTTTAGGGGTTTCTTGTTTATATAATAAGCAACTTAGGACAGTCGCAGACATTTAGGACTTCTAAAGAATTCACTACAGCCTGCTGTTACTTGGTGTGCTCTTATTTTATTATGGACCTATAATAAAGTAACTTGTAAAAATAAATTAAAAATAAGGTTGTTATTTTTCCCTAGATTTTATTGTTGTTTATTATTTTATCCTACTTAACTTTTCAAAAAGTCATAATGCAGTGTTCTTTGATAACGGTATTTAAAAAATATAATTATACATATTTATGAAATTGTTAGCTCCTTTTTTGCTTGTAGCTAACATTTATAGTCACTGTTTACGGGTAGCAGATTTTAAAAATAATTTTGGTGAAAATAGTTATTTTCTATTCATATAATGTAAACAAGATAGATACTTATTAGTATTAAGTACCTACCTATATATAGGTTTTGAAGGTCTTTAAGGACAAAAGTCTTGTCTTTGTCTTTAAAGATTATTCAGAGGTTTTCTATTAAGTATAGTACTTAATAGAAAACCTCTGAATAATCTTTTGACTTCATTAACTGAGGTGCACCTAAATATTAACTAGAGCTAGATTTGATTTAAGGAAAATTAAAGCTTACAGGAAATTCCGTCTTGGAAAAAACTCTGTGTGAAAATATTTTGTAATTTACAGTATGCTACAAATGCAGGTGAGTAAGTACTGATTTAATATACCAAGGTACATTTAGATGCTGAGTTTTATCATCATTTCTACTGTTACTTCATGGATCTTTCCTTCCATTTCAATTTTTGGTGAAAAAAAGGTATACTTAACCTACTGTTGCTCTGTTGATAATTATCTTTTATGGTTAGTTTGGTAATGTATGGCTGGTATGGTGTTCTATGGTTTTGAGACCATAGAGAAATGAAGGGAAAAATCACAATAGATGATAAATCTTGAGACCTATAAAATGTAAAGTAATAACTGCCACAGATCCTGGATCTGAGTTCCACATTGACACAATGTGTTTATGGTCTGTGATCTAAATAAATCAATTTTACTTTCACCAATTAAAAAGTATCTAATCTTTTGATAATATTAAATATCATTCAGTTCCTATTATGCATGGTTAAGTCTCCTTTTAAGACGTACAAAACCATTAACATACCTACCTTATTATATTTTTAGTATTTAAGTAGATAGGAATACCTCTATCTTCATTATCTTGCCCTTATCCCATCTATTTAGAGTTGGTGCAACAAGTCTTATCTTCCATAATTCTCTATTAGGTGCATATATTATTATATGTATAATTATATTATGTAGGTATATTATACCTAGGTACCAAAATATAACAAATGTCTTGACTCACACCATTGCTGTATGACACTGAGTAATATAATTATATGAAAAAGATTCTTAACAAGATTCCACAATTTCATAATAAACTGTTATAATGTTTTTATCTCAAAAAAAGCAATTTATTACAGGGAATTAATGTGAGGCTGAGTTTCATTCTCAGACCATTGTAGATATGCAGTCTGATAGCTAAGTAAGTACATGATATTCCCCACCATGTGAGGAGGCATCAGTAGATATCTCTACTTATAACTTGAAATAACCTTTCAAAATGATTTTTTCCCATGTGGCTAAGTTATAGACCACCATTGAAGATCATGTGTGTACACAATTCAATATACTTGGCTATCATAATTTTGACATAATAAATTAAATTATTTACTTGTAATAAAACCAGACCAAAAAGATATTAAAATTCCATGATCATGAACATGAAATCTAAACTTAATTTGAATTTGAATACATTGTATTAATATAAACAATTAGACCTAGAAAGTTTACAATGAATTTTTGGTATAAAGTCTAACTTTTCCAGTACATCTGGAGTTGACTGTACCTACTTTCCAAATACTGAAGGTATGTGAATGTTTTCTATTCCAGGAAGATCAAGTCTCTTTCTTTTAAGTAACCTATCACAGGTTTCATATCATTATGTAAATGTTACCGGAGCCAAAGGAAAAAGCAAACATTAAATAATGCATCAAGTATTTCCCAGTATGTATGATATTGGCTATGTAACCGCATCTTTTACATCTATGGTTACAAGAAAGTTGATTTCTATAATTTTCTACTGTTTGTTAGTTTCTCCAACTTGAGATGGTATTATTTTAATAATAGTATTAACATCTTCCAATCCAACGTAAGAATTAGTATCCCATTGGGCTTTTAAACAAGAAACAATTAACAAACATAGTTTGTTACGAATAGTGATAGAAATAACTAACTATTTAAAGAAAAAAAAACATTTACAGCATGTTACCCGTAAGGACTCTAAAGAATTTGTCATTGAGCAAGAGTTTAATCTTATTCTGGTGTGACTTATTATGTTAAGGGGTTTGGATCTGTTGTGATAAGTCACAGTCAGTGATTTCACAAAACTATGAGAATGAAATGTGCCCCCACCTGTGGGTTTTCTTGCAATGTTAGTGGTTCCTCTTGTCTTCCAGTTCCCATCCACAGCAGCTGGTGCTCCAAGAGACGCGTCCCCCCCCCCCCTTTTTCACTTTTTAACGAGGAGGGCCCCGCCAGTTAAAGCTTTATTTTAAAAATTGTTTGATGAAAGCAATGACCTTGCAGTGTTTATTTTAGCAGAGATTTTCATGTAGTTAGGTAGGTCAGTTTCTGTCTCTGACTGTTCCAGAAGAAACTCTCTTTCCTTTATGCATGACAGATAGTAGAAGATAAATGTCCTTTTGTGCCAGGATTATGTAACAAACACCATACTTTCTTGACATTTCTGAATTTTGGTAGGTACCTACTAACTTTTGTTTGATTCAGATTATTATGACCTTTCATATTACTTGTTCTCCATGTTTACCACCCTTACGGGTGAGGTACATCTGAATGATCTTTCGTAAATTAAGAGTTTTCTTCGCTTTTACTAAGCCTTTTTGAAGTATAATATCCCATCGTTAGATTAAGTAGATCTCAAACGGTCACTGTGATTTCAATCTGGTTTAATATTTTCTACCGACTCCGGATGGACATTCTCATTAACTACTATCATGTAGATTTATCAAATGAGTTGCTTACTGGGGGATATTACAATATCTGGAACAAATATACTTAATGCATGCTGCAAAGTTAGGGACCTCGAAGACGAATTAATTCATGCTAATAGTCATATTATCCAGTTAGAGAAAGAAAAAGCTTGTACTCAGGTTGAACAAACTAACCACTTATATAATGAATTAATAAGTACTAATTGTAACCCTCATTCCATAATAACCATTGACCTTACTGAAGATTCCTTGCTTAAACAGAATTATAGTTATAAATCTAGTCATAAGAAAATGAAAAAATATGCAAAACTAAATAGAATAATTAAAAAATGTAATCAAATTAGGAAACAACAAAAACACTTTTCTAAAAATATTCCAAGGAGAAAAGAACGTGTTGATCTAATCAATAAATTAAACAATTATCAAATTAAATTAGAGGACAGCAAAAAAATCTACGAAATTGATACACAGCGCCTACAGTCTGACACAGGTTCTTGAAAACAGACTTAGTTCCCTGTACATTAAATATGTGGGTTCGCAGAACCAAATTAAAGAACATATTCTTGCTGCGAATGAGTTAGTTATGTGTCAGTGTACTTGTCAGAAGGTTTCAAACCCTGATGCTGTCCAGTTTGAGGCAACGGAGGACCCGTCCCAGACTGAGAGTTTGTCTCCAGACTGTACCCTTAACCAAGATTTACCTAGTTTAGTACGAGATCCATCTCAAGTGGTACAGCATGAGATTAGTAGTTGTCCATCTTTCAGTAGTCATGATTGTTATCATTCAGTTATGTTCCAGATAGTATAGGAAGAGGTTTAGGTAAATTAATTAGTAACAACCTGAGTTATTCTACCCAAAATAATTGTGTGCCAGGGTCAACCTACAAACAAATAATGGCATCAGTAACAGGAAATGTATATAATCCTAAAACCAACATTACTGTGTTTGTAGGTTCTAAGGTAAACAAAGAAGAAATCACTGACTGTGTAACTGAGTTGTTAAAGTTAAATTGCAATAAAATAATATTGTGTGCTTTCCCATATTTTGAAAGATTGACTCATAGACAAAACAATTATATTCATATGCTTAATAAGCATATGCACTTCTTAGTTAGTCATTATAGTGATAAGCTTATATTTCTTGCTTGACACAAACATTTTTGTGGAAACTTTAAAATCGACTAGGGATACTGTGTATCTGCCTGTTAGTTTTAGACATATAATAGCAAGGCTATTAGCTTTTTATATAAACTCAGACATATGTAGTATGTCGAAGTCATGTATTATTGGCACCACAATGGTTAGTAATAGTACTAATAATGAGGTGGTGAGCCTGGATAAATGTAGCTCAACTGCTACAAATATTTATACAGATTGTACGAAGGAGGTTCCATGTCCCTCACTCACTATGAGTTCACAGCCTGGTGATGACATTGAAGTCTTGGGGTCAACTCCGGATAGTCATTTAAACTAGATTGTAAGACAACAGAAGGTACATGTAAGAATATTCTTGTAACTAACAACAAGAAGGTGTCTTCTGGCTCTAAAATAAGTTATTACAAAAAAGGAGATCAGCAGAATGTCTTGAAATGTTCTTCCAAATTATTAGAAATTTAAATGTTTTTAGAAAAAATAAAATATGATATTGTTTGTTTTACTGAACATTGGCTAAAGGATTACCAAATGCTAATTAATTATGAGAACTATAGTGTGGGCAGTTGTTTTAACCGTAAATCTATGCTGCGTGGCGGTTCTCTAATCTTGATAAAAAATTGTTTAAAATCTAAACAACGTAATGACATAGTTGGTTTATCAGTGGAACATTGCGTCGAACTGTCCTGTGTTGAGCTGGATAAGCATGTTGTAGTGTGCGTGTACAGACCCCCTAAATATCAGAACTTTTCTTTATTTGAGTCAATAATGGAAGATGTCCTAGCGAAACTTGCATCCAGTAATAAAGCTGCAATTATTTGTGGTGATTTTAATATTAATATTCTGGAAAATAATTCAGATAGCAGTAGATTATTAAGCCTTTTTAAATCGTTCAATTTATCTAATATTTTTACAGAACCAACTAGAGTAACTCCAACTTCTGCTACTTGTATCGATAATGTCTTCTGCGATTGTGATTATTTAGATAAAGCCATCGTTAATTACTTGCCGTCCGATCATAGTGGGCAAACGGTAACTTTTAAGTTTAAAATACCTTTGCAAAAAGTACAAATACAATTTAGACCCATAACAACGGGCAAATTAAGTAGATTCAATAGTACCATAAACAATAAGTTAAATGTTCTGGGCTATAATATGAACGATGCAAACAAAATGTATGAGGATATCTTTTCAGTAGTGCACACTGAATTCAATAAAACTTTTAAAAAGAAAACAAAAAATATTTTCCCTAATTTTATATTTAGTGACTGGGCAACTAGAGGTATTAGGATAAGTAGGGAAAGACTGTTCGAGCTGTATGGCCTTAAGCCTCACATAAATACTGAAACTTTCAACAAGTATGTTGCTACATATTCCAAAATTTTTAGAAATACCTGCCAAATAGCTAAAGCTCTGTATATCAGCAACAAGATCAAATCAGCAGAAGATAAAATAAAAACGGTTTGGAAAGTTATAAATAATGAAACTAATGGGAAAAAAATACGAAACACTGATTTCACACTGGAGACTTCACGTGGTGCCATAAGTTCTAACTTAGAAGTAGCTCAGGAATTTGTACATTTCTTTACTAATATACCCTCTAAAACGACGGAAGCTTTAAATTCCTCACCCAGTGTTTCAATTGATTTATTAAGAGCGAACGTTCCAGGCTGCCCGGTTGAATTTCAATTTAAACATATAAACCCAATGATAGTCATAAAAGCATTTCGGCAAATAAAAATCAAATTAACCGAAGATCTATGGGGATTATCTATCAAAGTTTGTGCATCCATAATTGAGACTATAGCACCATATTTAGCTTTAATATTTAACTTGTGTGTGGATCAAGGAGTCTTCCCAGATTTAATGAAATATAGTAAAGTTGTACCTCTTTTTAAATCTGGGAACAGTAAAGACACCAACAATTATACACCAGTATCCGTGTTGCCGGTATTCAGCAAGGTGTTCGAAAAGGTAATGCTAAATCAGATGCTTAATCATTTTAACACCAACCAGATCTTACACGATCAGCAATATGGTTTCACCAAAGGACGTTGTACGACTGACCTTGTGTCACCTTATTAAAACACATATTTACAGCGTGGGAGGAGGCGCAAGATGCCATAGGAATCTTTTGTGACCTCTCCAAGGCATTTGATTGCGTAAATCACGAAACCTTACTTTTGAAACTTGCGCATTACGGACTAGGTAAACTTGCGCTCAGTTTAGTAAAATCTTATTTAGACGATAGACAACAGCAAGTTCAAATAAATGATTTCCATTCAATCGGTTTAAAAGTAAAAATGGGTGTTCCACAGGGCTCGATATTGGGTCCTTTCCTCTCTAGTATATATTAATGATCTACCCCATTTATTAAAAAACCAACCACAAATGGTGTTATTTGCTGACGATACTTCATTAATTTTTAAGATAAATAGACGTGCATCAAATTTGGACGACGTAAATAACGCCTTACTGCAGGTCCATAGTTGGTTCACTGCTAATAATTTAGTATTAAATGGGAAAAAAACTAAATGCATAAGATTTACTTTACCGAATGTTAAAAGTAGTGATTGTGACATAGTATTGGATAAGGAGAAATTAGAATTCGTCGATAAAACTGTTTTCTTGGGGATCACCCTCGACTCAAGGCTGCAATGGGGTCCTCATTTAACATCTCTTGCAGGACGGCTAAGTTCAGCAGCATATGCTGTGAGAAAAATCCGTCAATTTACTAATGTAGATACCGCGAGGCTAGTTTATTTCAGCTACTTTCATAGTATCATGTCTTACGGTATTTTATTGTGGGGACGGGCGGCAGATATCGAGTCTATATTTATTCTGCAGAAAAGAGCCATCAGAGCAATATATGGGCTCCGCAGGCGCGATTCTCTAAGAGAACTGTTTAAAGATATTAACATCATGACGGTACCTTGTCAATATATCTATGAAAACATCATGTACGTAAGGAAAAATCTAAGTCTTTTCAGTAAAAGAGCTGAAAGACTTATAGGACTAGAAATAGGGACCAATTAGTTCAACCGGGTTTCAGACTGGCTAAAGTAGACTCATCCTTCATGGGGTACTGTTTAAAATGTTACAAATAAAATACCTCCCCATATACTTCAACTGAATGAAACGAAATTTAAATCTTGGGTAAAACGCACACTATGCCGCCAAGCATATTATAAATTGGGGGATTACATCGCTGACAAAAATGCTTGGCTTACCGCTGCTCCAGCTCCACAAGGACGCATAAACTAATTGATTGGCATTCGAAAATATTGTTGGAGCTGCTGAATATTGTAAAGACTATCTTGACATTGTATAAATTCAATCTCCTAGTATTGTATAATTTCATAGCACATATGTGAGCACTATGTACTTACCTACCTTAAAGCTACCATTTACTAGGTACGTCGTTCATTGACTTGAATGTGCCCTGGCGGCAGAGAGTATGTCATGCTCACTCAAATGTCTCGCTGGTGGTGGCGTGTGTGTTGGATCTAATGTTCCCTTCAAAATGGTTGAGCTGAATGGTGCTGAGCCATGCGTCATGTTCGTGAACGGGCTCCGCCAGTAGGGACTGGTCATCTCTAAGCTGCCACGGCTTATTTTTAATTTATTTTAATTTTTGAATTGTTTTTTATCTTTACGGACGCTTTTAACGTGCACGTCTCTTTTTTTTTTCTTTTTTACATTGTTCTCACATGTTTAATTTCAAATGAATGATGTAACCAATATATTGTAACAAAATTTTGATTTAAAAGAGTATCCGTGGAGTTTCTTGCCCGTTCTTCTCCATAGGAACCTGCTACGCTTTGGAATGGGCAACTAGCTTCATTTTTTTGACTGACCGACCCCTTGACAATTCAAAAGTACCTGTAATTGGTTTATTTGAAATAAATGCTTTGAGTTTGAGTTTGAGTTTCTGTAAAGGCAACGCACCAAATAACCCAATAAGTTCCCGCAGAACTTCCCTTTAAGGTTATAATGAAAAAAGTCACGCATAGGTTGTTTAGCTCACCAAGCACAACACAGCCATTGTAAACCACGTGCGTCCCCACGGAACGCCCCAAGGTCAGGCAAAAATCTTATATTATAGCCATATTCAACCACGTGCGTCCCCGCAGAACGCCCCAAGGTCAGGCAAATCGCTCACATTATAGCCATATTCAAGCACGTGCGTTCCCGCAGAACGCCCCACAGGTCAGGCAGAGCTTTGGTATAACATACAAAAAAATAAAAATGAACCACGTGTGTCCCGTAAGAACACCCTTCAGGTTGTTTAGCTCACAACACAGCCATTTTTAACCACGTGGGGTGCACGTGGTTAAAAATGCCCCACAGGCCAGGCAAGTTGTATTGAAGCCATTTTAAGGTTCAGAAATACTCAGAATCTTCACTTGCAACATTTGCAAACATGGTGTAATGTCATAAAACACGATATCATACTCGATGTTTTGGATTAGGTTGGTACCTAGCGATTATACTCTTGAAGTTCTTTAATCTTTGATGTATTTATAATCACCAATGCCATAAACAGTTACAGTAATAGCAGAAAATATCACACCATGCGGTAAATTTTTTACCTTCGCCTTCCGAATTAAAAATTCGTTTTATGTTTTCCGAGTTTCTTAATCTTTCTCAATAAGTGTGATCCTTTTGTTTTCCTTTCAGACTTCCTCTTTTCCATTTTCAAGTGAATTTTGTACAAAATACTATAAAATAAGCGGAAATATGTGACGCCGTTACTTGACATAAAACACGAATGGATAATTATAGTTGCAGAAGGCGGATGACAGCACACGTAGGGACGCGTTCATTTTTTAGAGATCTTCAAAATTATGTGACCAAAGACTCGACTAAACGCCTACTACACTTGTTTTCTATCATCATTGAGGACGAGGCAATAACGAGTATAATTCAGTATTGCATCAGCGTGTGGGGTAGTGCTGGAAAGACCTTTTTAATTGAATTGTGAATTTCGCGGGCTACTCTGAAGCTTTCGCCTTAAGATATCCATACATCTATACATTCATTCAGCCGAAAGACGTCCACTGCTGGACATAGGCCTCAAGCATATACGTTTATATGAATTTATAAAACAAACTTAACATTGTAGTTTAAAAACTTGTTCTCCGATACAGAATGTATGGGAGAACATGTTTTTACAACTGCAAATTTAAGTTGGTCGATTATTACTCGGTAACTTGTGAAGCCTACGTAGCGGTGATAGTTTTCCTTTTAATTTCGTTATACACAACCTTATTTTTCTTTATGCTAAACCCGAAAAGGGGTCATAGTACTCATGGTTTAGCATAAAGAAAAAATAAGGTTGTATACTACTGCCGTGAATTTTTTACATATCCAAACCCAACCATTTAGCTTGCAGGGGGCGGGACAGTTGGCTCTAACAAAAATTTGCACTTTAAACCTTAATATTCCGCAAACGGATAACTGAATCCAAAAATGGTTTTAACAACTCGTATTAAACGACCTTTCCAACGATACCCCACATCATGGGATGGACGAAAAAAAAAAACCATCCCCACTTTACGTGTAGGGGAGGTACCCAAAAAAAAAATCTTTTTACGATTTTTTTTTACCACTTTGTCGGCGTCGTTTATATGTATATCCATACCAAATTACAGCTTTCTAGTACCAACGGTCTCTAAGCTAAGCCGCGGACAGACGGACAGACGGGCATGTCGAAACTATAAGGGTTCCTTGTTGACTACGGAACCCTAAAAACGAAATACTCGCTGAATCTCAATCGTAAGCATTCGGGATTTAGAAATTCGATATAGCAAGATTTCGATGTTCCGTACATCGCGATTAAGAACATTCTCAATTAAGTAATTCGTCATAGCAAACTTTCGGAGTTTCGTACATCGCGATCATGAACATTCTCAATTAAGTAATTCGTCATAGCGTACATTCTAACTCACGTAAGTCGTACTCGTAAACTTTATAAATAAAGTACATCGGTGTTTTAAACTTCGAAGTTCAGAAATACAGTCGGACATGCCTGCCGCATGCCGGACAAACTGGGCCCAAATAGCATAGCCTTGAGACAGTAAGGAGGGGTCTCGGCAGACCACGTATGAGATGGCGGGACGCGGGCTCGCGAAACATCAAAGGAGAGGGGAAAAAAAATACAAATGCTTTTTCGTCAACTGTAGTGTATTTTTTTTCTCTCATGAGTCATCTCTCCCGTCAGTGGTGCACTCGTGTGTGGTGCTGCACGCGCTGCAGTCGCAGCCGCTGGGCGCGCACGCCGTGCACGCCGAGCTTGCGCGCCTGCTGGACGAGCACAACGAGGCGCCGCTCAACCTCTCTGACCACGTCCTCGAGGACATCAAAGGTAATAGAACTTTCACATTGTTTATTGTACACGAAATAAATTGTATTTTTACGAAGTCACACATACATTATGAATAGGTATGCAAAATTACAGAAATGATTACATATTGAACAAAAGAAATGATAACATCGTTTTAAATGAAATAATTCATATTTATTTGTATAATAATGTTTAGTTCCGGGTTTAATAATAATAATAATAACCCCACCGCCGTATTTGTACGTTGACGTTGACGTGCGAACGCGCTCCGAACTCTGGGTCTGTGCCGGTAGAGTTTACTTTGCCGGAACAGGTCTAGAGTGAGGAGCCAGACCAAGAAAGATACAGAAACCCGCAGGGCAGCATGTGGTGAGCTGGATAAACTTAATGCAACATTTTATTTATTTTTATCATTGAGAAGTAGTCTTATACTATTTCCGATTATAAGTAATTTATTTGTCATCTTGTTTACGAGCGTGCGGTTTGAGTTCGTGTTTAATCGTGTAATCTCGTGAATGTATGAAACTGTAAAATTGAAAAGTTTGAAGGTGGCTTATCAATTTAAGTCCCAATGAAATTTAAGACATAGTTATTTGACAATAAATTTGTAAACGCACCTAATGCAGAAGTGTTATTAAAGCCTAAATGAGTTCTTTATTTAACACTACACTAATAATTATATTATTTGACAAATTGACATTCTGTTAAATTAAAGTTGTAGATTATTTGAAAATTGACGCAATGTAATAAGGACATCCAATAGTAAATTAATTAATAATAAACGATAACAATAGAAATTGGAAATGTAATATTATATTTTTAAATAACTTTATATATGAATGCATGTAATTATAATTAAGATACATATTATATTGTTGCGGTGCCCTAGCAGGGTTCACGTACGAAACTTTTAAAATGTAACAAGACCTTGTAAACGACATGAATGCAATAAATAAATAAATACACCAACCGAGGGTTGTCCTTGGCTGCACTTACATAGTGCGAACAGGGATAATCGTCGGTTGGCGCCTCATTCAATTTAAAATTGTCTAAGGGGCCTCTGCGACTTGGCTTCGGCCCCTCGCACGCGTTCCAAAGGTCCGGGACCCCAAGGTCCCGAGATATGTTAAGACATATAAAAATAATAATAACAATAACCCCAGCACCGCCAGTATTTCTACGTTGACGTCGTGTGGGGCTTGCGCGCTCCGAACTCTAGGTCTGTGCCGGTAGAGTTTACTTTGCCGGAACAGGTCTAGAGTGAGGAGCCAGACCAAGATAGATACAAAAATCCGCAGGGCAGCATGTGGCGAGCTTTTGGGCAGTAGCGACCCCACGGACCCTACCTCCCGGGAGATGTCTTGTTCCTCAGCTCTGGCTTGCCTTTATTGGCCGGCTTGAGTGGAGATTCGCAAGAGCACACGTGCTCGGAGGAAGGAAGTATGCCAGTAAGATGCTGGTAGGGATCTTGACCATACTTCCGGGATTGTCCTGATAGCCGTGGAATACCTCTCTACTCCTCTTAAGCACCTCTGAACATGTTGCCTCCTTGTCGCTACGACACTTTGTGCTAGTGACCGTTTTGGGGGATCCATTATTGAGTGTGCAACCCATGCCATTTTATCTATGATTTAAAAACATTGGTCAGGCAGGGGCCATAGTCTTTCCATTGTTCAAGATTACCAGTTCACTAAGCCACCCAAACCCATAGCCCAATATCTTTGTTTCCATGTTCTGCAATAGTCCTACACCAACCGGCGGTTGTCCTTGGCTGCACTTGCATAGTGCGGATAATCGTGTCATGGTAGTGCAAGGATAATCGTCGGTTGGTGCCTCATTTCATTTTAAAATTGTGTAAGGGGCGTCTGCGAGTTGGCTTCGGCCCCTCGCACGCCTTCCAAAGTTCCGGGATCCCAGGGTCCCGAGACGTGCCTGCCAGGGTTGCGGGAAAGTCCGAAAGGGATTACCGGGACCTTGGCAGCAGGCAACTGAAGGAACACGGGTAGGTTTTAGTCAGTAAAAGTCTGACACGCCCTTCCGCTCCGCCCAGAGCGGGAGAAGTCATTTGATGATTTCCAAACATCAAAAAAAAAAACTGGTCCCGAGATGTACAAACATGATAAACAAATAATAATAATATTTAATTCAAAGATTAGAAGGCATAAAATTTTTTACATTGCTTAAGGCGGGTTTTAGAGTCACGCTGAGTCACGCTGAGCGTCGGCGCTGACGGCCCAATATGTATGATTATCGCACTCGTCACACGTCAGCGCTGAGCAGGATAATCATACATATTGGGCGGTCAGTGCCGACGCTCAGCGTCACTCAGCGTGACTCTAAAACCCGCCTAAAGGTTTCCATTTGGTATACAATATTTTTTTTTTAATCTAATATAAGATCTAAATGGTGACTCTAATTCTACAATTTTTGGCTTTGAAGGTCTGAAACATACCTACTTACCACCATTTTTTTAAATAAAAAATCTTTTTAGTAAATGGACAGCTGACATCAATGCTGTACCTCAGAGGTATACAACAATATGTGATAAAACGAGAATTTTACAGGAGAGGCAAAAATGCGCGGAGTGAAACTTTGAATGCAATTTTGACATAGTTGTTTTAAAGATATTGAAACAATATCAACAGTATTTTTTATTATTGTTAGATGGAATTATTATAATTACAATAAAGTTAATTCTTATCTGATTTTGTGGACTTGAGACTATTTACCTTGTAACATAAATTAACTTAGGTGTTTCAAGACTTAGGACTTAATGCTGTATACCATTTTGTAGAACTGCTTCTTGCGATTTGAATGGTGCAAGAAACATAATTATTTTCAAAAAAAGTGGAGTTACTATTGTATACCTCTCAAGGTACAGTGCAAACAGAAAACATAAGACCGAACCCCGGAAAGTGTCACGTTTCCGAAATATTAACATTCAAAGAAGATCTGTTTGCATTTTGGAATGGACAACTAGCTTCATATTTCTGACTGACTGAGTCCTTGACAATTCAAAAGTGCCTGTAAATGGTTTAATTGAAATAAATGCTTTGAATGCTTGGATCACCTGACATCCATATTTCTTGAACTTGCTTACATCTTGCTTGTTGCATAGATGTTTAAAATAAAATCAATCTGCCTTGCTTTTCCCAACTATGTTGGGGTCGGCTTCTAACCGGATGCAGCTGAATAATTATCAGTATTTTAAATAGAGCGACTGCCTATTTATATGGTAAGTACGCCAGGCTCCATATAAAAATCTTCAATCTTGTTTAAATTCTAAATCCTAATAAATGTAAAGGATCATTCTGATGAAATACCATAACGCCTCCTCACAACTTATTTCAGTGAAAACGTGCTTCGTGAGTCCCCGCTCCCGCGCGCTGCAGTGGGCGAGCCCGAGCCCGCCCGCGCCGGCGCGCGCGCTGCGCTACGGGCGCGTGGCCGTGCCGGGCGCAGCGCGCGAGCTGTGCGCCGAGCCGCTGTTCGCGCGCGACGCGGAGCAGGCGTCGCTGCCCGACGCCGTGCTGGCGTGCGTGGCGGCGTGCCCGCGCGACGTGCGGCGCGCGCTGGCGCGCAACGTGCTGCTGGTGGGCGGGGGCGCGGCGCTGCCCGGCCTGCGCGCGCGCCTCGCCGCCGAGCTGCGCTACCTCGTCACGCAGCCGCCCTACAGGTATAGATATACTTCCCTATCGCTCGAAGCAGTTCTCGTGTGATTTCCAGCGAAGAAAATAATATTCTCGCTCTGCACTCTAAAAACACCTAGGTAAGAATTTGGGCGTAAAGACACACCTATAGCTGCCTTTGCCCATGTTCAACTTTTTAATACGAATGTTACAGCTCCAGCCTGCACATCAACGAGTTCAAGTTCCACAATGCGCCGGCCCACGAGAACGCGTGCGCGTGGTTGGGCGGCGCGGTGCTGGGCGCCGGCGAGGCCGGCGCCGCGCGAGCGCTGCCTCGCGAGCACTACGCGCGCGAGCCTCGTCTGCGCGACTGGGTGTGCCTGCTCGACAACACGCCGCCCACTCACCCGCACCGCGACCTCGGCCACATGTAGTAGCGTATCGCTTATCTCGAGTCACATGGAATCATGTACAAGAAAAAGACTCAGCACTGTAACATACAAACGTCTGAACTATTAATATTAAGATTTAATTTTTTAATTTGAATATATAAGTACTTAACTTTTACGTTATTTTTTTTACTTATTTTATAACATTCTTTTTCCATACCAATTATCATTGCATCACCTCGTCTAATCTCTGAATCATGAAGCAGATACTCCAAGGGACTAGTTATACCCCTGTCATACAGGATGTCCTAGTTCAGGGGTTGAGAAACCCATTGATGTAACGTGTAATGAAGTTTGGAAATAAATTACTATTTTTATTTTCTATAACAAGCGCCCGAGACGTGCGCTAGCTACGCTCCGTTTTGGGCGCGCGCCTATGGAAACTCGTCAAACGCAACAAGATTTTCACATTTTGTTGTAACCTTTGAACCCTTAACATGCTCAGTATATGAGTCTGTTTCTTTTAAGTTGAATGAGTTAATGACTGATGCAGAGAAAAAAAGTTAAAAAAAAAAGAATTTGCGTCCACGCGTCGAGGGCGGGGCGGGGCGGGGCGCGTCATAGGCGCGTTCGACCTTTGACGGGAGCGCTTGATACAATTCGTTACATAGAAATTCTTTTGAGCGCCCAAAACGCACCGTTCTGAGCGCGTGCCTCAGGCGCTTGTATCCAATAAAAGACCACGTCACGCTCTCGTCACCAGTCAACCCGACCGGTTTACATACTTGGGGCACGTTTTGACTGTCGACCTCAAAGATCACACAGACATGGAACGGGAGCGGAGGGCGTTGTCTGTTAGAGCGAATATGATAGCTCGCAGATTTACGCGGTGCTCTAATTAGGTTAAGGCTAAGCTCTTTAGAGCATAGGTACATCGCTGAAATCATGCAGTCTGTGGGCTCACTAATCTAATAGAAGTTACAGTTGACGCCATCCGCGTCCAGTACACTAACGCGTTCAGGGGGCCTAGACAAAATCCCTTTTCTGTAAGCGTTAACGCCAACGGAAAAATCAAATTGTATGGAGTTGACATTAGCTTCAGAGATGTCACGTGACTGCTGCTAAATTGTTAGACAAAGTCATTATTCCTCATGCGGAGAGGAACGATGAAGTGAGCGTGAAGTTTAAACGCCAAAAATATTAATCAAAATGATAGACAAGTGCCACTTTAGACAAACGTAAATGCTATTTTGGCGGTTCCGCAACACGCTACATTAGCGGGAGCTCGGACCCTGACGCTAACAGTAAATAGTGTCATTTTTGTGTGTTTTTATTTCAAATTAATCAACTAAAATACATAGTTGGAGATTAATACGGGCAGCTAATAATGAAGGAGCATTGCAAGACGGCAAACAAGATTAAATTTATATAAACATACTAGCTTTTGCCCGCGGCTTCGCCCGCGTGGATGTCGGAAATTATCCCACGGGAATGTGCTACCGGGATAAAAGTATCCTATGTCCCATAACCCACGTGGTCTGTCTAGGCGACCTAGGCGTTACGGCGTAAAAGTAACAGACATGAGACAGCCAGTAACTTTATATATTAGTGGTAGTCCATATCTATATTGTGGCGAAAGCTTTAGGGGAGCCTGCGATATTCAAATTTTCTTATGATTTTGCTTTTTACAGGTCAGTATCAAGTTTTATGTAGATCTAAATAATGAGTCGCAGTTGTTTCAAATATTTATTTATCTAATCTAACTAATATGGCAGGATTTGTATTCCTGTATCTAATGGTTATTATTCTGTAAAGCTACTATTTGCTACGATCGCGAATCATATTTTAATCATATTGACATTCGAAACTTACCCATTAAACGATTTAAAAGCTGTATTAAAACCAAACTTTGTAAAAAAGGGTACCTACTATACAATTTCAGATTATTTAGAAGACAAAAAGCATGGGATTGAGCTGCTCGCTCTGCTAACATTTTGTCATTTTGGCATTGTGACAATTTGAATAAGTGAAAATCATCAAAATATACCTACCTTTATATACAAATTCACATTATTGAATATTATATGTAGGATATTGACAAAATGACATGATTGCTTTGTAAAGTATTGTATTATTGTGAACGTGAGGACTATATGGATGTTTATTTTGTTTTTATTCTTATATTTTTTCGTTCTCAGTTAGTTTTAACAATGGTCTGGCAATTTGAGAACTTGATGCGGCCTACACAAATGTCCTTTCTTTGGTATTGTTCGTCGAGTCGTTGAGCTCCTTAAGTTATGAGCTGAGCTCCACTATTACTGACAAATGCTTGCAGTGACAGGACAGGTTCACTCAAATCTGTGTGGTTTATTCCTCAAAAGACCATTTCAGACTCTAATCTACATGGCCCTCATAGGGCCTGACCAATATGCCAATATCTGACCTAGGTATGTCCGGACTTTAAAAGAGACTGTGAGTTGATTTCGGCCTTTCTTCTCAGAGTAGTCAGATAGGAAACGCCGACCTCATCTAGCTTAATTTTACAATTTTTTGATATTATTACGACGTGTAAAAGTGATTCCAATAACCTATTTACAAAATAAATAATTTAACTTTAACATACAACCTACCTGACACTGACTTGCAAATTGCAAAAAACTTAAGATTTGAATTTCGCGGGCTACCGGCGCATCCCCCTTAAGAAAATCGCATCATTTGCACAACGCCATCTATCGAGTAAGTACTCACTGGTAAACTCAAACTCTTCGTTCCAAGCCAAGAGCCAAGTAGTAATAACTTTTGATTGAGTGGACAGATTCTCAAGATACGGACTATGACCTTAACGCTCTTGAAGAGAGTCCCGCAAAAATGTCAATAATTAGTAGTTACATGTGAATTTTAAAATCAAGAGGGTAAAGAAGGGTTTTTACCCTCATGAGGGATGATTTTAGAAAAACGTAACTCTTTGTTAGTTACAAAAAGCATACATTTCCACAGCCCTAACTTAAAAAAAAACCGGCCAAGTGCGTGTCGAACCATGCACAATGAAGGGTTCCGTAGTTGGGATGAATTATTTTATCAAACAAACTTTCGCAAAGTTTTATTGTTATTACGTCTATGGGCGTTTACTGTCCCTCAAAGTGTTTAAAAACTTGTTCTCGCATACAGAATGTTTGGGTTTTTGCAACTGCACATGTAAGTTGGTCGAATAAAAGTTTTTGAGCTAAGTCGCGGACAGACAGACAGACAGACGGACATGGCGAAACTATAAAGCTTCCTTGTTGACTACGGAACTCTAAAAATGATAGGTTTCCCATAAAAACTTTCATCCCCTATATCCCCCCCCCCCCCTTAAATTTGTTTTTGAGAAAATAATTGCCTATGTTCTTCGCCGGGATGCCATCTATCTCTCCAAATTTTTTTTTTATTGTTTTTTTTTAATTTATTTATTTATTTAAAATCTAAGAGTATCGAATTTATACTTTTAAGCATCGATTAGTATGGATTATGTGTTCAATTCAAAATGAGGCAAATGTTCGATAATTATGAATTCGGCAAAAGTCATTCTTCTACGGAGACTCTTAACACCGCGATTCAGAAAATTACGTTAAATGAACAACGCCATCTATCGAGCACGAAGTGATACTGTCAAAATATATGGGAAAACGTTCGAACACTCTGTAAGCTATGTAGAAAAGACGTAGGGTTCCATGACTGACTTGACTTGACTTGACTTGACTTGACTTGACTTGACTTGACTTGACCTGACTTGACCTGACTTGACCTGACTTGACCTGACTTGACCTGACTTGACCTGAACTTGACCTAACTTGATTTGGGTTGAGTTGAGTTAACCTTGAGCAGGTATATTTTATCGCAGCAGGTACATTGGTAGTTGAAAGAAAAGTAGATTACTCGTGTTTATTTAGTAAGCGCATTCGTGCCTTAATTACTCACTTTTGCTCGATGTAAGAATCTACAAGTTTTAAGAAATTAAAATTTGTCACCATTTTTTCATGATTAATATTTGTATCATGATTTAAAAGCGCCACCTATGGCACTACTACCAAACAATAGATTTGGAAAACTTGAATAAACCAAACTTTAGATTGGGTGAATTCACAATGTATCGCGTTATGTTTCCGCGCGTAGTAGTAAGTATGTGAACATAATTATGATGATTATGATCGTGTGTTACACACGTTCTCACAAACCTACCTGATTTTACGCTAGTGTCATTTTACGACAATAGATGTCGTTACGTGTATCTACATTACGTACCTAATGAAAATTTCTTCTTGAATACTTTAAACTCTTATATATTTTGATATTTTGAAGCGATTGCGATGAAACAAAGACTAAATGAAACATCGAGTTACACACAATATTTGAGTGTATAAGTTAACCATATTGATTTCGTACTTTTTACGTGATACTGGAACAATCAAACAAACGAACAGACAAACAGACAAACAGACAAACAGACACACAGACAAACAGACAAAAATTCCAAAAATGGTAGAAATGGCATCTGTTGGTTATTCTTGGACACTCCACCTACGTTTTTTTTTTTTTTTTTCATTGTACAGAAACGCCTCGTCTACAGATTTATTATATGTATAGATAAGAATAAAATTGGAATTTTCATCGTTTTAGGCCAAATAAACAAAGCTTTTGGCGTCTTCGTCATGATCATCGGCGTATAACTTCTTAAAAGTCATTCAGGAAATTAGTTTACAAATTTTGAAGCATAGCTTGTGGCATTGAAAGATCACCATGGCTAAAATTACTATTCATTAATTATAACATTAATTTACGATAAGAATAGGAGTCTGTAAATATGAGTTTTGGCACTCTAACACCCTACATATGCAATAAGTATTAATATTAAGGTGATTCGAGTTTATCTATAGAAGAATAACATGTGTAAGAACCACAATCATATATAACCACAAGCACCAAGCGCTGTTTAATATTATGTAGATACTCTTTGTTTGGACCTCAGAGAAAAAATACCAAGTATGCGGTTTCCATAGTAATTAAGTAGTTGATTGTCAAACCATCATCTAACAAAAAAATGTTTTATATAATTTTTTAATGTTATTTTAAATGATTTCAAGAATAAAATATTGCCAATTGATGTAGAAAAATCCGGAATTTTATTTACATAATATAGGGCCTGCTGTTCAACAGTGAACCATGAAAAAGTTGCACATTCAAATCTCAACTGATTCTAAACATATTAAAGTTTTTTTTTTACTAAAGGACTTGTCATATATATCTGACTTTAACTCAAAACTCAAACTCAAAGCATTTATTTCAATTAAACCATTTACAGGCACTTTTGAATTGTCAAGGAGTCAGTCAGTCAGAAATATGAAGCTAGTTGCCCATTCCAAAGCGTAGTAGGTAGGTACCTATGGAGAAGAACGGGCAAGAAACTCCATGGACACTCTTTTAAATCAAAATATTGTTACAATATAATGGTTACATTATTCATGTTGAAATTATACATGTGAGAACAATGTAGAAAGCACGTTAAAAGCGTCCGCAATTATAAAATAAGCACAATTCAAAAATTAAAATAAGCCATGGCAGCTAAGAAATGACCAGTCATAACTGACGGCACCCGTTCACGAACATGACGCATGGATCAGCACCATTCAGCTCAACCATTTTGAAGGGAGCTAAATGATCCAACACATACGCCACCATCAGCGAGACATTTGAGTGAGCATGACATTCCCAGCCGCCAGGGCACATTCAAGTCAATGAAAGACAAAATACCCGGTAAATGGTAGCTCTATAGTACATAGTACTCACACCTGTGCAATTATATAATACAAATGAGATTGAGTTTATACAATGCAAAGATAGTCTTACAATCTTCAGCAGCTCCAACAGCATTTTAGAATGTTAATTAGTTAGTTGTGGTTGTGGAGCAGGACCAGCATTGAGCCAAGGATTTTTATCAGAGATGTAATCCTCCAACTTATAATATGCCTGCCTACATAGTGTGCGTTTTATACAAGTTTTGAATTTCGTCTCATTCAGTTGAAGTATGTGGGGAGGGATTTTATTGTAACATTTTAAACAGTACCCCATGAAAGATGAGTCTACTTTAGCCAGTCTGAAACCTGGTTGAACTAATAAGTCCCTATTTCTAGTACTATAATTATGTCTATCGCCTCTTTTACTAAAAAGATGTAATTTTTTTCTTACGTGCAAGATGTTTTCATATATATATTGACAAGGTACCGTCATGATGTTAATATCCTTAAACAGTTCCCTTAAAGAATCGCGCCTGCGTAGATTATAAATGGCTCTGATCGCTCTTTTCTGCAGAATAAAGATAGATTCGATGTCTGCAGCCCGTCCCCATAGTAAAATACCGTAAGACATTATGCTATGAAAGTAACTAAAATAGACTAGCCTCGCGGTATCTACATCAGTAAATTGACGGATTTTTCTGACAGCATATGCTGCTGAACTCAGCCGTCCTGCAAGAGATGTTAAATGAGGACCCCATTGTAGCCTTGAGTCGAGCGTGATCCCCAGGAAAATAGTTTTATCGACGAATTCTAGTTTCTCTTGATTCAATATAATCTCACAATCCCTACTTTTGACATTTGGTAAAGAAAATTTTATGCACTTAGTCTTTTTTCCATTTAATACTAAATTATTAGCAGTGAACCAATTTTGGACCTGCAGTAGGGCGTTATTTACTTCGTCGAAATTTGTAGCACGTCTATCTACCTTAAAAATTAAGGAAGTATCGTCAGCAAATAACAGCATGTGTGGCTGATTTTTTAATAAATGGAGTAGATCATTAATGTACACTAAAAAGAGGAAAGGACCCAAAATCGAGCCTTGTGAAACACCCATTTTTACTTTTAAACCTAGTGAGTTGATACCGTTTATTTGAACTTGCTGTTGTCTATCATTTAAATAAGATTTTACTAAACTGAGCGCAAGTTTACCTAGTCCGTAATGCTCAAGTTTCAAGAGTAAGGTTTCGTGATCGTCGCAATCAAATGCCTTGGAGAGGTCACAAAAGATTCCTATGGCGTCTTGGGCTTCTTCCCACGCGTTAAAAATGTGTCTTAATAAGGTTACACCGGCGTCAGTCGTACAACGTCCTTTGGTGAAACCGTACTGTTGGTCGTGAAGGATTTTATTTGTGTTAAAACGATTGAGCATTTGATTCAGCATTACCTTTTCAAACACCTTGCTGAAAACCGGCAGCACGGATACGGGCCTATAATTATTGGAGTCTTTACTGTCCCCGGATTTGAAAAGTGGTATTACCTTACTGTATTTCATTAAATCCGGGAAGACTCCTTGATCCACACACAAATTAAATATTAAAGCTAAGTAAGGCGCTATGGTTTCAATTATGGAGGTACAGACTTTAATGGACATTCCCCAAAGATCCTCGGTCAATTTGATCTTGATTTGCTTAAAAGCTTTTATTACTGTAACGGGGTTAATATGCTTAAAGTTAAAATCAATCAGGCAGGCTGGAACGTTCGCCCTTACTAAATCAAAAGAGAGCGATGGCGAGGAGTTTAAGGTTTCAGTAGTTTTAAGTGGGATACTGGTAAAGAAATGTACAAATTCTTGAGCCACTTCTTTGCTATCGCAAATGAGACCACCACTGGACGTCTCCAGTGTGTAATCGGAATTATGCTTTTTGCTCCTATTCGTTTCATTATTGATAATTTTCCAAACCGTCTGTATTTTATTGTCCGCTGATTTAACTTTGTTGCTAATGTATAAGGCTTTAGCTGCCTTACAAGTGCTCTTAAAAGTTCTAGAATAAGTAGCAACATACTTATTAAAACTTTCCGTGTTAATATAAGGCTTAAGGCCATACAGTTCGAAAAGTCTTTCCCTACTTTTCCTGAGTCCTTTAGTTGCCCAATCACTAAATAAAAACTTAGGGCTGATAGTTTTAGTGTTTTTCTTAAAAGTATTATTGAACTCGGTTTGGACTACCGAAAAGAATTCTTTATACAGAATATTGACATTGTTTATTGAAACGTCCTGATTACTTAATTTACAAACTAAAGTGCTATTAAATTTATTTAAATTAACAGCGGCAACTGGTCTCAATTGTATATGCACTTTTTTTATGGGTAAGTTGGAGTCAAAAGTTACTGTTTGCCCACTGTGATCAGAAGGGAGATAATTAACGATGGCTTTATCTAAATAGTCGCAGGAACAAAACACATTATCAATACATGTAGCAGTAGTCGTAGTTATTCGGGTTGGCTCTACAAACACATTTGACAAGTTGAAGGATTTAAACAAATTTAATAATCTACTGGTATTAGAATTATTTTCTAAAATGTTAATATTAAAGTCCCCGCAGATAATTACCGATTTATTCCCAGTTGCAAGTTTTGACAAAACATCTTCCATTACTGACTCAAATAAAGAGTAGTTTTGATAATTTGGGGGTCTGTAAACGCACACTATAACATGCTTATCTAGCTCAACACAAGACAGCTCAATGCTATGTTCAACCGATAGTTCAACTATGTCGTTACGGGTTTTTGATTTAATACAACTTTTAATTAAGATTAGTGAACCACCACGCAGCATTGATTTTCGGTTAAAGCAACTGGCCACACTATAATTTTCATAATTAATTAACATTTCATAGTATTTTAACCAATGCTCAGTTAAACAAATAATGGTGCCGATTCTCTTGTCACAAAATTCTCTAAACTAAACTAAAAATCACTAAAATTTAGTTTAGTCCTGTCAAACGATAAAACTCATTCTGAAATAGACTTTAAATGACACAACTTAACTATAATTTAGTTTGACAGCACTAAGATGGCACTGAGATTAGTTTAGTGAAAATGCTATTCTGAATTTGACGATTTAACCTAAAATTTTGTTCTATATCTAAAATCCTCTAACTAAATCGGACTATATTTAATCGCGATTAAAAATGTGTGGAATAAAATTAGATGTCATGAACTAAAATTCAAACCAACACCTCGACTTAAGTTACAAAAAACAGTACTGTATTTTTTTATTTTCTTTTGCTTATATCTCGAAAACGGTGTGTCCTATCGCAAAAATAATGAAAATTTCGACACCCTTTAGGAGGCCCTTAAACCCCTAATTCTCAACATGTTGGTAATTATTTTTTATTTTTTTTCGTTATTTTCCATACAAAAACTGAAAAATTCCATTAAAAACACGTCGAGGCTGCCGTGAATGCGCGCCTCTGGCTCTTTAAACAAAACACGGGGTAGGGCAAACAAGTACCAAGTGGAGGCGCGCGGTTGTCAAATTCGATTTTAGTTGTGTCAAAATAAGTTTTAAATTTAGAGAATTTATTTGGCAGAATAGCTCCAAGATTCCCATAGTCAAAAGTAAGGAATTTTAGAGATAGTTTAGTTAGTTTAGTTCGGTGTACAAGAGAATCGGCACCAATGTCAAACATTGTTTTTTCTAAAAACAATTCAATTTCCAATTGTTTGGAAGAAAAACCTTGAATATTTTGATGAAATAATTTCAAGGATTTCTGCTTTTTTTGTGCAGTTACCTTTTTTAGTGCTAGAAAATACCTTTTTGTTATTAAGTGCAACTATACTGCTATTGGTACCTTCTGTTGTCTTACAAACTAGTTTAAATTACTAATTTGCAGCACCTTATCATTAGTACTATTACTAATTGTGGTGCTAATTAAACATGACTTCGACATACTAATTATGTCTGGGTTAATATTAAAAGCTAATAGCCTAGCTATTTGACGTCTAAAACTAATGGGCAGATACACAGTATCCCTAGTCGACCTAAGCTTATCAACAAAAATGTTGGTGTCAAAAAAAATAAACTTGTCACTATGGTGACTAACTAAAAAATGCATGTAATTATTTAATACTAGCTTTTGCCCGCGGCTTCGCCCGCGTGGATGTCGGAAATTATCCCACGGGAATGTGCTACCGGGATAAAAGTATCCTATGTCCCATAACCCACGTGGTCTGTCTAGGCGACCTAGGCGTTACGGCGTAAAAGTAACAGACATGAGACAGCCAGTAACTTTATATATTAGTGGTAGTCCATATCTATATTGTGGCGAAAGCTTTAGGGGAGCCTGCGATATTCAAATTTTCTTATGATTTTGCTTTTTACAGGTCAGTATCAAGTTTTATGTAGATCTAAATAATGAGTCGCAGTTGTTTCAAATATTTATTTATCTAATCTAACTAATATGGCAGGATTTGTATTCCTGTATCTAATGGTTATTATTCTGTAAAGCTACTATTTGCTACGATCGCGAATCATATTTTAATCATATTGACATTCGAAACTTACCCATTAAACGATTTAAAAGCTGTATTAAAACCAAACTTTGTAAAAAAGGGTACCTACTATACAATTTCAGATTATTTAGAAGACAAAAAGCATGGGATTGAGCTGCTCGCTCTGCTAACATTTTGTCATTTTGGCATTGTGACAATTTGAATAAGTGAAAATCATCAAAATATACCTACCTTTATATACAAATTCACATTATTGAATATTATATGTAGGATATTGACAAAATGACATGATTGCTTTGTAAAGTATTGTATTATTGTGAACGTGAGGACTATATGGATGTTTATTTTGTTTTTATTCTTATATTTTTTCGTTCTCAGTTAGTTTTAACAATGGTCTGGCAATTTGAGAACTTGATGCGGCCTACACAAATGTCCTTTCTTTGGTATTGTTCGTCGAGTCGTTGAGCTCCTTAAGTTATGAGCTGAGCTCCACTATTACTGACAAATGCTTGCAGTGACAGGACAGGTTCACTCAAATCTGTGTGGTTTATTCCTCAAAAGACCATTTCAGACTCTAATCTACATGGCCCTCATAGGGCCTGACCAATATGCCAATATCTGACCTAGGTATGTCCGGACTTTAAAAGAGACTGTGAGTTGATTTCGGCCTTTCTTCTCAGAGTAGTCAGATAGGAAACGCCGACCTCATCTAGCTTAATTTTACAATTTTTTGATATTATTACGACGTGTAAAAGTGATTCCAATAACCTATTTACAAAATAAATAATTTAACTTTAACATACAACCTACCTGACACTGACTTGCAAATTGCAAAAAACTTAAGATTTGAATTTCGCGGGCTACCGGCGCATCCCCCTTAAGAAAATCGCATCATTTGCACAACGCCATCTATCGAGTAAGTACTCACTGGTAAACTCAAACTCTTCGTTCCAAGCCAAGAGCCAAGTAGTAATAACTTTTGATTGAGTGGACAGATTCTCAAGATACGGACTATGACCTTAACGCTCTTGAAGAGAGTCCCGCAAAAATGTCAATAATTAGTAGTTACATGTGAATTTTAAAATCAAGAGGGTAAAGAAGGGTTTTTACCCTCATGAGGGATGATTTTAGAAAAACGTAACTCTTTGTTAGTTACAAAAAGCATACATTTCCACAGCCCTAACTTAAAAAAAAACCGGCCAAGTGCGTGTCGAACCATGCACAATGAAGGGTTCCGTAGTTGGGATGAATTATTTTATCAAACAAACTTTCGCAAAGTTTTATTGTTATTACGTCTATGGGCGTTTACTGTCCCTCAAAGTGTTTAAAAACTTGTTCTCGCATACAGAATGTTTGGGTTTTTGCAACTGCACATGTAAGTTGGTCGAATAAAAGTTTTTGAGCTAAGTCGCGGACAGACAGACAGACAGACGGACATGGCGAAACTATAAAGCTTCCTTGTTGACTACGGAACTCTAAAAATGATAGGTTTCCCATAAAAACTTTCATCCCCTATATCCCCCCCCCCCCCCTTAAATTTGTTTTTGAGAAAATAATTGCCTATGTTCTTCGCCGGGATGCCATCTATCTCTCCAAATTTTTTTTTTATTGTTTTTTTTTAATTTATTTATTTATTTAAAATCTAAGAGTATCGAATTTATACTTTTAAGCATCGATTAGTATGGATTATGTGTTCAATTCAAAATGAGGCAAATGTTCGATAATTATGAATTCGGCAAAAGTCATTCTTCTACGGAGACTCTTAACACCGCGATTCAGAAAATTACGTTAAATGAACAACGCCATCTATCGAGCACGAAGTGATACTGTCAAAATATATGGGAAAACGTTCGAACACTCTGTAAGCTATGTAGAAAAGACGTAGGGTTCCATGACTGACTTGACTTGACTTGACTTGACTTGACTTGACTTGACTTGACCTGACTTGACCTGACTTGACCTGACTTGACCTGACTTGACCTGACTTGACCTGAACTTGACCTAACTTGATTTGGGTTGAGTTGAGTTAACCTTGAGCAGGTATATTTTATCGCAGCAGGTACATTGGTAGTTGAAAGAAAAGTAGATTACTCGTGTTTATTTAGTAAGCGCATTCGTGCCTTAATTACTCACTTTTGCTCGATGTAAGAATCTACAAGTTTTAAGAAATTAAAATTTGTCACCATTTTTTCATGATTAATATTTGTATCATGATTTAAAAGCGCCACCTATGGCACTACTACCAAACAATAGATTTGGAAAACTTGAATAAACCAAACTTTAGATTGGGTGAATTCACAATGTATCGCGTTATGTTTCCGCGCGTAGTAGTAAGTATGTGAACATAATTATGATGATTATGATCGTGTGTTACACACGTTCTCACAAACCTACCTGATTTTACGCTAGTGTCATTTTACGACAATAGATGTCGTTACGTGTATCTACATTACGTACCTAATGAAAATTTCTTCTTGAATACTTTAAACTCTTATATATTTTGATATTTTGAAGCGATTGCGATGAAACAAAGACTAAATGAAACATCGAGTTACACACAATATTTGAGTGTATAAGTTAACCATATTGATTTCGTACTTTTTACGTGATACTGGAACAATCAAACAAACGAACAGACAAACAGACAAACAGACAAACAGACACACAGACAAACAGACAAAAATTCCAAAAATGGTAGAAATGGCATCTGTTGGTTATTCTTGGACACTCCACCTACGTTTTTTTTTTTTTTTTTCATTGTACAGAAACGCCTCGTCTACAGATTTATTATATGTATAGATATGAATGAAGTTATTTTGCCTATTTGACAAGTGCTCAAAGTATGGAAAAGCACACAAAATTATTTTCTTACAATTTAACTTCAGTAGCTCGGTGACACTATCAGTGATATCATCTTTTTTAACATTTAAACTATTACCTATAAGAACAGTTATAATGGCATTAGGGTCATATTCATTCCTAGTTATTGTAGACATTATTTGATTATAGGAAGTCTGAGGCATGCAATAGTTTTGAGAAGAATGACTCAGGTTGTTACTAAGTAATTTTCCTAACCCTTTTCCAAAACTATCAGAAAACATAATGGAGCAGCAACAAACTTTACTACTACAAGTGAGAGAACTAGCTTCTGTCTGAAATACTTGCAATGGACCTTGTTCAGCACCTGGTGTAACCCCACCGGTTTAATTTTGGATATTAATTTGAGACCCAAATGTAACAAAATAATAGGTCTTTACATATGAAATTGCCGTTTTGTATGAAAAAATTTAAACGAATTTTTTTCATGAATTTTTTATTTGTATTAATCGAAGTAATCACCCATGCAATCAATGCATCTTTGCCATCGCAGTGGCAGTTTATTGATGCCCTTCTTAAAGAAATCAGCTGGACGGGAGGCAACAAATTCTTCAAAGGCATTTTGTACTGCCTCTCGGGTATTGAATTTTTTTCCCGCCAAGAAGTTATCCAAATTCTGCAAAAAGTAGTAGTCTGTAGGCGCAAGGTCTGGTGAGTAGGGCGGATGACGGAGAGCTTCCAACCCCAGTTCTTGCAACTTGGAGACCGTCTGCTGTGCAGCATGAGGTCGCGCGTTGTCGTGCAGGAGCAGCGGAGACGAGCGATTGACCAATGCTGGTTGGAGATGCGCCAGCTTCTCCATCATTGTGTTCAGTTCTTCACAGTACACATCTGCAGTAACGCTCACCCCGTTTGGTAAGAAGCTGTGATGAATCACACCGGCGCTAGACCACCAAACAGTGACCATCACTTTTCTAGGGGTAAGTTTTCGTTTAGGGCATTGTTTAGGTGCTGAACCAGGATCCAACCAACTTGCTGAGCGCTTGCGGTTATCAAACAGAATCCATTTTTCATCGCAGGTAACAATGCGGTTCAAAATTCCTTCATTTGTGTGTCTGTTGAGCAGTGCAAGGCACGTCTCGACGCGTACTTCGCGCTGGCGATCATTGAGTTCGTGGGGCACCCATTTGTCAAGCTTTTTTACCTTGCCAATTTGACGCAAATGGACCAATATTGTTTTGACGCTAACGTCGAAAGCTGCTGCTAATTCAGCCGTAGATTGTGTATCATCAGCTTCCACAATCGCCTTTAATTCGTCATTGTCGACCAAAGTCTTCGGACGACCGCGAGGTTCATTTTTCAGGTCGAAATTTCCAGAACGGAAGCGAGCAAACCAATAACAGGTGGTGCGTTGGTTTGTAGTGTTAGCTCCGTAAACGTCGTTGATGTTGCGCGCCGCTTGTGCCGCGTTGCTGCCACGACGGTACTCATATTCCATAATTACTCGAATTTTTAACGTATCCATGATGACGAAAAAGATTGAAATGCGATGAAAATGTAACACTAATCAATAAAGAAATGACTACTTTTGGAAAAAAAAATCCATGTTTTTAAAATAAAATTAATTTGAAATTAGAATTCTTAGCCAAACAAAAATTATTTTGATTTGAAATGGCCAGTACTGCAGAACGGCAATTTCATAGGTAAAGACCTAATATGATATATTTAATATCATATTTTGTTACATTTTTTTGCTCAGTTTTTTTAAAAGATGGGAATTGGCTCACTGAGTCCACCGCGTGGGACACTCTGAACCGGGGGCTAAGTCAACAGTGAACCAATATGTACACAGTGAATCATCCTATTTATTTTACTGTAAATTATGTCTATAAATGCTACAAAACTCTAGGTAAAGCAATAAATCTTGTATATGTTACCAAGTAATCAACTTTATTAAAATTAAATGTTTTTAACAATGTGTTTACAATATTTATTGTTATAAACAATTTAACAATATCTTAAGCTTACAGAGATCAATTTATTGCTCAGTCAACTTAATAGTAATCAGTCTTAATAATTACAATTCTTGTTCTTATGAAAGAAAAACATAATTATATAAAAATACAAAAAAGGAAAGTTCAAAAGAAAAAGCATCAAAAACTCAAAAAGGGAAGTTCAGAAGAGATAGGTTAATTGGAAATTTGTACGTTGCTGTTCGGCGACTGCTGCCGACTACCTTGGGGTTCGGTAATATATATTTTATATCATTTTTTGTAACCATTGCAATATCTGGCTCTAAAGGCTCACAAAACGTGTGATAAAATTTGCTTTTTAATTTTAAATACGAAACGGAGTAGTCAAATTCAGCTTCAGGAGAATCATCAAGAATCTTCGCAACATAATAGCATTTTATCTTTTTTTTCTCTGATTCAATCAAAATAATTACAAAATTATCCGCTTTGTGTTTTCTACGCAGTGGTGGAAAGTCTTCAGATAAAATAACTTCATCGTCTTCACTGTCACTGACGAAATTTTCCCCACCAGATGAAGAACCACTAGCATAGAAAGTGCCTTCAGAATTAGAATCTTCATCAATAATTTGAGTTTCTTTTTGTTTTATCTTCTTTTCTTTAAATAAATCACTCTTTACTTTCTTAGCTTTTTTCACTTCAACTTTTTTTTTCCGCGCTGTTATTAAATCTTTCTCAGGAGTGTCGGTGGCGATCATATTCCGGCCCAAGGGTCTGCTTCTTCTGGTAGTCTTTCTTGGACCAGCTTTCAACGGCAGCCTAAATATTTTTGGAGAAACAAAACTTTCCAGTGCTCTCGAAGTGGACGCTTGCTGTTCATTTTCATTGTATTTGGGGGCCGGATCATTACAGATTTGTTGTGATGGTAAGTCTTGTAAAATTGAAGGAGAGGGGGTCTTAGGAGGTGAACGGTTTTCATTTATTTCGTATTCTGTATCTGTTTCATCTCTTCCTGGATCGGGTCTATCCGTCACAGTGCTTGGTAGAAAATCCTCTAAGTAAAAACTGATTCGTCGTATGGATAAATTCCACATTTCCTAAATGCGCTGGTGATATTAATTGGAGTCATGGCTTTTAAATAGGCCTCGCCTGTGCATTGAGCTACATGATGGATAGTGAGGGCCTGCCCGGGGTTCCGGAGTAGCCACGAATCAACGGCAGAGTTATAAAAAGTTTTAAATGGACCATTTAACCACGTCCAATGGTTGTAATCTTGCGGTAGTATGAGGAGGCAGTGTCAATACTGTTACACCAGCAGTTTTAGCAATGTTCAATGCTTCTAATGACAAATGACTTTCGTGGTTGTCAAGAATCAAAAGAGCTGGATTTTCTTTTGAGGCGGAAGTATGTTGTATGAAGTGTTTCATAACATCTACGAAGATGTCTGCATTCATCCATCCAGATGAAGCAGCCAAGCCAAGAGTCCCAGGAGGAGCGCCATGGAGCATATGAGATTGAAACTTCTTTCTCGGAAAGACCATTGCTGGGGGCAAAGCATGACCGGTGGCGGAAACAATGCAGCAAGTTGTCACTAAAACACCTCTTTCTCCACTCGTAACTTTGGAAACATTACTCCCCTTAAGAGGTAGGACTTTTTGCGGGCGTTGTACCGTCGTGGTTGAGGTTTCATCCAAATTATAGACGCGTGTTCCGTTACCGAAATTAGGAGACCGTTGCATAGCTTCTCTTAAGTTTAAAAAAAATGATTGAACATTATATTTGTTAAATGCCGAGGCTCGTGCCAAGCTGCACGGTTCAGGTTTCTTGAGACTTAAATCCGTGTGTTTTTTTCTGAATGACCTTAACCACTCCTTTCCAGCAATATTTTTCTCTTCCCATGAAGAAGGAACTTTTATGTTGTTAATAAATGCCATTTGGTAAGCTAATCGTCGAGTATCTTTAGCAGTAAGCCCATAAAATTTTCTCGAACAATCTATAATGTATTCTTTTAATTCTTTTTCCTGGTTAGGTGTAAAAATAGCATTTACCTCATAATTCGGTACTAAATTCGTAGTTTCATCGCTCTTAAATTTTTCTACATATCTCCTTACAGTTGGATAGGGTAATCCGCATTCTTTTGCTGCTTTACAAATGGATTGTCCATTTTTTACAAGCATGATAGCCTGCAACATTTCTTCTTTCGTATGACGTCCAATTTTCCTGTTCGCAGTTTTAGTTCGCCCCATGCTGAAAGAATAATATTATGATACAATTTGTTTCAACTCAATATAAATTATGAAAGTATTACATTCAAAACCTCCACCCACATAAAATAGCAATGTACAGTGAACCAACAGTGGTACACAGTGAACCGGTTCACTGTTCAAGCTACTTTCGTGGTTCATTGTACTACACCTACCATTCAACATTTGAGGTTATGTTAAAAACAAACGAAAGGAGATGCAGTAGTAACTTCAGTTTTATGCGAAACCCCAATAAACGCTACAATAAGTATAATACATTTTACACAGAAAAACTATACATACCAGAAGTAATAAGATAGTACTTACGTTTTATTTTGTTTTGTCGCCGAAAATTATGATGCGGTCCGCCACACGGGCGTCTTTGGCGCTAGCTCGCTCCCGACTGGGGAGTGGGCGGCGCGGTAGAAACTTGTACTTTCGTGTCCACGGCACGGTTTGGCAACGTCGCGTTTAAAAAGTAAGAAGGGTGGCTCATTGTGTACCACTGATTCACTGTTGGACATCTCTCCCTAATGTCGAACAAAACATTCCATAATCTCAAATTTGACAACTGCTACACACTATTCCAGAGTGTTTCGTGTGACGCTGCGGAATAGGCGTATCGAAATCTCTGTGTAACTTGTCTACCATTATCTTTACGCTAACGTCAATTCCTTAGCGTGAAGGAAAAAGCGTGAGCAGAAAACGCATGGATTTTGTCTACGCCCCCAGGGCGGTGTGATTGGGCTACCCAGATACTGCAGCGCCTCGGGTATGTCCGCAGAGGCGCGCACCGACTGCTTTTAGGCGACCATGCGCAAGCGCGCCGCGGCCTTGGTGTGCAGGGTACGGGTTAGCCCGGTTTATTTTAATTTGATTTTATTTGAATTTAATTTAATTTGGTGTTTGATTTTATTTCGATTTTATCTATATGACGGCGTCAGCGATGGCTGAGCGATAGTGCCGTCATAATCTCGATTCGGTTGTACGGACTCAATAGTGCAGGTTTACAATAAAACACGTTGATACGACACAAATCAGTTAGCATTTCACTTTCAGAACAATCATCATAGTAGGTACAATACTAATAATGTCTCCGCGTTCGGGCAAACCGACAATTCGCATAAGAGAAATGTAGGTCTGCAACCGTTCGTAGCCCTCACAACACTGACTCGTTGCTCCGCCACTTCCCTTACCACGACTCTGTCCACGTGCCGCCCCAATCTAGCGAGCGCGTCACTGTGTTTACCTAGTGTCGTAATAACGCTTTAATAAAAATATATAATATTTATTTATTTAACATGTTTCCTTTGCCATTACAGATAATCTAATGCGACAAAGTAACTTAAAATATAGGTACTTAACTATACCTTACATGCTACACAGTACGTGGCCCTGGTGAACTCACCCAATATAAATAATAGGTATTGTTAGTGGCCCTGGTCTGGTCATTTCTGCGCCCCTCCAGGGTCTGCGCCCTGTGCCTGGACACCGCTGGCACCGCCCTAGTTACGGCACTGCGTTTACCCTATTTTCTTTTCAGGATGTCCATATGAAGTAAGATGACTTTTGTTATTTTTCAAAAATAATGATTTTCTTCTAAAACGGCCAGCAACATAATCCTCCTCGCTTGACCCTGGCCGTCGAGCTCACACGTTGGCAGCTAGTCTCACTGCTTTCAATAACACCACCAACTTGTTGACCGGGCGCCGTAGCACAGCACCGCCGCGGGTAGCCACATCTACCATGCGGACACGGCAGTCCCGGCCTGGCAGCGTGGCGATAACTCGACCTCTAGGCCACACATTTCGAGGAGATGTAGTATCTGCAATTAAGACTAAGTCATTAAGCCCTACCCCACACCCATCATCGTGCGTCCATCTCGTGCGCGTCTGTAGGCTGGGCAAATATTCGCGTATCCATTGAGACCAGAAATGGTCCGCCAGTATCTGGACAGTATCTGGGTAACATGCATAATTGTTAATACTTGCCACCAATGGAGGGAAATTCCTCAAATATCAAAGCTGTCATCACCACGGGTTTTTGAATGTTGTGCTGTCGAGCTTATTAATTATAAATTAATAGTTGTATGTATTTACAGAGTACCAAACGCCAGGAATTTAAACTACTTTTTTGATAAACTTAAAACTTTGCTTCAAGAGATATCTAACAAGCGTTGCAAGAATGTTGTAATTGCAGGCGATTTTAATATTGATGTCTTAAAACCGAGTAACAATTCAGTTGCACTTGAGTATTACTACTAGGTTACAATTTGAAACTTGCTCTTAAACAGCCAACTCGAATGGCTAGTGGGACATGTATAGATAATTTTGCGCATAATTTTAAGAAGAGTTGTAAGACAGATGTACTTGAGTTTGCTTTATCAGACCATACAGCACAGCTACTGCAATGTCCAGTTCCCAATGTATATAATATCAAATCCTGGTATATAACTAGAAGAGATTACAGTAACGATAATATAGAGAAATTTAAAAATAGCATAAGCAGTCTCAAATTCTCGGAGATATATCTTACTGACGATCCCAACGTAGCTTACAATGAATTTATCGACATATTCAAGTTATTTTACGAGTTATGTTTTCCGTTTAAAGAAATAAAAATAAACCTAATAAATAAACCAAAATGGCTTTCACGTGGAGTTAAATTATGCAGTAGGAAAAAAAGAGAACTTTTGTGGCGATCCAGGTTGAAACCCAACCATGAAAACAAAAAGAAATTCTCTACCTATTCTAGACTATATAATAAAATAATTAACTTGACACAAAAAGCTCAAAATAACCACAAAATACAGCAATCTAAAAATAAATCAAAGACTACATGGCAGGTAATTAATCAGACAAAGTACAATATCCCTAAACAACGAATTGAGAAACTTAAAGTTGGTAATCAAATTTTATACAAACCTTATGATATCGCTAGTGCTTTTAATGACTTTTTCGTTGACAAAATACGTCCGAAAATAGATGTTGACTGTAAGCCGAAAACATGCATCTCGTCCATGAAACATAACTCAATGTTTATGGCACCCAGCACACCACACGATTTGAATAAAATAATAATGTCGCTAAAAAATACTAACAGTGTTGGTTTTGATGGAATCGCCACAAAGATACTGAAGTCTGTCTCAACCACGATATGCGAACATTTAAGTCACATACTGAACCTTATTATTTGTACGAGTAAATATCCAGATGCTTTAAAAACATCTATAATAAAACCCTTATTTAAAAAAGAAGATAAGGAGTTGATGGAATATTATAGACCTATTTCGCTCATACCGGTTATTTCGAAGATCTTTGAGAAATACATTTGCAGGGAATTATATAATTATATGGAAAAATATAATATACTTTGCGAAGAACAAAAAGGATTCAGACAGCACAGAACCATCAACATGGCAGTTTATGACTTTTTGAACCCTATTATGAGTAGCGTGGATAAACGATCCCCCATATGCGCTATATTTTGCGATATGACCCAGGCGTTCGATTATGTCCATTATAATATATTACTTCATAAATTAGAAGGCTATGGCATAAGGGGTAACGTGCTCGAACTTATAAAATCTTATCTGGAAAACAGAACACAAATAACCGAAGTTAGCAACATTAACATTGTTACTAAGCACGAAGACATTATAAGGTCTCGAGAACGTAAAATCTCATACGGTGTACCACAAGGCACTGTGATGGGCCCGTTTTTATTTATTACTTATGTAAATGATATGCCCATGTCCCTGGAATATCCTATAACTATGTTTGCAGACGATAGCACTATAACAATCCCATGTAAAAGTACAAATACATATGAAAATGACATAAATAATTCTCTTGACGCACTAATTAAATGGCTAGACGAAAATAATTTAAAAATTAATTTAGGTAAGACAAAAATAATGCACTTTAGACAACGTACTCCCGGCGGAACTATTCTCAACATCCATTACAAAAATGACAAAATTGAGGAAGCAGAGGATACCAAATTTTTAGGGTTACAAATAGATTGCAACTTAAATTGGAAAGCATATATAGACAGTTTGTGTAAAAAATTGAGTTCATCCGCATATGAGTTACATAAATTATCCTCCATTGTAGATGTCAAAACACTTCTTACGGCTTACTACGGAATAGTTGAATCGCACTTGCGCTACGGTATCATTTTCTGGGGGAACTCAACTGATCGAGATATAGCATTTAAGGCCCAGAAAAGATGTCTCCGATCATTGTTAAAACTTAAATCGACAGACAGTTGCGCGCCTTATTTTAGGTTACATAAAGTCTTGACACTTCCGTGTATCTATATTTTCGAAGTAGCTATGTTTGTCAAGCAAAATCCATCTCGTTTTGAGCGCCTGGCTGTTGTATTCCCAAGGAATAGGCGTGACAACAGCAAATTATGTCAAGTATCATGTCGAACCACTTTAATGCGTAAGAGCGTTTCTTGCATGGCCCCAATTATTTACAATAAATTACCGAGTTGTTGGAAATCTTTAAATACAGTACAATTTAAGAGTAGATTACGGAATTTTTTGATAGATAAAACATACTACAGTGTAACTGAGTTCCTATCGGAGAAAAATATTTGTTAATTAGTGATTCTTGACATTTTGATTTTTGTTGCATGAAATTTTTTTGATTTTTGACATTTTGATTTTTGACATTTTGATTTTTGACATTTTGATTTTTGACATTTTGATCTTTGACATTTTGATTTCTGACATCTTGATTTTGGTTAATAATAATAATGTAATGAATTGATCTAAATAAGTGTAATAAATGAATTGATCTAAATAAGTTTAATAAATGAATTGATCTAAATAAGTGTAATAATAGTGTTTATAAATAATTTCAAATGTTTGCATGCCGATTGGTAAAATGTGGCTGAGCTAAATGTAAAACTCAAACTCAAACTCAAACTCAAAGCATTTATTTCAAATAAACCAATTACAGGTACTTTTGAATTGTCAAGGGGTCGGTCAGTCAAAAAAATGAAGCTAGTTGCCCATTCCAAAGCGTAGTAGGTTCCTATGGAGAAGAACGGGCAAGAAACTCCACGGACACTCTTTTAAATCAAAATTTTGTTACAATATATTGGTTACATCATTCATTTGAAATTAAACATGTGAGAACAATGTAAAAAAGAAAAATAAAAGAGACGTACACGTTAAAAGCGTCCGTAAAGATAAAAACAATTCAAAAATTAAAATAAATTAAAAATAAGCCGTGGCAGCTTAGAGATGACCAGTCCCTACTGGCGGCGCCCGTTCACGAACATGACGCATGGACCAGCACCATTCAGCTCAACCATTTTGAAGGGAACTTAATGATCCAACACACACGCCACCACCAGCGAGACATTTGAGTGAGCATGACATACTCTCTGCCGCCAGGGCACATTCAAGTCAATGAACGACGTACCTAGTAAATGGTAGCTTTAAGGTAGGTAAGTACATAGTGCTCACATATGTGCTATGAAATTATACAATACTAGGAGATTGAATTTATACAATGTCAAGATTGTCTTTACAATATTCAGCAGCTCCAACAATATTTTCGAATGCCAATCAATTAGTTTATGCGTCCTTGTGGAGCTGGAGCAGCGCTAAGCCAAGCATTTTTGTCAGCGATGTAATCCCCCAATTTATAATATGCTTGGCGGCATAGTGTGCGTTTTACCCAAGATTTAAATTTCGTTTCATTCAGTTGAAGTATGTGGGGAGGTATTTTATTGTAACATTTTAAACAGTACCCCATGAAGGATGAGTCTACTTTAGCCAGTCTGAAACCCGGTTGAACTAATTGGTCCCTATTTCTAGTCCTATAAGTGTGTCTTTCACCTCTTTTACTGAAAAGACTTAGATTTTTCCTTACGTACATGATGTTTTCATAGATATATTGACAAGGTACCGTCATGATGTTAATTTCTTTAAACAGTTCTCTTAGAGAATCGCGCCTGCGGAGCCCATATATTGCTCTGATGGCTCTTTTCTGCAGAATAAATATAGACTCGATATCTGCAGCCCGTCCCCACAATAAAATACCGTAAGACATGATACTATGAAAGTAGCTGAAATAAACTAGCCTCGCGGTATCTACATTAGTAAATTGACGGATTTTTCTCACAGCATATGCTGCTGAACTTAGCCGTCCTGCAAGAGATGTTAAATGAGGACCCCATTGCAGCCTTGAGTCGAGGGTGATCCCCAAGAAAACAGTTTTATCGACGAATTCTAATTTCTCCTTATCCAATACTATGTCACAATCACTACTTTTAACATTCGGTAAAGCAAATCTTATGCATTTAGTTTTTTTCCCATTTAATACTAAATTATTAGCAGTGAACCAACTATGTACCTGCAGTAAGGCGTTATTTACGTCGTCCAAATTTGATGCACGTCTATTTATCTTAAAAATTAATGAAGTATCGTCAGCAAATAACACCATTTGTGGTTGGTTTTTTAATAAATGGGGTAGATCATTAATATATACTAGAAAGAGGAAAGGACCCAATATCGAACCTTGTGGAACACCCATTTTTACTTTTAAACCGATTGAATGGACATCATTTATTTGAACTTGCAGTGTAATCTTAAGAACTATTATGTATTACCCATATTTGCAAAATAAAACTATTCTATTCTATTCTATTCTGGCTTTTTCTCCATTGCCTTCTTAGGTTTAAGTCTGCATCTGTGAAGCTTCCTGGTCTACTCAGCCCGTTTGATGATCCAAGCAGAAAATGGTTGGGTGTCAGTGCCTCCACGTCGTCTGGGTCAAGAGACACGTCTGTAAGAGGCCGGCTATTCACGACGTTTTCGGCTTCAGCCATGAGAGTGATAAGGACCTCCTCCTTGGGCGCTCTTGAGTGAAGGATCGCCGAGAGAGCCGTCTTGACTGATCGAATGAGCCTCTCCCATACACCTCCCACGTATGCTGCATCTGGGGGGTTAAAGGTCCACTCAATGCCCAAGTCCGCGGTCCTGTTTATCACTTCTTCGTTGATCTTCAGTAGCTCGTTGTTTGCAGATCGAAAATGAGTGCCATTATCTGAGTGGAGTCGTTTGGGGTATCCCCGTCGCGCCGCCATCCTTCTTATTGCCATAAGAGTTGAATCAGTATTTAATGACGATGCTATTTCAATGTGCACGGCTCTGGTATTCATGCAAGTGAATATAACACCCCATCGCTTTTCATGACGTCGCCTGATGGTCACTGTCATTGGACCGAACATGTCGACACCGCAGTACGTAAATGGTCTGCAGTGGTGCTCGAGGCGCATCGTCGGTAATTCTGCCATCATTGGTTGCTCGCAGCGCGCACGCCGCGCTTTACAGATTACACATTTAGCAATTACTGATCGCACTGCCGCCCTTAAACGAAATATGTAGTAATCCTGTCGAAGTTCGTTTACCAGGGTCGCTGTACCGTAGTGGCCTAATAGTCGGTGCTTGTGTTCGATAATAAGCTTAGTCTCATTGTGTCTTGCGTCGAGTATAATCGGATATTTTAACTCAAGCGACAACTCTCTTCCAGTCACCAAACGACTCTGAACTCTCAGCACACCGTCGTCGTCCAGTCTCGGATTAAGTTTTCTCAACTTACTTTGCGGTTTTATCGTATTGCCATCCTTAATCGCAGCGATTTCATTATAAAATAACTCACATTGAGTTTGTCGGAAAATATGAGTTTGAGAGAGACGTTCATAGACCGTTGACATTCTAGTGTCAAGTCTTTGACATCTATCAATGAAAAGTAAAACGTATGCTAAACTTCTTGTTAGTCGGCGCCAATACTATATAACTATAGATTCCGAGATGGCCAAAATAGTTGTAGGTGGCTCTATCTCCTCCTCGGTTTCGGCCGGCTTGAACTTAGGCCATGCATCTTCTGAGAGGTGAAGAAAGTCAGGTGCCGACACCCATCTTGACTTGTCCATGTCGAGAGCTACATTGGCTCTAGTGGCTTAATCGGCGACGTTCATGTTTCCCGGCAGCTATCTCCACTCTTCAGGTTTTGTGAGTTCGTCTATTTCGGATAATCTGTTAGACACGAAAACGTTGATCTTTTGTGGATTGTTCCGTATCCATCGCCACACAGTCAGAGAATCAGTCTAATAGATGCATTGAGAGATTGTCACGCTTTGTTCTTGCTTTGATTGTCTCTCCCAAGCGTGCTCCAAGCAACGCAGCTTGCAGTTCCAGGCGTGGTATCGTCGTGCCTGCTTTTAATGGGGCCACGCGGCTTTTACCAGCGACAAAGGCAATTTGTGTATTACAGCGCAGGTACGCTACCGCTGCATAAGCCTGCTCAGATGCGTCAACAAAGATTATTAATTGAAACTTGTCCATTGCAGAGACCCTGTAGTGTCGTGGCATGGAAAATAACTGATATTTCTTCAAGTCTTGAAGCCATTAGATCCATACTTGAGCGAGATCGGCAACATCCTTGTCAATCTTCTTCATGCTGAGATCAAAACCTAATGTTCTTTGGACTTCATCATCTCGTCCGAGTCACGTGACAGGCTCTGTTTTCGCTACTTTGGGTAGAACATTTAGTCGGTTTGATGCCCATCCTCGAATATCAAAGCCGCCCGTCTTGTGTATCATCACTACATCTTCCACAAATCGCTTCATCTCCTCCTCATCATCAAGGCTGTCAAGGTAACGTCTACATAATGTCGTTTCTTGATGGCTTCGACAGCTCTTGGGTGAGAAAAAACGTATTCGTCAGCATTGCGGTGATTGATGTACGTTGCGGTGCAGGGCGATGACGGGGCTCCGAAGGTCATCGAAGTCATCTTGTAGGTGCGCGGTGGTTGCTTTCGCTCCATCCATCGCCATAGGAAGCACTGGGCGTTCTGATCTTCTGCGTTTATCTTCACCTGGAGGAACATCCCTCTTATGTCCGCTGTTATAGCGACAGCTTGTTCTCGGAATCTCAGCAATACTCCTAGCAGATTGTTCAACAAGTCAGGACCAGTAAGTAGCTCTGTATTCAAAGAAATACCTTTAGTTGTAGCTTTGGCGTCAAATACAAGTCGTCTTCCAGGTTTGTGACGCCAAGGCTGTCCAAGTGAAAATAGTTTCTCACTAGCTCGTCCAACCGATCGTCTTTGTCTAGGCGTGCATGAAGCGCAAACTCAGGCATAATATTGGATGCCATGGAAGAACAAACACCATGGAGCACCCATCCAAGTTTTGTCATTGACACGACAGGTTCATCTTTACCGCCTTCCCTTAGTTCTCTGCTCACGATCAGGGGCCATTGGTCCTGGCCGATCAGCATAGCTGGTTGACCTTCAAATGCACATAGAGGAAGGTCTTTCAGGTGATCAAAGCTCTCGATCTGTTCTTTAGGAATTGTTTGGTACGGAAGATTTAGCGCTTTAACCGTTCGTACTCGATGTAGCTGATGAAGACCCCAGGGAGTTCGTATTGTCACCGTTACCATCTGACTTGATGCGCTGCTTGTTAGGCCTATTACACCATGAATCTTCAATTCTTTTTCAGGACCATTAGCTCCGATCTTTTCGGCGATATCGCTTTCGATCAGACTTATTGTTGATCCTTCGTCGAGTAGTGCATAGGTCGTAACACTTCCTGATGGACCTTCTATCTCAACCGGCAGCACCTTCAGAAAGACCTTATTCTTTACAGAACATGTGTTCGCTGTAGTCTCGGGCTTGTCCCAGTCAAGTCTATGTAGAAGCGAGCGGTGACCCCTCTTGCACGTTTTACATCTGACCTTGGATTTGCATCGTTCGCGACGGTGAGTGGACTTGAGATATCTAAAGCATAATCGGTGCTTACATGTCCAACCAAAAATTCAAAATTCATTTATTAGTGTGATTTTTGGTACATTTTACAATGAGATCTTAATAATAAATAATTTGTTCCTCAAAAATCTACCTTAAAGGGGTACACTTTTTCTATTAATTTTTATAAAAAAACAATAGTCAACATATTAAAATAAAATAATTACAATGAGACACAACATAACTTAAGACAGAAAAAAAAACAAAAACATTAACAATTGAGTTTAAATACTGAATGGAATTATTGATGTCAAATTGTTGTTCATTTGTCAAAAAATTTAATAAATATCAATGTCAAATATCTTACATTTTATCAATAAGGAATTCGTCAATAGTATAGTAACATTTTTCCAATAATAAATGTCTTAATTTGTTTTTAAAATGAATAAAATTTAAGTCCTTTATTCCATTTGGTAATTTATTAAATATTTTTGGGGCCATGCAAAGTATGCTTTTGTGCATCAAGGCGGTCTTTGATGGCCGAACGCATATTTCATGTCTATAAACTTGTCTAATCATTTTATAGCGATGTTCAGATGCTTTTCTGAATAGATGCATGTTCTTTTTAACAAATAAAGCAGTCTCAAATAGATACAAGCAAGGTAAAGTCATTATTTTTAACAATACAAAATAGGGTTTGCAACTATCAGTTATTTTTATACCGGTAATAGCTCTAATGCATCTTTTTTGCGATTTGAACACTGTCTCCCTATTGCTGGACTTACCCCAAAAAATGACTCCATAGCGTAGTATAGAGTCGACATATCCATAGTATGCAGTGACTGCTGCTGCTTGATTGACTACTTTCTTGAGTTTATACAAGGCAAAAGCAAACTTACTAATTTTTTAAATTAATATTGAAGTATTTTGCTTCCAATTTAGTTGATTGTCGATTGTTAAGCCTAAAAATTTTGTATTTGCAACTTCTTCAATTTTTTCACTATTAAAGCTTACATTTAGTTCATGCTTAGAATTAGCTACTCTTTGATGCAAATTCATAATTTTTGTTTTCTCCAAATTTATAATAATAAATTGTTATGTTCTAGCCAGTCAGCTTGCATTGATTATGTCAGCTTCTAAGTCTTTATTATTTTTGTCAAGTTTAACAATGATAGTACTGTCGTCGGCAAACAAAGTCATGGGATAGGGTATATACTGGGCAAAGTCATTTACATATATAAGAAATAATAAAGGCCCTAGCACGCTGCCTTGGGGCACTCCATAAGATATTTTTCGTTCTTTAGATAGGTATTTTATAACGGTTTTATTTAATTTATAGATTAGACTTATTTCTGTACATTGTGTTCTATTTTTTAAATAAGAATTTATGAGTGATAAAACATTTCCCCTTATCCCATACGCATTTAACTTGCTCAGCAGTATATCATGGTTGACCAAGTCAAATGCCTTGGTCATATCCATGTATATTGCTGATATTGGGACTCTCTCATTCATGTTAGCTACGATAACATTAAGAAAGTCATATATTGCCATATTTATTGAATGATCTTTCCTAAATCCTTTTTGTTCTTTCACAAATATATTATGTTTGTTGAGGTATCCGTCTATGGACCTATAGATCCATTTTTCGAATATCTTGGATATTACTGGAATAAGAGCTATTGGCCTGTAATTTTTAATGTCTTTCTCATCGTCTTTTTTAAACAAAGGTTTTATGACAGTGGGTTTAAGCTTATCAGGGTAGGTTCCAGACTCAATACTTAAATTAATTATGTAGCTTAGAGGATCTGATATTATTTCTGAAACATACTTTTAGAACCTTTGTTGAAATATCGTCGTATCCTACACTATTTTTATTTTTTAAGTCCTTTATAATTCTATTTACTTCATCTGGTATGATAGGGGACTAAAAACATTGTCTGTGAAGAGAAATTTATTTTATTGTCAGTGGTCAATTGTGTCGAAGCAGTAGAAAGTTTTTCTGCTTGGCTTATGAAGTAGTCGTTAAAGGTATTTGCTATGTCTTCGGGTGTAGTGAATGTAACCCCGTCATAATTTATTTCTTTTATAAAGTCTGGTGGCGAGTTGCTTCTATTTTCATTTATTATTTTCCACGTCATTTTCGATTTATTATATGCTGTCTCTATTTTATAATTATTCTTTGCTAATTGTGTCAATTTTAGAATTTTCTTAAGTCTGTTTGAATAATTTTTAAGTTTCATCACATTTATCTTAGATGGATTTAATCTATGACGCCACAACAACTGTCTTTTTATTAGGCTACACCGTCTAATACCAGGTGTTAACCAATTTGGATTCTTTAATAATTTTCTTTTTTTGTACGTAATCGGAAAACATAAATTATAAAACAATTGATTGATTGATAATCCCATCGTTGATTGACATCTTCACCTGTGGACTTGAGGCAGGTGGTAATTCTATGGTCCTTATCCGAGCAAAACGCGCATTTCCTCTCCGTGGGTGCTTCGGATGTTGTCTTAAACACCACGACGCCTGCCGATTCCTTGTCAGGTTGGGGGTGGCTTTTCTCCTCCTCCATATTTGTCAATAATATTGAACGCTTGGTGCCAGTGGTCTTAGTCTGTGCTGGCTCCAAAGCTCCTCTTAGGCAGACTTCATGAGCTTCTTTCATCAGGTACTTGGCCAATGCTTGTAGCTGTGGGTTACGAGTCGTGAGACCCTTGCTGTAATCTAACCAGTGGAAGAATATTGGCTCCGTCATTTTGTCGATAATCATTGTCATCAGGTCTGGACTGTATAGGTATCCGATATGATCCATGGATTCTATAGCCGCGACGCAATTATCCACTTTCGTTGCTAGTGATACTAGGTCCGTGCGTGCCCCGGTCAGCTTGGGTATCTTCCTCACCTCGCTTATAAGTCGGTTTAGCACAAGGTCCGGCCTACCAAACCGCATTTCCAAGGTCTTGATAATCTCGTCGGCAGAGGTGACGGTAATGAGTCTGGCGACTACCGCTTCCCAGGCTGGGCCATGAAGACAACGTTGTAAGCGTGCTACGTTTTCCTTATCTGAGTATTGGCCGATTCTAGTCGTAGACTGATATGCATTCTTGAACCTCAGCCATTCGATCGGGTCGCCTGTGAAGTTTGGTAGATCCTTTGCCGACATACGGCCTAGTAATTTATCGGTGGTGGGAGTGGTGTTAATAGTCGTCGTCTTATTTATCGCTTCTCTGATGGCACGCGTAAGGTTTACGATGTCGTTGTCGTGACCGCTGCGGTAGTCGTTGTCAGCGGTGCGGTAGTCTTGGTGACCTCGCTCCTGTTCGTAATCTGCATTTACCTCACGTTCAAGTCTCATCCACCCACTTATGAACCTGAGCCGATTGTACAGCCTCTGATACAGCGGAGACGTGGCTCGCCGCATCCTCTTCCAACAGTGCCGTCTCCTCGGCGAGTCTGGCTTCGACGAGGGTTCGCTCTGCTTCTAGCTTCCGCAGATAAATTTCCGCTAATTCTTTTGCGGCGCGAGCTTCGAGAATGCGCCGCTGTGATGTACTAGAATTTTTAGATCGTGCGGACTTTAGCGATGACGGTGTCATGGTAGGGTTTGGGCTTACTTCTTTATGTTCAGAACAGGTTTATTTTTCTTCATTATTCTTTCACTTCTTCGCGGCAGATCCATATAGTCGTTCACTGTTTCTAATCAGGCTTCGAAGGCCAACAACAGGTGGGGGTTGCAGGACGTAACCTGACCGGCCGCGAGCGCGACCCCTTCCTCAGTCAGTCAGCTGTTTCACATGTGTTATTAAATTAATTAATTTACTTTTTTTATTAATAATTATATTGCGCTGCGCTGTAAGAACCCGCATCTTAAGAATAAATTATTAAGTAATATAGTTTTATACGACACATACTTACCTATACTAATATTATAAAGCTGAAGAGTTTGTTTGTTTGAACGCGCTAATATCAGGAACTACTGGTTGGAATTTAAAAATTCTTTTTGTGTTGGATAGTACATTTATCGAGGAAGGCTATAGGCTATAATAATATAACATCACGCTACGACGAAGGAGTTTTATCGACATAATATTAATTATTATTCAAATAAATAGTTTTAACATCAAGGGTATGTAGCAGTAAAATACTTTTTAATTCATTCGAATCGGATATTTAATTTCGAAGATATCACGATATAAAAATGCAATACGCGAACCGTTCGACGTCGGCGCGGCGTCGTGCCTCCGCGACGTTCCCTACTATACATATAGAGGAGAGGATGAGCACACGGGTAGACATGACCTGGAATGGGACATAGGATAAGTTTTATCCCTATATTCCCAAGGGATCGACATCTACGCGGGTGAAACCGCGGGGCACAGCTAGTTATAGATACACAGAGTAGTAAAAAAAAAACATAATTGCGAGGCATCCCGAGACGCAGCGCGGCATTTTCGAATTATCTCAATTTCTCTAAGGGTGCAGCGCGGCGTGCAAGAGCGGCGCTGCGCCGCGTGACACCGCGACGCCGCGAGGCGCAGCCTGAGGGTGCTTTTCCACCAGAGATGTGCTATGCAGCTATGCTGCGAAGATGTGAAAGCTAAGCTACCAAACTATGTGACCGTTTCCACCAATGCTAAGCTGTGAAGCGGAGCGAGTAAAATGTGCTATGAAGATGCGCCGCCGCGAGGACGATGCGCAGCTCGAGCTATGCGATGCATCGACAGTAGGGAAGGCATCACTCTGCTCTGCACATAGATACACCACTCACGCATTCATATTCCATCCCCCATAGCTCGCACCCATAGCACGCATCCATAGCACGCATTCTTCCATATAAATGCATAGTTTAGTTGAATCTTTTCCACTAGTACCGACTGCCGTGCTATGTGGACCAATGAATATGATTGGTGGACATCAAACACATCCATAGCAATGTAGCATATTCAAATTCAAATCTTTAATTCAGACCAAGAGATCCATATGGCGTTAGTATGAACTTAGCCTACGTTAGTACAACATAATAACTTAAAGATACTATATATCTTATAAACTAGTTGGCTACATGAATATGTGCACGCACATGTCTGCCAGCCCAGAGCTTGATAAAAGGTCCATCGACCTTGTCCGCCAGAGTAGCTAAAATGTTGTTAGGGCTACCCCTGAATCGCCGCAACATCGATGTACACCGTTTGCGCATGATGGCATGAAAGTCATCTACTCGCACTTCCGCAAACATGCCCGATGCACTGCAAAACCGAGGCAGTCCCAACAAAATCCTCAGCGCATTATTATATTGAACGCGCAGAGCGTTGTAAGCCTTCTTCGTATACCTAACCCACAAGCTGCACGAGTAAAACGACTGGCAGTAGGCTCTGAAGAGCATCAGCATAGCACATCCCTGATGTAAAATCTACTCAGTGATGCCAACTTAGGGTAATTTACCCTAGATTTAGAGTAAAACTATTAGACTGAGTCCTGAGTGAACGCGCACCGCGCAGGCGGAATGAACGGCGGATAAAACAAATGTTCGAGATGTTCGAACTTGTCCGGAGTGCGAGCGGGCGCGCGCATTTGACGTTTCTCATTAGACATACCGCGATAACTTTGTATGAACTTATACGTATGAGATCGAAAAATCATATTCATAATCTTCATGAATTACTTTGTTATCCATACACTATAACAATGAGTATCATTCGAAAGCACCAAGTTTCACTTTATATTGAAAAAATGCACTAAAAACACGAATTAATGGTTGATTAATATTCTGTCAGGATGTTATTACAATGTCATGTCTTTCGGCCGTTACCATAGTAAAAAACCTTTGTCCCTAGTGAAAAGGGGTATAAGTCCGATTTTGTGGAAAATGAGTTACGTATACAGAAGTGATTAGAAAAAAATGTTCTATCGTTTGGTGTAAACGGATCTAAGCTATCTCTAAAAATAAAGAAGTTAACCTTATATATAAGGATCCAAATGACATCAAAACAAACTACAAAAGTCGGTTTCAAGTACTTTGTATTCTTTTAAACGGAAAAATAAAATCTAAACTATCATAAAGTAGCCACGTTTTAATTTGGTTGGTGTTTACCAATACAACAACACCTTTTTTTTTTTTTTTTTTTCGTTGGGAAATCATCATATGACTTCTCCCGCTCTGGGCGGAGCGGAAGGGCGTGTCAGACTCTTACTGACTAAAACCCACCCGTGTTCCTTCAGTTGCCTGTTGCCAGGGTCCCGGTATCCCTTTCGGACTATTCCGCAAGCCGCAACCCTGGCAGGAATACAACAACACCTGGTTCTTAAAAATGGTTTAGTGAGTAATGATAATGGTGCTGATTCTCTTGTAACAAAATTCTCTAAACTAAACTAAAAATCACTAAAATTTAGTTTAATCCTGTCAAACGATCAAACTCATTCTGAAATATAGGTACTTTAAATGACACAACTTAACTATAATTTAGTTTGACAGCACTAAGATGGCACTGAGATTAGTTTAGTGTAAATGCTATTCAGAATTTGACGATTTAACCTATATCTAAAATCCTCTAACTAAATCTGACTATATTTAATCGCGATTAAAAATGTGTGGAATAAAATTAGATGTCATGAACTAAAATTCAAACCAACACCTCGACTTCAGTTACAAAAAACAGTACTGTATTTTTTTATTTTCTTTTGCTTATATCTCGAAAACGGGTGTCCTATCGCAAAAATAATGATTGAATGAATTTCGACCCCCTATATAGAATCCTTGAACTCCTAATGCTCAACATGTAGGTAATTTTTTTTTTTTTTTCGTTATTATCCATACAAAAACTGAAAAATTCCATTAAAAACACGTCGAGGCTGCCGTGCATGCGCGCCTCTGGCTCTAAAAAACACGGGGTAGGGAAAACAAGTACCAAGTGGAGGCGCGCGGTTGTCAAATTCCATTTTAGTGTGTGTGTGTCAAAATAATGTCTTAAATATAGAGAATTTATTTGGCAGAATAGCTCCAAGATTCCCATAGTCAAAAGTAAGGAATTTTAGTGATAGTTTTGTTAGTTTAGTTCGATGTACAAGAGAATCGGCACCATTATTAGACCTAAATCCGTTTTCACCAAAATAAAGGGAAAAATCAAAAATAACTCCGTTGAGATTAGTATTGTCATAATCATTCCAAATGCGTATCCATTTTCACATGTGTAACTTATTGAATACCCTCAAGGAATTCATTTTGTAGTTAGTATAAGTCGCTATCTTAAAAACTAATAACTTTACATAAAACATGCTACAATAATAATAAAGAGCATTAAATTGTTTACCTATAAAAAACATCACATGTATTTCATTTGATAGCGGTTTATACCTATGTCACACGAGGTCAAACACGCAATTTGAAGCGCGCAGTGTTTTTTGCGTCTCCTGTAAAGTTGCATTTTTGGACTTTACCCCTTTTCACTAGGGCCACAGTACAACGGCGGTGCGCCATCAGTCAGGACGCCTCGTCGGACAAATCCGCTTCGCAATCCGCCTGCGCGGTGTGCCGTCACTCAGGACTTTTGGGGTATTATTTTTTTACAGTATTTTTAGGGTAATCCAGGGTCGGGGGTCCTGGTTCGATCCAGGTTCGAAGTTCGAGGGTCAATCCAGGTTTTTCATGACACAAAACGAATCCATTGTTCAGAAACGAGAAACTGTTCTAGGTAACAGTTTATCAATGCATTGATTCGACTGACCCCCGCCCCCCCCACCATCCTTTACAACAGTGTTATTCAACCTTTTTCATGACACGGCCCCTTTAATATGAAGAAATATTTCGCGATACCCTACCCGTTGCTTTTTGTTTATGTAGGAATTTAATTTTCTGACAAATATTCAATCCTACATATTTATTCATTTTCATAATATTAGGGTTCGGATAAATACATAGGTAAGTAATTAAGTACGTAAAACACATTTTTTTACATCAATTGCGGCGATATAAAATAATATTTTATTTTATATTAAATTATTTCTAAGAGCGTGAAGTTGCCCACCTATGTGAATTTTGCCCTCGATTTAACTACGATGTTATTACTATGAACTTTTGTTAATGCTAATCGTTAGAGAGAGTTAGAGAGAAAAGAAAAATCGTTAGAGAGTAATTCGTTTTTATGTAAAAACAATTTTAATTATCCGTGTGAAGTTTGCCCCCCTTCCCAAAATGGACTTAGAGGTTTTTTTTTTTTTAATCTTTTGCTAATCTTTATAGAGAGATTGAGAGTTACACAAAATCGTTAGAGAGATAATATTTTATTTTATATTAAATTATTTCTAAGAGCGTGAAGTTGCCCACCTATGTGAATTTTGCCCTCGATTTAACTACGATGTTATTACTATGAACTTTTGTTAATGCTAATCGTTAGAGAGAGTTAGAGAGAAAAGAAAAATCGTGAGAGAGTAATTCGTTTTTATGTAAAAACAATTTTAACAATTTTAATTATCCGTGTGAAGTTTGCCCTCCTTCCCAAAATTGACTTGACGTAATTTTTTTTTTATCTTTTGCGAATCGTTAGATAGAGATTGAGAGTTACACAAAATCGTTATAGAGTTAATATTTTATTTGATATTAAATCATTTCTAAGAGCGTGACGTTAGCCCACCTCTGTGTATTTCGCCCCCGATCTAATTATTCTGATCTTTTGTTAATGCTAATCGTTACATAATAGTTAGAGAGAGTGAAGAAAAATCGGAGAGTAATTAGTTTTATTTATTAACATTTTTTTTTTTGGGAAATTGTCTCCCATTTTTATTGATTGCAGGGTATCACTGTTAAATGACCGTTGATCAAATACACAACTTTACCACTCTTATCTATTATCGTCCTTCTGCACCATGTATCAGTAGTTCTACGTAACGTAAGTAAATAGTAGTAATTCTATAAATAGGTACCTACGTACTTATCTGTTATAGTCGCGAATCATATTTTGATCAAGATACAACCTGACACTGACCTGCAAATTGCGAAAAATTTAAGAAAATTTGAAGTTCGCGGGTAACAACTGCGGATATGCACCCCGGGGGAGCACCCCGGGCATTTGGCGCTCTTTTACTTTGAACTTACGAGTAAAAGAAAGCGAAGATGGGAAAGTATACAGGGAGCCTAACTTAACAAGAGCTGCCGGGACAAACAAACAAATGCTTGTTTTTCTCTTTTCGGATATAAGTTTTTGCAGTCGGGTTTTTGTTTTTTAAAGAATTTGTTTTATTTCAAGCTTTTTAGTTTTATTAATATATATATATCTGGAATTAACTCATTACTAGCTTTTATTTGATACCAATATTGGTGCAATTTATTTTAAAAAAAAACCTTACTCTCCGTTTTTTTTGTATTTGCAGATGAAATATATAAAAAAATATAACCTATATCACTCTCACAATTAAGACGAACCTACAGAATCCTCGTATGTTAAAATCCATCAAGACGTTTAGGCTACAGAGCGTGCCAAAGAACATACATACTCTCGAAAAACATTACCCTCCTTCTGGGGCAGCCAGGTAAAAACGTCTGACGCGCCGCAAGACGCCACGCTGCACGTGCTGTGCGACGCTCCACGTCTCCGTAAATGAGGCCTAAGAGTATATTATGTAACAACAAAATAGGGTAAGTCAAAGCCATAGAAGTCAAACTAAAATAGCAATCACTTTTTGCGATGTGACCTACATTTTCATTGATCAAATTCAAACTATTTCATTTTCCTCGTCTGACTGAAGGCTATAATATTGCACTCATTAGGGACATACCATATGAAGCTAGCAAAATCTTATGTCGCAGATTTTTTTTTTTTTATGGGTGTGATATCATCAAATGACTCTGGGCGGAGCGGAAAGGCGTGTCAGACTCTTACTGATTAAAACCCAGCCGTGTTCCTTCAGTTGCCTGTTGCCAGGGTCCCGGTATCCCTTTCGGACTATTCCGCAACCCTGGCAGGCATCGGTCCTAACGGACCCCGTCAGGTGTGCTGACATCTCTTTGAGGCGCGCGTGGAACACGACGCGCCATCGACCCGGGCCTGGTCCTTATCGGACGGCGCAAGCCCGCGCCTATGGTGGCCGGGAATCCGCCTGGGATTCCCGACGCCCAGGGTGTCTCCAGCGGCGGCGGTTAGGCGCGTGAGGGCGCAAGCTTTGCCCTCACGCGTTCCGCCTCCTCCTTCGCGAGCATCACTGCTTCGCAGAAGGAGGTGATCGCCTCCCATGCCCTCTCGCTCCGTACCATGGCCTGGACCAGGGCCGGACGCGAGAGGTCAGTGCCGCCTATCGCCTCCACGAGGACACGGTGGTGCTCCGCCCAAGCAGGGTACACCTCCACCGTATGCTCCACCGTGTCCTCCGGACGATCCGCACAGTGGTGACACTCGGGCGTTTCCTCCCGCTTAATCCTACACAGGTACCTCCCGAAGCTGCCATGTCCGGTGAGGACCTGCGTCAGGCGGAAGGTGAGGACGCCGTGGCGCCTCTCCAGCCACTCCTCAAAGAGGGGACTTATCGCCGCAATTGTGGCGTGCCCAGCACTGGGTTGCGACAATCGCACTCTCCATGCCGCCATGAGATCCTGCCGGAGCTCTGACCACTGTGCCGCGATTTCTCGCGGCAGCGGAGTTACGCCCCGGCGCTTCATCTCCTCGCGCCACTCCCAAATATGCGCGAGGACCTTCGCCTCCAGATCCCATGGCGGTTTCGCTATGGACCTTGGATATTATCTTCGGCTATAGTACCTACTACTTGTGAAGTTGTGAAGGTGAGGACTTCCTATGGACACCTTCCAGTTCTATCATCAGCCCCTGGACCACACCTAGTGTAACCGCAGTTGTCAATACAGAACTCATAAGTCCAAATAAGATGGTGCTATCTTGTTTGATTGAGGAATTCCTATAACGACCTTTCGGGTCCATTACCGGACCCTGGATATTATCTTGGGCTATAGTCCTTGTCAAGACAAAGACAACGAGTCCAAACACGATGGTGTTATCTTGTGTTGTTGAGGAGTTCCTATGGCCACCTTCCGGCTCCATTATCGGACCCTGGATACAGTCTAGTGTAATAGCAGTTGTCGATACAGAACTAATAAGTCCAAATACGATGGTGTTATCTTGTTTGATTGAGGAATTCCTATGACCACCTCCCAGCTCCATTATCGGACCCTAGATATTATCTTGGACATATAGTACTTGTCAAGACAAAGCCTGAAACCAAAGTGCAAGGCTTCGCAGGCGATTTATGAATGAAAAAAGGCAAACATGGGCCATTTTTACACTATCAAAAAAATTTCTAAGCTAATTTATTTTTCCTTATTAAATTTAAACATTAACACAAACACATTATTTTTGTAATCCCCTTTTCATTGCCTTTATTTTGATACCCTACTCGATAGGTTTGGTTTTTTTTTTTTTACTAACATTACTATTTCGTTCCAAAAATCCGCCATTTTGATTTTTTTTTCTTACACGTATCTAAGGACACTTGGACCTCCGTGAAGTTAGCCGCACGATTTCATTATTATGAAATTTTGATAATGCTAATCGTTAGAGAGTGTTAGAGAGAAGAGAAAAATCGTTAGAGAGTAATTAGTTTTTATGTAAAAGCAATTTAAATTTTTCATGTGAAGTTGGCCCCCCTGCCCGCAAAAATGGACTTAGACGTCATTTTTTTTTTATCGTTTGCGAATCTTTAGAGAAATTGAGAGATACACAAAATCTTTAGAGAGTTAATATTTTATTTGTTATTAAATCATTTCTAAGAGCGTGAAGTTAGCCCACCTCTGTGAATTTAGCCCTTGATTTAATTATTCTGAACTTTTAATATAGAGCTAATCGTTAGAGAGAGTTAGAGAGAAAAGAAAAATCGTTAGAGTACCTAATTCGTTTTATTTATCATAGTATTTTTTTTTTTTGTGAATTCGGCCCCCATTCCTGCAAAAATGGAGTACAACGTTTTTTTTTTTATTTTTATAGTTTGAGTTTCGTTAAAGAGAGATTGAGAGTTAAAAAAAATCATTAGAGAGTTAGTATTTTAATTGATCTTAAATTATTTCTGAGAACGCGTTTTACCCTAGGACCTGATCAGGATAAAGTTTAGAAACATGCCGCCTCGATAGGGGAGGGAGGAGAGGGGGGAAGGGATAGTAGATCATCGTCAGAATAGATGTTTATTTAATTGAAACTTTAATATCAAATAAAAATGCATCAGTTAATAAGTAATTTTGTTTTTATCCATCAACAGTATTATCTAGTATTTCTAATAATACTGTAATAGATTCTTTAAACTTTTAGACTCGACAAAAGAGAAGCATAATAAGAATATTTTACTGTATCACCAAAATATTAATCGCTTATCTGGCAAAATCCTAGACGTGGAATTGTTAATAGATAAATATCGCATGGATATCTTATGTTTCTGTGAAACCTGGTTAAAACCAGATAGGATGTTGTTTAATGTAAATAATTTTTCATTTGCCAGTGCATACAACAGGTCCTCAATAGGGGGTGGTACCTTGATATTATGTAACAGTTGTTTCAGATATAAGGAAAGGAAGGATATCACTGCTTGCTCTGTTGATCGCTTATGTGAGGTAGCATGTGCAGAGGTTGAAGGCCATACTTTCTTATGTGTTTATAGACCACCAGCCGCAAACGTGCCATCATTATTAATAATTATGGAAGAAATACTAAGTAAGCTTTTCAAAGATAATAAATTAGTTTTTGTTTGTGGTGACCTAAATATTGATCTATTAGTTAATTCACCGGATAAATATAAGCTTACATCTTTGTTTAAATCATTCAATTTAATATGTGTTTTTAATGAAGTAGTCACTTCATTAAAAACACATTTTATAATAACGGCAAACTCAGCTTCATGCATTGACAATGTATTTACTTATTGTGAAATAAAAGACTCATCCTTAATTAGTGGCGTCAGGTCTGACCATACTGGTCAATTAGTATCATTTGACTTAGATAAAAAGTTATACCTAGAGAAAACCGTTAAAATAAGACCACTCACTAAAAATAAATTGAAAAAGTTTAATAATAATCTCCTTAGCAATCTTTCAGCTGCTAGTTTTGATTCACAAGACCCCAATATAAACTACGGTACATTATTTTCTACAGTATGCCCAGAATTCAATAAAGCATGTCCTGTAAAAAAGTAACAATACATTCTAAACCAAAGGAGATGTTTCAAAATGTATGGAGCCTGGGCCAGGTCCTTGTACACTATACAAAAAAATAGGGAAATTCATTTAAAACAGTTCTTAATTGTCCAATTACTTTAAAATGGCTTGGTTTGCTGGTAAACACAAGAAATTACACTTGAAATTGCAACACAACAAAAACCCGTCATGGCGGTAAGCTGTCATTTTGATTGACGTTTGTCACGTTTGACATGTTTATTTCTGTGGAGGTTGTGACTGAAGTAACACTGTTGTGACAGCTGACAGTTCTGTTTCTATGATCTATGGTTCACTGTCAATGTTTTTAAGCATAGAGTAACTAAATCCGTGAGACGCCATGTTGAAAGTCGATAAAAATTGATAATAAATATCAATTTACTACCACAACAGTAAACATTTAATTGAATTATCTGTATTTTTCCTGAATTCTACGGATTTTTCTCTTTTTTTTGAGATACTGTACATAGACCTGGCCCATTTTGAAACATCTCCTTTAGTGATTGGGTCACTGTTAGCATTAGAAAAAGCAGAGATATTTTATATAATCTGTATAACGAGAAATCATTGACTTCTGACCAAATCCTTCATAATTATGTCAGAAACTACTCTAAGATATTCAAAAGAGTCTGCGCTCAAGCTAAATCTAAATTAGTAAGTAACAAAATTAGTTCTTCCAATAATAAAATAAAATCTGTGTGGCAGATAATTAACAAAGAAACTGGAAACACAAAACAGCGAGATCAGAATGAATTGTCATTAAAAATTGATAATAAAACCATTTCAGATAAGTTGAAGGTTGCTGAGACACTAGAAAACTTCTTTTACCAACATCCCAATTGAGGTTACGAAATCGCTCCTCTCATCATCTATATTAGCTGAATCCTTTAGAAGATAAAGGAAAACTTCAGTAAGGACATTCCAAGTTTTGAATTCAAGCCCATTTCTATTGTCACAATTAAAAAAGCCTTCAAAAGTCTTAACATAAAAAACACTGCAGTCTTATGGGGGATTTCCGTTAAGGTTCTTGGAGATATTATTGGCAAAATTGCCCCTTTCCTAACAGGCATATTTAATCAATGTTTAGATAGCCGAACGTTTCCTGATTTAATGAAACATAGTAAAGTAGTACCAATTTTCAAATCGGGAAGTATGAGTGATCCCTCTAATTATAGACCAATATCTGTGCTACCAGCATTAAGCAAAATATATGAAAAAATCATGCTAGACCAAATGTTGGCACATTTTAATTCAAATGGGATTTTACATAGTCATCAGTTTGGTTTCACGAAAGGTAGGTCGACGACTGACGCAGGAGTAAAACTCATCGGTCACATTTTGGAATCCTGGGAGAAGTCCCAGAATGCAATTGGCATTTTCTGTGACCTCTCAAAAGCGTTTGACTGCGTTGACCACAATACACGGATCTGTAAATTACACCACTACGGAATTCACGGACAAGCTGCTGATCTTGTTCTTTCCTATCTATCAAACAGGCAACAAAAAGTAAACGTTAACGGGGCGACGTCCTCGGGGTCTCTGGTTAAGATGGGCGTGTCCAAAGTTCGATTCTTGGCCCTTTTCTATTTCTAGTTTATATGAATGACCTTCCTTACATGATGGCTAACTTATCGGATATAATTCTATTCGCCGATGACACTTTTTTAATTTTTAAAGTAGATAGGAAAGATACGGATTTCTTACATGTCAACGATAGTCTAGCAATTCTTTCGAAATGGTTCGCAGCTAATAACCTCTTACTTAATGCGAACAAAACTAAATGTCTTAAGCTCTCGTTACCTAATGTACCTCAAGTAGGACTAAATTTAAAACTTGATGGCAAGAAACTAGATGCTATTACGGAAACTGTATTTCTAGGAATTACTATAGATTCGAAATTGCAATGGGGCGCCCACATTAGAGCTCTTTCAGGCAGATTAAGTTCAGCTGCATATGCAGTACGAAAAATAAGGCAGTTGACCGATATAACGAACCTTATGAGTATTTTCCAAACCTCCCAGAGTTTCATGATGATAAGCTGTTGAATGCAGTTTATTTATATGCAACAAACTGCAAATCTCAGTAAAAACTGATGACATAAACTCTGTTCCCTGGTCTGTTATTATCTCTCTAGGGATACCATACCTCAAAATAAAATTGTTTACAAATACCCTAGCTACAGAATCAGTATTTTTCTTTTCTAAAGGATAAGCTTCGACGTATTTAGTTAAATCACACTGTAATGTCAGAATATACTTATAGTTTAAATTATCTACATCTAATGGACCCATTAAATCTAAACTAAATCTTTCAAAAGCAGTGGATGCCGTGGATGTGATGACCATCGGCTCCTTCGTATGCCTATTAGAATGCTTTTGAATCTGACAACTTCTACACTTCTTTACGAATTCTGTTACGTCATTAGTCATTCCTGGCCAATAATAGTACTTCCTAATATTATTTAGCATTCTGTTTACCCCCGCGTGGCCACTCGTGGGTAACAGGTGGAAGTCATTCAAGATTACAGTTTTCGTGTCTTTGTCAGTAACTCTTGTCACATCTTTAATAACAAGTAGCTTTGGAATGTCATTTAAATTACTCATTTCCTGTATTAAATTGTTTACAAAAATTTCGTAGCGCATGCCTTTAATTATTATGAGCTCGTTTAATTTTATTTGTTTGCAAAAACGTTGTAATTCTCTCGCTAACACACTTACGGTCGATAACGATCGAGTAATCACAAAAATTGCTGATTTTTCAGGCACGAATTTGTAGTTTCCATTATCACTAGTGATATGTTTTGATTTTTCTATGAGACTTAATGTACTTTTATTACAGAATAATATCAATTCAACGCTGTCAATTGGTCGTTTGAGGATTTCCACTACCTTAGGTTGATCAGGCCTTGGAGTAGAGGATACCTCAGTAGTCATGTCGTTGTTGTCACAGGCAATCTGTGTGTCACAGTCAGTACGTAACCTTCGAGTCTGTGCCCTTGTCATGACCGATACTACATGCTTGTTCATATCCTTTAAGCTGTTGGATGTAATAGGTATCCGGCTCAATGCATCTGCAGCTACGTTGTGCCGTCCTGGTACATAGCTAATTTCAAAATCATATTCCTCAAGATATAATCTAAACTTTGTCAACCGGCTTGAAGGATCGGTCATATTAAATAAATAAATCAATGGCTTATGGTCTGTTTTTATGTAAAACTTTTTCCCATATAAATAAGGTCTAAAATGTCGAACCGCCCAAACAATAGCAAGCAATTCTAACTCAATCACAGGGTATCGTGTCTCAGCTGGTTTCAAATTACGGCTGGCGTACGCGACTACCTTGCTATTGCTATTAGACAGCACGGCGCCTAATCCATGTTTTGATGTGTCAGTTTGTAACGTAAAAGTATTATTGTCGCTAAAGTCTGGATAGTCTAGTATAGTCGGACTAATAAGGATTTGTTTTAGCTTGTAAAATGCTCGCTCGCATTCATCACTCCACACTAACGCTACATCTTTCTTACATAACGCATTCAAAGGATAGGCTATTGCAGCAAACTTTGGAATAAAACGCCTGTAATAGTTAGCAAATGCAACAAATCTCTTGACTTCGTCTACATTCTGCGGGACAGGGTATTTTTGCAGACATTCTACCTTTGATGGATCGGGAAATATACCTTCTGAAGTGATCTTATGTCCCAAATAAACAATTTCTTTACGTAAAAATTCACACTTCAGCGGATTTAGTTTCAAACTCACTCTTCTTAGGCATTCAAAAATTTTTATGAGATTCTTGTTATGCGTTTCAAGACAATTTCCTACGACAATACAATCATCTTGATATAAAAAACATGATTTATAATTTAACCCAGACATTGCTATTGTCATGAGACGAGCAAAAGCACTAGGCGATGTCTTAAGTCCCATTGGACATCGTTTCATTTGATACTGCTTGTCTGTTGTAAATGCAGTAAACTTCCTAGACTTTTCTTCTAAAGACAGCTGATAGTAACCTTGACTGAGATCTAATTTTGAAAAATAGATGTTATTAGATAATGAATCTAGAATCTCAGTGATGTTAGGTAACGGAAATTTATCATCCTGTATCCTATTATTGAGTTGGCGATAGTCCACTACAAGTCTCCATTTCCGTTCTCCTGACCTATCTGTCTTTTTAGGTACTAATAGAACTGGACTAGACCATTCTGAAATAGTCTCTTCAATGATATCGTTTCTAACCATTTCATCGATTTGTCTTTGTACCTCACCTTTCAATGCTTTAGGCAATCTATAAGGCTTCACATACGCTGGAGACGCATTTTCCTTTAGTTTAATTGAATGTTCTATTAAATTAGTAGTAGTGAGCGTATCTCCTGGCAAATGGAAAACATCGGCATATTTGGCACATACGTTTTCAATGCCTCTTTGTTCCTCTTTATTTAAATAGGTATGTAGTTAACAAAGTTCGGACTCTATCCACAGATATACTATCGTCGTCAAACTTGCAAACATAAAAATTATCTCGGCAACGAATAATTAAATCTGAAATATAAATATTAACCGAACTATCAGTTGTATTTAAAATCCTAACAGGAATAAGTCCATTATGTGGCTTCGATACTACACCCGCTGTGAACACACCTTTATAGATTTCCTTTGACAAAATGACGCAATCACTGTTGTGTGACGTCGGGATGTGTTGAATTACTTCGCAACGAGGCGGAATTGTAAATAAATTCCTATTTACATGAACACTAACAGACTGGTGTCGGGTATGTAAACTCAGAGTTCCATTTTTATAATTTAATACCGCGTTATATCGCTCAAAACAATCCTGCCCGAGTATACCTTCTGTGGCGCAAGATAAGTGTTCAAAAATGTAAAACTTTTGTTGAAAAGTCACATTATTAATAACAATATCTAAATAAATATATCCCAAAGACTCTAAATAACCACTAATTCCTTTAATTACTATCTTATCCTGCTTTAATAAATTCAATAAATTCCTATGTCGCGACAACCATTCATACTTAAGCACACATAAGCTTGCTCCACTATCAATCAGTAAATTAAGTTCAACATTACTATTTTCTAATTGACAATTAATTATACAAAAATTACTAAAACTAAGAATTGAATGAGTGTACGGTTTAGGTACGAAAAAATTCTAGGCCTTCATGACTATTTGCGTGATCATGGCGCAAGTTGTCTTGGACATTGGACTGCTGCGCGCTATGCTGAACAAGCTGACAACGCGCCGGACGTCCGCGAAAATGCTGACGCTGACCAGCTGAGTGTTTACCTCGATTTACATTGTATGAAGTTCTTTGACCTGTGCTATTTCCATCATTTTTATTATAATTATGGTTATAAGTTTTATTGCTATTATAAAACTGTCTATTTCCTCGGCCTCGAGAACCTCTAAAGCTACGTTTATAGTTATGGTTAGCCCTAAATTGCATAACCTGGTCTTGTGGCTGGACAGACATGGATTGCTCATCTACCGCAGCCGTAATAGCTTCAGATAACGACGCAAACTGTCGTGAGGCAATGATGGTGCTGAGCCGCTTATCGGTCAAACCATCGCTAAACCGTTTAATTGCAGTCTTCTCATTGAGTGGACGCAAAACCTCATAGGCATCACGCTTATCGTTAGCCTGAGCAATCGTGAGATTCACAAACAACTCCTCAATCTCTGTACCGAATTTTTCTATACTCCTACGGCCTTGAGTAGCCTTAAACAATTGTGTTTGTAAAGCTACGGACGATTTTATCGGTAACAAGTTAATGCGAATATCTTCTACCATACTTTCAATATCTGCGTAAGTAGTTTTAAGACGCAATTTTGCACTTGGCGAGAGCCGCGTTTTTAATACAAACTGTATTAATTTACTTTTACTGGCATCATTAATAAGCGAACTATAAAGCAAGATACCATCAATAAGCTGATTTGTGACCTGCTCCTGGCCATTCATTACCGGCAACAGGGTAATTGCAGTCTTAATATCGAACGTGTCAGCCATTGTTACAACACTATCAGAATATTCTAAAAAATCCTTGGAACTAGTTTGACTACTACTATCTACTAAAGAAAGTAAACCCTTAATTTTCTGAAAATTTGCTTGTATCTCATGAATTAGTGTTTGGAAAACCTCACAAGTACTTTTGTCTAACTTGCGATCTTTAACTTCTTGGTTCAACTGAGTCAAAATACAATCTAGTTTACTATATTCTTTTTCTGCTTCTAATAGTTTCTTGAAAGCTAAATCTTGTCTACGCCTATCTGGACCTAGTTTCACTAAATATTCTCTTAAATAATTTAGTTTACAGTGCAAATCTTGCAATTGTTGGGACATTCCTATTCCCCAAAACAAAATATAAAATAATCCAGCATGTTCTAATTACAATAACCACACACAACAATAACATGAACTAATGTAGAGAATAAAAAAATGTTAGCAGTGCAAAACTTACATTTCAGTAGATACGTATTTTACTGACAACGTATATGTAGGTCACGACGTCTTACGTGGCGTGGTTCAATGGACTCCTCAGCATTGGACTCGAACTGACTCCTCTCACGTGGCGTGGCTGCTGGACTCCTCAGCATTGGACTCGAACTGTCTCCCAGCTGCTCCACATCGGACCCGAACAATTTATCTCCCGGCACCCTGCAAATCCTCTCATCATAAGGCTTTGAGAATTCACCCGGCACCCGGCAGCAACGTTCCTTTTACTGTCTTCTTATTTAACGTTTTCACCTCTTCACACTAATTCTTCTAGGATTCTGTTTCTTCTATATTAAAAAAAAAATCTTCTTTGCTTCTTCCTTCTAATTCTCTCCGTCTTCACAAACTTCCATCAGTACAATTCTTCATGATTCGTTATATAGATTGCACGTAAGTTGCAAAATTTTAATTGCTGGCTAAGGGTCGCCATGTATTGGAGTGATGTAGGCAAATTAAAGAGAACTGTTCAATTCAACGATTCGTGTAATAATACCAATAATAAGTGTGTGCAGTTATAAATAAGGTTAGGTGAGCTGCACACTACAACATCGACACGTGTTTCACCTCTCAACGAGGCATCCTCAGGATGACGATTGACCAATTGCAAACCAGAACGCGACGTGTTACCACACCGAGAACTGGACGAAAAGTGAATCAAATCGCCCGTCACCCCCACTTATATAGGATTGCTGCTCGGCGCTGATTGGCTAGAATCGTTATCAGTGCGATAAGCGCGATAAGGGGCGAACAATCGCAACAAAGGCGACTTTACTTGTGATAAAGGATTTAAAATGTCAGTATTAGAGAGTTTAGAAATTATTAAAAATAATACAGCGAACGTTACACTGTTGAACGAATTAAATACCAGTATGCCAAGGTCGCATGATAATTGTTTAGATTTGTTACAGTTGTAATAGCAAACATGTCATTTGGTTTGAATAGGTCTTATCTTACTTATCTCTTGTATAGATTCTTTTTCATCTTGTGAATGTGAGAACGATGTAGGCTTAGTGGACTGTAGTAGTTTTGTTGAACATTTTCTATTTTGTTAAGTACTTACCTGGTACTTTTTGAAAGGCCTAAACTTTCCTCCCATACCTAATAACACTGTAATTCGAAAATATTGTAACAGCCAATTATTTTTAAAAGAGTAACCGTGGAGTTTCTTGCTGGCTCTTCTCCATAGGAAACGTCCAATTGGAACCGTGCACCTAGCTTCTGACGTTTTATAAGTGCCCATATAGGTTTATGTGAAATAAAATATTTTGATTTTGATTTTGAACACATTTCTCATTTACTAGATTTCAGTTGAAAGTGAAACGACATATCACTGACATTATAATTATTAGCATTTTGTCATATCACTATACATTTTTAGAAAGAAGACTTATATTATACAAGAATATTCGACATCTACCGTGATTTCGTGGGAAAAAAAAGAAAAAAAAGGTACCTTCCTATAAATTATTTGACTTTGACTTTAACCGCGAGAGTGAGTATGACGTAGGTATCAAATGGAAGGGCTTCCAGTGATGATCTTATTTTTTTTTACTTTGAACTTACGAATAATTTACTTTTATTCAGTGCCGTAATTAGCCTTTTATGCGCGCGGTGCGAGCTGCTTTATCCACGCCTTTGAAATATTTTCTAATCATAACCGGTTCTGACAATAAAATGGATTGTCTATAAAAATAAATCTATCATCCAAAAACTAAGTTTTTGTAAACTTAATTTTAAGTACTTGGTAAAGTTTTGAATAAGAAAAAACGTTTATCGCCCCCGCGGACGCCTATTCGCAGTAACCGTGCCCCGCCGCAACCACCCGGACCGAACGCCGTCCGCGGTCCGGCCGGCCGGTCGTAACTCGTAACATCGACATTCACGATTATTATTACGATCTCATCGTCTAATAATATGATTTATTTGTAAGAAGAATATACGCGGACGACGCGACTCCACACGTATAAATAAATAAATAAGAGGTATTGTTAGTCGCCCGGTCTGGTCATTTAGTATCAAGTTCAGTTCGAACTTCGCGAAGCTCAATGGCTTTCTCGTTAGTCCATTCCATTCCATAATGGGCTGATCGGCTCTGCTTAATAATTATGTACCCGTGAGATCCCGTCGCGCTCACGGTGCACAATGAGAAACGTAAGTTTGGCCGCTTCACTCAATGCAATTATTCTCGCGGTAAATCTCTTTGATCTGCCTAAAATACCGCCACCAGAGTTATCACCCAACGTTAAACACCAATGTGAATGCCGTTGACAAATACTCGAGGTAAGTTGTGGCTACACCAACGGTTAACGTCCATTATCGCGATAATCAACGGCGTTGGTGTGGGATTTTTAAATAAATGACAAATCTCATATATGCTGTATATGAGATTTGTCATTTATTTAAAAATCATTTAATAAAAAATTTGTATCTCCGGCAGGGGGGAGTGGGGGGATCTACTAACCCTTCCCCCTCTCCTCCTTCCCCTATCGAGGAGGCACGTTTCTAAACATTAACCTGCTCAGTAAAAAAAAAAACTTTGATAAATAAAACTAATTACTCTCTAACGATTTTTCTTTTCTCTCTAACTCTCTCTAACGATTAGCATTAACAAAAGTTCAGAATAATTAAATCAGGGGCTAAATTCACAGAGGTGGGCTAACTTCACGCTCTTAGAAATGATTTAATAACAAATAAAATATTAACTCTCTTACGATTTCGTGTATATCTCAATCTCTCTCTAAAGTATCGCAAACGATTAAAAAAAAAAAAAAACGTCTAAGTCCATTTTTGCGGGCACGGGGGCCAACTTCACACGAAAAATTAAAATTGCTTTTACATAAAAACTAATTACTCTCTAACGATTTTTCTTTTCTCTCTAACACTCTCTAACGATTAGCATTATCAAAATTTCATAATAATGAAATCGTGCGGCTAACTTCACCGAGGTGACACTTGGGTTGGTAAGACGTTTGGAAGATTGAGCACTTTTCGCCCGATACTTTTCCCAACAGAAGATTTATATAAAGACCAGCTGTGCCCCGCGGTTTCACCCGCGTTGGTCTCGATCCCGTGGGAATATGGGGATAAAACGTATTTTTATCAATAAAATCGTTCGATGAATTACTAATGGTAAGTAATGATATTAGGTCTTTACCTATGAAATTGCCGTTCTGCAGTACTGGCCATTTCAAATCAAAATAATTTTTGTTTGGCTAAGAATTCTAATTTCAAATTAATTTTATTTTAAAAACATGGTTTTTTTTTTCCAAAAGTAGTCATTTCTTTATTGATTAGTGTTACATTTTCATCGCATTTCAATCTTTTTCGTCATCATGGATACGTTAAAAATTCAAGTAATTATGGAATATGAGTACCGTCGTGGCAGCAACGCGGCACAAGCGGCACGCAACATCAACGACGTTTACGGAGCTAACACTACAAACCAACGCACCACCTGTTATTGGTTTGCTCGCTTCCGTTCTGGAAATTTCGACCTGAAAAATGAACCTCGCGGTCGTCCGAAGACTTTGGTCGACAATGACGAATTAAAGGCGATTGTGGAAGCTGATGATACACAATCTACGGCTGAATTAGCAGCAGCTTTCGACGTTAGCGTCAAAACAATATTGGTCCATTTGCGTCAAATTGGCAAGGTAAAAAAGCTTGACAAATGGGTGCCCCACGAACTCAATGATCGCCAGCGCGAAGTACGCGTCGAGACGTGCCTTGCACTGCTCAACAGACACACAAATGAAGGAATTTTGAACCACATTGTTACCTGCGATGAAAAATGGATTCTGTTTGATAACCGCAAGCGCTCAGCAAGTTGGTTGGATCCTGGTTCAGCACCTAAACAATGCCCTAAACGAAAACTTACCCCTAGAAAATTGATGGTCACTGTTTGGTGGTCTAGCGCCGGTGTGATTCATCACAGCTTCTTACCAAACGGGGTGAGCATTACTGCAGATGTGTACTGTGAAGAACTGAACACAATGATGGAGAAGCTGGCGCATCTCCAACCAGCATTGGTCAATCGCTCGTCTCCGCTGCTCCTGCACGACAACGCGCGACCTCATACTGCACAGCAGACGGTCTCCAAGTTGCAAGAACTGGGGTTGGAAGCTCTCCGTCATCCGCCCTACTCACCAGACCTTGCGCCTTCAGACTACTACTTTTTCCAGAATTTGGATAACTTCTTGGCGGGAAAAAAATTAAATACCCGAGAGGCAGTACAAAATGCCTTTGAAGAATTTGTTGCCTCCCGTCCAGCTGATTTCTTTAAGAAGGGCATCAATAAACTGCCACTGCGATGGCAAAGATGCATTGATTGCATGGGTGATTACTTCACTTAATACAAATAAAAAATTCATGAAAAAAATTCGTTTAAATATTTTCATACAAAACGGCAATTTCATAGGTAAAGACCTATTATATCCCTTTCGTCCCACTAGCGTTCTTCAATAGCGCACGTTCAGTCAGACACGCAGGAACCACGTGGGTGTAAGGTCCAAACCAAAAAAAGGTTATTTTCAGCGATTGAGTGGCGCAAAATATGGCAAAATATGAAGATGCAAGCTCGTCAAGGAACATAATATATGTATTATACTCACCTACGGCAAGAGGCTCGTGGACGTGTAGTAAGAAGAACCGCGCAATTATCGCCGTGTCTAAACGTACGAAAGGCTAAACCTAAAGTGGGTGATAGAAGTGCGTACTTAATGTACGCGGTTTTTAAGTTCGTGACCTTATTCGGCTCGCCGTCGATGACACACGTGAAGCTTGCTCAAAATGTCATTTTAGTATAACAATACCTGTTGTTGCCGCTAGACTTGTCTCGTGAGACGGACTCTAGCACTTCACTTTATATGACCTACAAAACGATGATAATTATTTCAGTTTTTTGTTTATTTACAAGTTTAGTCTTGTAACCATGGCATTAGTATGTACTATAAGTAAGCTCCTTGCTTGTAACACAGAGCTGGAATGTCAAATAATATCAATCTGTAAATGTCATTTTCATTTTGTCATCTGTCATTGTCAAGTCAATTTGTGTCATCGTCGGTCGAAAAATCTAAAAATAATAGGAATTACTGCAAGTTTTGGAGACTTACTAGTTTTTACCGACCAAAACGAAATTCTAGCACCATGTCGGATATTAAAATAGTAGCAGCGAGCATTGTGAACTTCTTAAAGCGGCAGCTAGAAGGTGACTCGCTCAGCGTGGACTCTCGCGAAAGCGTCGAGGTCGGCGTGCAGTGCATCGAGACCGCGTTCGAGCTGGGCCCCGAGGACGCGGCGCGCGGCGTGGATCTGCTGCAGCTCGTGCGCGCCCAGACGCGCAGCAGCGCGTCGCTCAACTCGCCGCCGACGCGCTCCGAGGCCGAGAAGCTTAAGAACGAGGGCAACGAGTTCATGAAGAGCGACCGCCACCGGCAGGCGCTGGACAAGTATACGCGCGCCATCGAGCTCGACCCCTCCAACCCCGTGTACTTTTGTAACCGCGCCGCCGCGCACTTCAAGCTGGGCGAGAACGAAGCGGCCGTGGCGGACTGCACGGCGGCGCTGGGTCTGCAGCCCGACTACGGCAAGGCGCACTCCCGCCTGGGCCTGGCGCTAACGGCGCTGGAGCGGCACCGGGAAGCGCGCCAAGCATACGCGCGCGCGGCGCAGTTGGAGCCCGACAACGAGTCGTACCGCCAGAACCTGCGCCTGGCCGACGAGCAGCTGGCCGCGCACGGCGAGCGCGCGCCCCTGGACCTGGGCGGCCTGCTGCAGAACCCGGCGCTGCTCAACATGGCCACGGAGATGCTGGCCGACCCCAACATGCAGAACCTTATCTCGGGGCTCATGAGCGGCGGCGGCGGCGCGGCCCCGGGCGGCGGCGGCGGCGGGCCCAACGGCGCGGGCGGCATGTCCGCGCTGCTGGAGGCGGGGCAGGCGCTGGCGCAGCACATGCAGGCCGCCAACCCCGAACTGGTGGAGCAGCTGCGGCGCCAGGTGCGCCCGCCCGGCCCCAACCCGCCGCAGTGAACCCGCGCGTTCCGCGAGTAGCGTATTGTTCCTCGGGGAAGATTGTTTAATCTTTTAAGATGTAATATAATTTTATTTTATTCATACCTGCTGATTTTCCAACCGATAGTGGTGATGATACTGACTTATACTTTTATTGTTTTAAAACGCTACTTGTGCCTGCAGCTATTGACACATGGCTCACGGCTCACTTGTAAATTTGATAGTATTCTATCTAGCACCGGCTGCCTCCTGTTCAGAAATGTACATATTATTATTATGATGAAATAAGCTGTTGCCATGATGCACTGGTTTCAAATTACTTCATTTATGTATTTTTTTTTTATTTGATAGATTTATTTGATAGCAATGGAGGTACTTGGTAGCATTGTATGCATTTATTTGTCAGCAGATATTGTTTGCCCACACAGGACTCATACTTAATCACTAGTTAGACTTAAATTGTATAAAGGGAACTCCAGTACGGAGTGACGCATGGAGGCCACTCTCAGATGCCACATGTGATGTAAAATATTTAAACTATGTGCGGAATGTTAAATGAGAGACAAACTTCAAGAGAAGTTTATCTCTGTTTAACCCAAATTATTAAAAGCTAAGGTTTCAATTATTGGTATTGTTAATAAATTTATTTAAATAATACTGTGTTATTTTGTTTAGCAATTTTGAAAAGCTGGGTGTATACTTAAGGGGATGCGCTAAGGTGGCCCGCGAAATTCAATTTTTCTTAGGTTTTTGTAATTTGCAGGTCAGTATCAGGTTGTATGTTGATCTAAATATTATTTGCGACAATAACAAATATGGATTTATGGAATTATAATCATTAGAATCAGCAATACAACTCCGTATGTCTATGTAAGTGCATTGAATGACTATTTCATGAAATCCTCATTCAATGCACTTACATGAACTTACCAAAAAACTAAAGAAAATTTTAATTTCGGGTTACCTTAGCGCATCCACCGCGAAATTCAAATTTTCTTACGTTTTTTGCAATTTGCAGATCTAAATATGATTAGCGGCCGTAACAAATATGGATTTACAGAATTATAAACATTAGAATCAGCAATACAACTCTCTAAGTTCATGTAAGTGTATTGACGACGATTTCATGTAATTTTTTACATGATCTTAGAGAGTTGTATTGCTGATTCTAATGTTTATAATTCTGTAAATCGCAATTTATAAATCATAACGTACTACACAATCAATAATATACCTTATCCCATCAAACACAGCGTGCATTTACCATACAACCACAGTACAACACAGACTACTTAGAGATACTACCTACGTAAAGAACTGTAGCGAAGAGGTCATTTGCCAGGGTCACCGATTATTTGTAGGCAAATAGAAGGAAACCCGCGCCATTTCTTAGAAATTATGCCGCCGACAAAGAATCGGCCGATAGAACGTAAGCTTAGGTAGGTAGCTTCATGAATGAATATTTTACACAGAGTGAACTCAATTTTGGTTACCTACCTCAATATAATTATGTAGTTTGTTTGAAAATTTAAATTTTTCAATTGACTATTATTTTATTTTATCATAATTTTTATGATTACTGGCCACTAGCCCTACCCGTGTGTTAAATTAATGTCGCCATTGTAGCGGCACGTTGTATAAAAACGGCATAATCATCACTTTTGTTGTATAGTAGGTAGCCCCCTTAAATATTTATTTTATTCGGTTTTTTAGTATTTGTTGTAATAGCGGCAACAGAAATACATCATCTGTGAAAATTTGAACTGTCTAACTACCACGGTTCATGAGATACAGTCTGGTGACAGACGGACAGACAGCGGAGCCTTAGTAATAGGGTCCCGTTTTAACCTTTGGGTACGGAATCCTAAAAACGATAGACATATAATAATAATAATATGATATAAATAAACAAAAAAAAAACTTATTAGAAAATCAAAATGAGTCACATCGGTCTTCCAACCAGGCTATAACGGTTGAAAAATTGAAGAATAAACTTCATGCACGCACGACGCAAAATTTATTTATTTATTTATTAAAACTTTATGCACAAGTAAAAAAAATACTGTACAAAGGCGGACTTAATGCCTGAGGCATTTTCTACCAGTCAACCTTAGGGTGATGCAGAGATAAACAAATTCATGCACGATATGCCGTTGGTCCCGGCTGTCATTCGTGAATCTTTGACAGTCATTACGGTTACAACCAGTCTTACCAAGGGGTATCGTATTACCCAGTTACTGGGTTGTGGAGGTCAGATAGGCAGTCGCTCCATGTAAAATACTGGTATTCTGCTGCATCCGGTTAGACTGGAAGCCAACCCCAACATGGTTGGGAAAAGGCTAGGGAGATTGATTGAGTAATATAAATTCATTCGAAAATCGACATAATGTCGATAGCCTATCTTAGTGGATCTGCGCGAGCACATCACTAACGTCGCAAGCTACCCCGTACCTATCGAATCTAGCGATGCAAACGCATAAATATCGTATCGTTTTGTGATTTTTACATTGCTTGTCCAGTCACTTTGCGACACACTTAGGTAGTACTTAAGAAGCAATTTATTTGCTGCAAAAATAGTACAGTCGCTGTGATATTTGAAAATAAAAATAAGGTAGTAAAGCCAAGGCAAGAGCTCAACCGGTAACAAGTTAGGGGGGCGGGTTGGCAATAATTGGCGCACGTCCGTCCGACCTTTATGACGTTCCGCTCGGGACCACAGAGCACTATATAAAACTGCTCGGGACTAAACATAATTTGTAATGTAGGTAGGTAGGTGCTCTGTGGGACTAAATGACGCGGGGCGAGCGCATGAAAAGATGAAAGCACTTATTTTTTAAATTAGTGGTATAGGTAAATATTTTAATATTTCACATTATGTCAGCCCCATGTCGGCCCATGAATATCAAATTTTTTACGACCTTTATTATTGTAGTCGTGAAATGTGCTCTTACTTTTTGCATATAAATCTACATCCTACAGAAGCTGCAGGCCCGCGAACGCGGCGGGCGCGGGTGAAAACCGCTCCGTGAGTTCATAGCCTTAACTAGCATAGCACCTATGCTATTCTATAACCATCTCACCGTGAAAACTTAGGTCAAGTGAGCGTGGAGTGAGCTGTCAGTGTCATCCCACCTGATGCTAGGGATGCCCAAGCTATTACTACATTTACAATCATAGTCGAGATTTTATTATTCTAATTCTATTGATAATTTTGTATTATTTTAAAGCTAGTATTTAAGTGTCTAAATATTAGTACTATTTAGGGATGCTTTAAATAAAATAGAAAAATAGATATTCAGTCAGAAACTCAATTTTGTTTTACCTACTCAATTTTTTTCCAAGACTAGTCCTTAAAGCCTGAGCCGCGAGCGCGTTACGTACCTACCTATCTACTTACAATAAATAAAATAAATCATACCTACACGTTTAAATAGCAAACTACTAAAGAAAATGCGCATCAACATGAAGTTATGAACCCATTGTTAGAATGTTTATTTATCTAAACGCAGACCCAATCGCGACGCGATGTGTTTGAAGAAGCTTAGTGGATTGAAGCGTAGTCGATAACCCAAATCTATTCATTATGAAAAGAGATTCAGTGCTTGTATGATTTTTTTTTGTTTCAAACGAGAAAATCCAAGGTTAAATTTTTTATGGCATATCTGGTTTAAATTAATGAACTTTACTCTTTTGCATTAATTTAAACCAGATATAAATAAATAAATTCATTTATTTCAGGCAAAACCCATATTACATAAAAATAAATTTCACAATACCGCAACAGAATAAAAAACAGAATAAAATGTCAATGCAGTTAAAATAAGTACAAATTATATAGGTCACAGAATTAACATTAAAAATTAAATAAAATTAATAAATTTAAATAAAATGTCAAATGCAATTAAAATTAACGAATGAGTTATATAAATTATACGGGTCACAGAATCAATATTAAAATTAAATGTCACATTATAAAGGTCACAGAATAAAAATTAAATTAAAAATAATAATTTCATCAAACAAGTCATTATAGAATGTAGAATACATGTAGGTCAGTGTCAATGAGATTAAGTGCCCTGGCTATACATGTCTGTTACAGCATTGTCGTATGTAGGGACAGTCAAGTCGCTCAGCGATCATTTTCAGGACAGTATTGGAGCTGGCCCGCACCCTGCGCACTAAGGACGCGCACCGCTTGCGCATGGTGGCGTGAAAACAGTCGGTGCGCGCTTCCGCAAACATGCCCGAAGCGCTGCAGAAGCGGGGGAGCCACAACACTGCCCTGAACGCGTTGTTATACTGGACGCGGAGGGCGCTGTAGCAAGCTTGTGTGTAGCGGGCCCACAGGCTGCACGTGTACAGTGAGGTGCAATATGCCTTGAAAAGGGTGATCTTAACTTGATCAGAGCAACGTGCAAACCTGCGAGCCAGCATATTTGCTCTTTTCGACAGGGCCCTCCGCTCCCGTTCGATGTCAGCATGGTCCTTGAAGTCAGCCGTGACTATATGCCCTAGGTACTTAAACTTATCCACTCTCTCTAGGGGAACACCATTGAGAAAGACTGGTGGTACATCTTCCAGCCATTTAGCACCGCCGGCTCCAAAGACCATGCATTGGCTCTTGACCACATTATATTTGAGCCCATGCCCACACGCGTACTCCTCACAGACCTGCACCAGTTTCCTTATGCCACAGATCGACGCGCTCAGCAGCACCATGTCGTCAGCGTAACTAAGATTATTGACGCAGACACCATCAACGTGGCACCCGACATGAAGACTGCTGAGCGCGACGACCAGCGCATCCATGTAGAGGTTGAAAAGGGTTGGCGAGGTCAATCCACCCTGCCTCACTCCACACTCGAGCTGATACGGTTCCGACATTGCCCCCGCCCATCTGACGCTGTTGACCTGGTGCGTATACCAATACTTGAAGATAGTCACAAGTTCGGGCGGCAGGTTAATACTGTTTAGTTTCTCCCAAAGAATATCATACGCAACCAGGTCGAAGGCCCTGGACAAGTCGAGGAAACACGCGTATACAGGAGTCTTACGATCCGTGTAGTATCTGACGGTATGCTTAAGACACAGTATGGCACTTTCTGTAGACAGTTGAGGTCTAAAACCAAACTGGTTATCGTGCAGGCTTACATATATATTCAACTGTGTGTTAAGCAAACCGTCAAATACTTTGGCTATGATGGTGGCTAGGGAAATAGGCCTGTAGTTAGTTTTATCGGCAAGGTCACCGGTCTTATTTTTCACAACAGGCACCACCACAGTCTTCATAAGATCCGACGGCAGGTAAGAGTGACTCACGCACAGTGAGAAGAACATCGCTAAAACTCTAGAGATATGTGGACCAGCATGTTGCAGGTGTTCAATGCTGAGCCCGTCGTGACCCGGGGATTTGCCTCTCGTCGATTCCTTATGAAATGAAATGAAATGAAATGAAATTGTTTATTCTGTAAATAGGATATCAGAATCACTTTTACACGTCATATTTAAAAAAAAAAAAATAAGCTCGATGAGGTCGGCGTTTCCTATCTGACTACTCTGAGAAGAAAGGCCGAAACAAACTCAGAGGTCGCAGTCTCTTTTAAGGTCCAGACATAATCTTGGTCAGGCCATATGAGGACCATGTAGATTAGAGTCTGAAATGGTCTTTTGAGGAAAGAACCACACAGATTTGAGTGGACCTGTCCAGTCAGTGCAAGCATTTGTCAGTAACCGAGGAGCTCAACTCAGAGCTTAAGGAGCTCAACGACTCGACGAACAATACCAAAGAAAGGACATTTGGGTAGGCCGCTAAAAGTACTCAAACTGCCAGATTAAAACTAAAGAAAGAGAGAAAAGAGATAATAAATATGATCCACATAGTCCTCACATTCACAATAATTAAAATAAAATAATACTTTACAAAGTAATAATGTCATTTTGTATAAAATATTTAACAATGTCAATTTGTAGGTTTATAAAACTGGTATATTGTAATGATTTTAGATAATAATTAAAATGTCAAGTTCTAAGGTTTTAGCAGAGCGAGCAGCTCAATCCCATGCTTTTTTGTCTTCTAAATAATCCGCAATTTTATAGTACCCTTTTTTACAAAGTTTGGTTTTAATACAGCCTTTAAATCGTTTAATGGGTAAATTTCTAATATCAATGGGAAGTTTGTTGTAAAAGCGTATACATTGACCCATGAACGAGTTGCCTACTCTGTGGAGACGAGTGCGATGTACAGCAAGATTGTGTTTGTTCCTGGTATTTATACTATGAATATCGGACATTTTCTTAAAATTTGATATATCTTTGTGTACATACAACAGGTTTTCAAATATATATTGTGAGGCTACAGTCAGAATATCTACTTCTTTGAATTTTTCTCTAAGGGAATCTCTTGGACCTAGGTTGTAAATGGCTCGAACAGCCCTTTTCTGTAAAACAAAGATAGTATTAATGTCCGCACAGGTTCCCCAGAGAAGAATTCCATATGACATAAGACTATGAAAATAACTAAAATAAACAATTCTGGCTGTATCTACGTCAGTTATCTGTCTAATTTTTTTAACAGCATAGGCGGCCGAACTAAGCCGTCCTGACAGTTTTTCTATGTGTGGGCCCCATTGTAATTTGCCGTCAATAGTAATTCCAAGAAAAACCGTTGAATCAACAGGGTCCAACTCTATTCCATTGACTTGAACATTGGTAGTCAGCTGTCTGACATTTGGCGTTGAAAATTTAATCAGTTTTGTCTTTTTTTCGTTAAGGAGAAGATTATTTACATTAAACCAATGCACAACTTTAGAGAGTGCATCGTTAACTTGTTCAAATTTGACTTTGACTGACGTTTGATTTTAAAAATGAGCGAAGTGTCATCTGCGAATAATACGATTTTATTATTATCCCTTATATGCCTAATACGATTTTATTATTATCCCTTAATAATGTTATTCACGTCTTTAGCAATAAACCTTACCCCGACTGCATCGTTCGGCAACTCAGCATCGAAGACCCCACCCGCAGACCCCAGAGGGGATTGTATAGTAAAAGCGTCCCTAAAGACATCAGCAACGTCTTTATGGTCACTTACGCCATCGATGCTCACAGGTAGGCCTGGCTTAACATTTGCTTTGCTCGTGCTTTTCCAGAAACCTCGAAAGTCACCCTTGGAATGCTTTTCAGCAAGGGTGTCCATACGAATCTGATCCTCACGATCTTGGCAAGCCTTCAGTCGTGACTTGAATACCCTTCTGCTCTCACACATTTCTGTGTGCATGATACCGGACCTAGGCTTACCACACGCAACCCACTCCGTAAACTTCAGCCGTGCCACCCCGTGAGCCTCTCTGACATGCTCGTTCCAACCCACTACGCGTGGACCACTCCCACCGGCCTTCGTGTCTCCTCGACCTATCAAAGACGCATCACGAAGAGCAGCCACAATGTCAGAGTACGTAGTAGATATGATAAAAAATTAAAAATTTGTATTTTTTTTCTTAGCGTCATGTTTGCCGCAAATAAAAATATTTTCTTCCTTTTTTTTGCCTTCGCATTTTTTTAAAACTATTATTTGGCCATGTAAACTATCGAATAAAAATAAAAATCAAATACACGCATATTCCTTACTAGCTGTGCCCCGCGGTTTCACCCGCGTAGATGTCGATCCCGTAGGAATATAGGGATAAAACGTATCCTATGTCCTATTCCAGGTCACGTCTAATTGTCTATCCGCCTCTCCTCTCTAAAGTAGCGAACGTCGTGGAGGCGCGGCGCAGGCGTCGAACGGTTCGCGTATTGCATTTTTATACTTTATTTTTTATTTTGAATGGTTGTAATGGAAATTTATAAATATTTTCCACTGATACTCTAATTTGAATATATAGAAAATGAACATAATATACTTACAATAAAAATGTGTATTTGCAGTGTGGACTGGTAGGTACTGAAAGTTAACAAAGATAATGATTTCTGCAACCAGAAAATGTTGCCACATGAATAAAGTTTTATGAGGAGAGCGTTTTTCCCGGTTTAATAGATAATTCAAACCAACACCTCGACTACAGTTGCAAAATAGTACTGTATCTTTTTTTATTTTTTTTTGCTTATATCTCGAAAATCGTGGGTCCTAACGCAAAAATAATGAAAATTTCAACCCCCTTTATAAAACCCATAAACCCCTAATACTCAACATGTAGGTAATTTTTTTCCATATTTTCCATACAAAAAGTGAAAAATTCTATATAAAACACGTCGAGGCTGCCCAACATGCGCGCCTTCGGCTCAAAAAAAATCCCGGGAGATAAGATAAGATAAGATAATCATTTATTTGCTCAAACATGAGTACAATACATACTTACAACACAAATTGTCAGCATGCAAGAGATGTTAAACGTAAAGATAAAAAACTGATCATCATGTTTGCCTTAAACAATGGCATGCAAATATTAATAAAATTAGCTATAATGTCAATCCGAGTCTAATTATTTAAAAATGTCATGATAATATTAAAGTACATTAAAATTAATAAATTTGTAAGTAATACATGGTCAAAATCTCTCATCTAAAAACTCATTTAAATTATAATATGCTTTATCTCCTAAAAAACTTATAACTTTCTTTTTGAACGCTACGTCAGTTAACTGCTTCCAGCTTTTAGGTAGTTTATTATAAATTTTCGGAGCCATGCAAAAGACACTTTTCCGCATAAGTGCCGTTCGATACTGATGTAGGCAAATTTGACTGTTGTCACGTCTATTACGTGGAAATCGATCTGCCATGCGCGAAAACAGATGAGGGTTGGACCTTAAGAACAAAGCATTTTCTAATATGTATAATGAAGGTAATGTCAAGATTTTGTATTTTTGAAAATAAGGCTTGCAACTCTGAGCGGTTTCAAGATTGAACATCGACCTAATGCAACGCTTTTGAGTTTTAAATATTTGTTCCCGGTCAGTCGATTTACCCCAAAAGATAACACCATATCTTAAAATGCACTCCACCAAGCCGTAGTATGCGGTGAGCAAAGCATCTACACTAATTACTGATGCCAGTTTGGGATAGGGCAAACAAATTCGATTTTAGTTGTGTCTAAATAATTTTTAAATTTAGAGATTTCTTTTGGCAGAATAGCTATTAGATTCTCATAGACAAAAGTGTGTGTATAAATTACTGCTGAATAAATTACAATAAGTATTGAAAATTGGCAACTGCCAGTACCTACTTCTCTTAACAATTTTCTTTCGCACGCGCCCTCACTAGACGAATCCTTTAAAAAAAAAAAAAAAAATCTGTGCTAAAACTGATTACAAATTCAATTAAATACATCGCATTTCATTGTGCATTCCACAAATCCTGCCTGCACATCATTTGGTGATGCCAGAAGCATCACTTGCGTACGCGTTCGCAAGTGCTTCTGGCATTACAAGCGTCTTTATGCCGCGGTAACTGCAGTTACATGTTACCAGTAGCAGTAGTTGCATGCTAGTTTGCCGGTTTAGTGGTATAAAATATAAATTAAAATTCACGTACATTTTTATGACCCTATCGTAACTCAATAGATTCTAGGTAATGACATTCATCGATACAAATAATATTTCACGAACTATAAATAACAGTAATTTGATTTATTTCGAAAGTAAAGTGGAAAGGATCAAGTTTGTTTGTTCGTCGCGTCTGCCGCCTATCGGTTTGCATGTTGCGTAGCGTAGCCGTCAAGCACTCAAACGGAAGCCAGGGAAAGGCTCCCGTAATAAACAGACCTCGGCACTAGCCGACCAGCGCCCAGTCAGCCGCCAACCAGCACGCCGGAGAGACCAGCGAAGGTAACTGCACACAGCGACCCGATTGGAAGGATCAGGCCGCGGCCAAGCGAGCTCTCAACGAGACCTTGACACCTCGGGGGGAGCACAAGCGGCCGCGGCTTGATCAATCCAATAGGGTCGCCCAGCGCAGCTACGCCCAAGCTGCCAGCGCTACCCTAGACGTCGCGATCACCTGCGAGCGCATGGGGATCCTCAGCAAGGACGTATCGGACCAGGTACTCGCTGTTATCCAGAAGCAGATCATCCTCGAGGCCTCCTCCGCCAAACAAGACACACCAGGGCCAAACTTCAACGCCAAGCCGCTGTTCGCCGGGGGTGTCCTGAAGCTGTGGTGCGGAAACGACCACACCTTAGCCTGGCTAAGGAAAGCAGTTTCCGACCTGGCTCCGCCAACTAGTACCTCGCTAGTCATCTTGAGCCAGTCGGAGGTCCAGAAGCGTGCACGGTGCGGTGTCGTGATCCCGGACGAGCAGGGGGTTTACGGAGAGCCGACCAACATTGGTCGCGCTCTCAGCTACCAGAACCCATGGGTCGACATCAAGCGGTGGGTACTGCTGCACGCCGACAAGCAAGCCGCGGCGTGGTTCGTGGTGGTCGGCGTCCCTGTGGACCAAATCCCGACCCTGATGGAGGCCGGACGCCGTCTCTCAATTGGATTAGGGACGGTGTACGTGAAGTTCCAGGGTCGGAACGGTAGGTTCACCGATGTCCCGCAGGGATGGGACCCCGCCACGGGAACAGTCTGCGAGGCGCCGAGACCATTAGAGCAGGCACCAGAAGGGGATTCCACTCCCCCTACACACAACCCGGAAGCAACCACGACCGAACATGCTGCTGCAGAGTCGGCCGCTCCTGCCGCCGCCACCGTGGATGCCCTTCATCGGGCGAGGAGCTGGACGACATGACCCTGTCCCCAGCTTCGGGCCCGGGGGAGGACGGCTTCGACGAGGGCGACCTGTTTGCCGGGCTAAACTTGGGGGGGACGATGAGGGTGCGACCAGCGATGGCGTCCCTTTCGTCGGCCTGTAGAGTCCTCCAGGCAAACCTCCACCACAGTCAGACCGCGACGGCTCAGCTTCGCAAGTGGCTGGAGGTACAACACACGGCCATTGCCTTAATCCAGGAGCCGTGGATTAGGGCGGGCCGCATACAAGGACTCTCCAATCTCGGCGGTAAGCTCCTAGTCACCTCAGATCATGATCGCCCCAGATCGTGCATCTATGTCACAGGTAACCTTAAAACACAGCTTTTAACTGACTTCTGTTGCAGAGATGTCTCTGCAGTTAAGCTGCTTATACAGCGCGTCGACGCCACAGAGATGGCGATTGTTTTTGCCTCGGCCTACATGCCCGAAGCGGAGGCGCCGCCTCCTCATGACCTCGCCCGTCTCGTGAGCCATTGCGAGAGATGTGGGTTCGAGGTCGTTGTCGTTGCCGACGCCAATGCTCACCATCAACTGTGGGGTATGGACACGCAGAACGAGAGGGCTAAGGCATTGGTTGACTACTTATTCTCGACTAACCTATCTCTATTAAACACTGGCTCCGAACCAACATTCGTAACCAGGCGAAGCCGCACTATCATCGATCTTACCCTGGCAACAGAGAGAGCGCGGCGGAAACCACCACGGGGTGGCAGGTCTCCAAGGAGGCCTCCTGCTCAGATCACAGGTGGATCCGTTTCGACATCCAGGTCTGTGTGCCACCAGCACAACCGCGGCGGAACCCGCGTAACACGGATCGAGCCACCTACACACGCAATCTAGAATGCAAACTTGCGACATTAAACAATCCGTCGACTTTTGCGGACGCGACACAGATTGAGGTGCAAGTAAATCATCTCACCAAGTTAATCAAAGACAGCTACCAAAGTGCCTGCCCAGAGACCACGCCGCGCAGTACACCGGGAAAGCAACCCTGGTGGGGCGCTGATCTGGAGCGTAAGCGAGGCAAGGTAAGAACAGCTCTGAATAGAGCCATGAACACTTGTGCGGATGAGGACTAAGACAGGTACTATGCGGCCAAATCCACTAACACTGTGAGCGCGCCAAGCTAGACCTGATCATCGGCACCGATTCGAACGCCCACCACCCGCTCTGGGGCAGCGACGCACCAAACTCCAGAGGAGAGGTACTATCCACCTATTTATTCTCCACTAACCTTAACATCATAAACCGCGGCTCTGAACCCACTTGGGTTACAGTCCGAGGACAAACGATTATTGACCTAACACTTGCTACTGGAAATGTGACAAATTACATAACTAACTGGCACGTATCGGACGAACCTTCTTGCTCAGACCACAGAAGAATCCGTTTTACACTTACCTCCAACACAAGGAAACCAGCACCGAAACGGAACCCAAGGCGCACTGACGTCACAGGGTATAAACGTCTGCTGGCCTCCCTGTTAGCGAGGCACCTATCAAGCGTAACCATAAGAGACCAAGCACAATTGGAGTACACAGTAACAAAACTATCAGAGTACCTTACCGAAGCATACCATGCACGCTGTAAACTAAGAGCGCCAAGAGCCAAGGGGGAGAAAAACCCCTGGTGGAACGCAGAACTTAGTAAGCTAAGAGATCTACTACGGAAGAACTTCAACAGAGCCAAAAACACCAGACTCCCGGACGACTGGGAGGTATATAAAGAAACCCAATATACATACAAGAAACAAATAAGAACCGCCAGGAAAACAGCATGGCGGAAATTCTGTGAATCCATCTAAACAAACAACGAAGCCGCAAGGGCAGGACCGAACTCTTGGTGCGCTGAAAAAAACCGACAACTCCTACACGCTTAACGATCAGGAAACTAGTAGGGTCCTTCTTGAGACCCACTTCCCGGGATGCAAACTCCTAGAGGATTGGACGTGGGACGTGGATCCAGAATGGGCCCCATCAAGACTGGAGCCCTCAACATAGTAACAGAAGACCGAATAAAGTGGGCTATCAACTCCTTCCAGCCATGATGGCATCTTTCCAGCCCTACTGCAGTGGGGGGTAGACCATCTGACACCATGCCTGGTGGAGATATATCGAGCCTGTATAGCACTAAGATACATTCCTCTTGCATGGCGAGAAGTGAAAGTCATCTTCATACCCAAACCTGGTAAAACTGATTATACACTACCCAAGGCTTACAGACCCATAAGCCTCACATCCTTCCTACTCAAAATCCTCGAGAGACTCTGCGACAGACACATCCGGGACGGACCCCTTCTGGCAAAACCACTTCACAAACAACAGCATGCGTACTCCACTGGCCGATCAAAAGAATCCGCGCTGCACAGCGTGATCTCCAAGATTGAATGTGCAGTGGACCACAAATGCTCAGCACTGGCCGTCTTCATTGACATTGAGGGTGCCTTTGATAAAACTAGCTTCAAAAGCATCACCACGGCCCTCAACAGACACAGCATAGACTCGACCCTGAGCGGTTGGATCACCAACATGCTCAGACTGAGAGCTACAGGTGACCGTGAATGACACCACTAGGGCCATCGTGGCGAATCGCTGCCCCCAAGGAGGAGTCCTCTCGCCGCTCCTATGGAACCTGGTGGTAGACAGCCTCATCAGGGCACTAAACGACAAAGGTTACTTCACCGTAGGCTATGCGGATGATATAACCATAATAATCAACGGCACACATGAAAACACTATATGCAATCTCATGCACCAAGCCCTGAAAATAGTAGAGGACTGGTGTAATAAACACCAACTAACGGTGAACCCTACAAAAACTGAGTTGATTCTATTTACAAAAAAGAGAAAACTACCAATGCTACAACTACCCCGCTTCTTCGGGACAACCCTAAGCCTATCGACTGAAACCAAGTACCTGGGCATCTTCTTGGACAAACAGCTGAACTGGGCGAAACATAAATGATACATATTAACTATACCGTCACAAAAGCCACTGTATCCCTCTGGCAGTGCAAGCGACTGCTTGGAAGGAACTGGGGAATTAGCCCCAGGGTCACCTACTGGCTATACACCACGGTCATTCGACCAATTATCACATATGGCTCACTGGTCTGGTGACCCAGGACAGACCTGAGCACAGCCCAAAAAGACCTCGAAAAACTGCAGCGTTCTGCATGCGTTGCAATCACCAGCAGTATGAGAACCACACCTACTGCCGCCTTACAGGCGATGCTCGGACTGCCGCCTCTGCACCTCATTGTACGAGAGGAAGCGGCCCTGGCCGCTTTTAGGCTCCACCTATCAGGAACCCTGACAAATGACTCCAGAGTTAAGCACACACGCATAAAGGATGATGCGGTCAAACGACAGCCAATGATGTCAGCACCCTGCGACAAAGCCCCGAAGACACACCACTTTCATAGACACTACAGCATAGCACTCACAGAGGAACAGAATGACTACTCAGGACCGAAAGAGATGAGAGTGTACACTGACGGATCGAAGACCCACTCCGGCACAGGAGTCGGAGTCTTCTCACACGACCTCAACATTAATATATCCAGCCCGCTAGGAATGTTCAACACCGTCTATCAGGCGGAGTGTGTGGGCATCATACAAGCGGCCTATGCCATAGAAGCCAGGAGAGTTACGGCTACCCACATACGCATACTCCCCGACAGTGCCTCAGTTCTCCAATCCTTACAGAAAAAATACATCACTTCGAAGCTTACACTAGAATGTCACAATGCACTAGAACGTGTAACGGTATCCGGTTGCAACAAAGTGACACTACAATGGATTAAAGGACACAGTGGATCGCAACAAAGTGACACTACAATGGATTAAAGGACACAGTGGATCGCTGGGCAACGACGCAACAGACGAGCTTGCTAGAAGAGCATCTAGCACTTCAGTTTGTGGGCCCGAGCCCATCGTTTCCATCCCCTTCAACCAAATACGCAGGTGGCTCCAGGAATTCACCCATACCCAAGCGGTGAACTGGTGGTCCTCGGCACCGGGCTGCAGGCAGTCCAAGGAAGCTATGCCATCTCTGGACAGCAGGCTTACCAGGCGTTTGTTACGCCTGGACAGGAATGGCCTGCGTCTGGTGGCGGGGACCATCACAGGCCACTGCTCGCTGAACAAACACTTCCACACAATAGGCATAACGGACAGTCCTCTGTGCAGAGCGTGCATGGAGGCTGAGGAAACCGTCGCGCACGTGCTCTTTGAATGCACGGGCGTCGCCGAGTTTAGAACTGAAAACCTAGGGTCACCCAGATCTTACACGGAGGTTCTGTGCAAACCAGTAGAGTTGGTAAACTTCTGGAGGGAGGTGGGCTGGATGGAATAACCCCCAACGGCCGCCATGGCCCACGCACAATGGTCCATCTTAGGGACTAAGTGCGGACACCAAACCCGTAACATAGAGAACATAGAGAACACACCGCGCTGCTTGAGGGACTCAATAAGGATTTCCCCATCACGAAAGCCTTAACTGACCGGGTACCCAAACAATTTATCTTTGATAAAAAATACAGAATCCAACTTCATGAGGATCGCCGTTGCGAGGGCTTGCGCCCCACGGAGCTACGCATCTTCACGGATGGATCCAAAACAGTTAGTGGCACAGGTGCTGGAATCTTCTCGGAGGACTTCAATATACACATAGCCGCACCACTGGGTGTCCACAACACAGTGTTCCAGGCCGAATGCATGGGTATTTCTCTTGCCGCTTCAGCCATCATGGCTAGGGAAGTTACGGACCACTCGATACGAATACTCTCAGACAGCATGGCTGTGCTGCAAGCGCTTAACAGCTACACTGTTGACTCTGGGCTAATATACGAATGCCACCAGCGCCTCAACCAGGTGGGTAGCCTCAATAATATAACCATTCAATGGATAAAAGGACACAGCGGTTCGCTGGGCAACGATGCAGCTGACGAACTTGCCAGAAGAGGGTCGAGCATGGCACCAGTGGGGCCCGAACCCACTGCGCCACTCCCCTTCGGGTATCTACGCACTCTGGTAAGGAAACGAACCAGGGACCAACATCACAAACTATGGTTGGACCAAGGTGAGTGCAGGCAGGCCAAAGAGGCACTCCCTGCGATCGATGGCCGCCTTACAAAGCGGATGCTCCGACTATGTAAACAACAGCTGCGTACTGTCACAGCTGCCTTAACTGGCCATGGGTCTTTTAATAAACACCTTTTTGTCACAGGAGTCACAGACAGCCCGCTGTGCAGGGCCTGCATGGAGGACGACGAGACAGCAGCTCATGTGCTACTACGCTGCCCGGTGGTCGCCACATATAGGGAAAAGTACTTCGGTAACCCAGGTACCCTACGTGAGATTGTCAGTAACACCAAGGCGTTGCTGGCCTTCTTGGAGGACGCAAAATACGCGCTTTGACGTGGAGTTGCGGATACCAGCCCGTATTACCTATTACCTATGTTGCGTAGCGTACTTCACTAGATGCACACAAGCGCATCCGCGCCGTCAAATTTACCTAAATCTGTGCACTTCGATTTTGTAATAGCGCTCTTAAGAGGAACAATTCCATCATACATGATATTTGCGTAACTACACATTATTTTTGCGATAGGACATACCATTTTCGTGATATAAGAAGAGACAAAAGAAAATAAAAAAAGATACAGTACTGTTTTGCAACTGAAATCGAGATGTTGGTTTGAATTTTAGTTCATGACATCTAATTTTACTCCACACCTTTAGCATTTATATTAAATGTACTTAAGTGATGTACCGAAACCCCGACATTAGTCCCCAAAAAATATTTTGTCGTAAGGCGTCTCCACTTTGCCTCTGTTCTTTTTCGAACTTTAGGTAGATTAGCTCTACCTATTCCGATCACTGCTTATTATAAAATACGCACATGAATCCGAAAGTCAGACGTGCGTCCTCAGACTTGGCAGTCTGACGGTCACACACACCACTAGGCTATTACTGCTACGGAACCCTAAAAGAACAGTATAACTCTCAAATAGGGTCTACGTAACGATTATCTCTGGCTTTGATACAAACAATCATGGCATAAAGCATAATACCAACTTACCTTAAAATCATTAACTATCTTGTAATTTATTCAGTACTTACTTAACAAAATTCATAGGTACAAGAAACTTGGGTAGGTAGGTTCTAAGTAAGACACAGAAATAAAATCTACCAAATGCTTTCTTAACTATTTATTACACTCTATGTATAATTTATGATAATTGTAATCAATTTACATATATTTATGTACATACAGTAGCAAAATGTAAAACACAGCGCGCGAGTCGCCGGCGCAGCGCGGCCTCTCGCAGTGCATGCCGGTGACGTGTGACGTCACGGGCACTGACGAGCGAGCGAGCGGCGCCAGCTACTCGCTAAATACATTCCAAAACATCTGACCGATATAAAATTCTGTATTTACACAAACCTCTCACGAAGTGCCAAACGTAAGTTAGTATTCGACTATACATAGGTGTTGTAGTGCACCCTGCCCCCCCCCCCCCCCGCCCCCTATCGTCTACTAGTGAAGCGACCCGACGGTCGTACAAAGATTTACATCTGTAATTATATTATTAAAGCAAAGGCACCGTGGATTATCGATAGTCCCATATTCTCAGACCAACAATTTTGTTGGTCTGAGCCCATATTATACATATAAATGCAGCACATTTGGTAAAAAAGTAGCGTGAAGAATTAAACTTTATAATGAAGGAACAATATAAAATGTTTACAACGCCTAGGTAACGGTTTGGAACGCACTCGATTGTTGTGAATGTAATAACGACGACCACTATGATAATGTTAACCCAGAACTCTCTAGTAGGAACAACATAACAAACGTTCAAGTACCTACGAGTACAGAAAACAGCATGAAGACGTTATGATGGGATGTGTCAGTGTCTTACGAAATCATTCTATCGACTTTCTCAAACGAAGTCACTCATTAGAATGGACAATTACTGGGCTTTACATGTTGATATACACATCTAGAGGTGGAAGAATAAATAAAACAATATAACAATCGACTACAAAATAATTTTATGAACATTTAGGTATCAAATAAAGATGTACTTAAAGTAGAACGTTTATAATTAACAAACAATAATTTAAGCCGGCCGCCGCCGACGAGTGATCTACTAACAGTAAATTAAGTAAATAAAGCTAATACATTGGATGCAGCTATTTGATCAATCATAAATTTTGAACTAATTTCAATGATAAAATAAATAATGTTTTAATATTTTTAGTAGGTAAATAAATCTTCAATACTTTATAATATAATGCTCTAGATCAGGGGTCTCCAAACTTTGAAGCCTTCGGGCCATAATGATTTTTTTAGTACGTTCCAAGGGCCCAGACAGTTTTGATTTTCCAAATGGAAATTATTGATTTACAGTGCAGTGATATGATTAAGAACAAATGTGAAAATTCATCTTTGTTGGAATTTGATTAGTCTTCCACTGGTACAATTTGATAATTTGCATTTTGCCCGTGGGATGTTTTCTGGTTTTGGTACTTACTTACTTTTTTGAGAAACGTTTTCCAAGATGAAGAACACAAAGAAAGATTACAGATCTTATTTTTTTAGATTATTTCAGATTATAGAATTAACAGATGAGCATCTTAAATCTCTTATAATAATTGGTACAAGTAAAATAATTGATCCACAACGACATCTCATTGGTGTTTTTTGGTGTACTACTGTGATTAGTGGGATGGGATTCATTTCAATTATTTATTAGTTATTATATGCTTAAGCTTAGATACTTAAGTTAAGTTTTCTGCGTCATCATTTCTGTCGTTAAGTTTTATTGCAAGTAAATGAAACCGAGTAATTTCATTCTGTGTTAACTCTTCTTGAAGGGTGGGCGTTTTGGGGCACTGTCTTATGTCATTTTGAAGTTCGAAAGTGCTGATTCTCAGCCTAGTTTGAATAAATGACTTTTGATTTTCTTCAACTTATCACAGTAATAGTAACAACAATAAGATATTGGCTGTCGCGGGCCAGCTTGATGACAATAGTCTAAAGCTATTTATTGCGGGTCGGATTGATGGCACTGGCGGGCCGGATTTAGCCCGCGGGCCGCAGTTTGGGGACCCTTGCTCTAAAGAATAAAGAAAATATTTTTTTGGAACATAATAATTATGTAGGTAGTAGCTGTATGTCACAGCATCACAATTTTGTCCGTTGTCTTGAACGACAATGTGTGTGACGTCATAAGACACGGTGTAACTTGCGACACGGATCATGTTGAACGTGGCTAAACGGGGAACTAAATTGACGTTTGCAGTACAAGTAATGTTAGTTCTTCGTTTAGCAGTTTACTTGACAGGTTGATAACACCTTCCCTTCACATGACAAGTAGCGCCGCGCCGCCGCCATGCACGACGTTCACTATGATCTGAGTCGCACTCGCACGCGGCCCCCTCACACACAAAACTCTTTGATAAAGGGATAGCGGATACATGAACATTGCACAAACATACGACGCCATGCGATTACCTCAAGCGTGCGACTGCTCTGTAGGAAGGAATAAATATGAAGTGATCACGCAGTGCACACACCTGAGTACCTGACACAGCCTCTAGTGACACCTACACTACGCGACGGACTAACGTAACATCAAACTGATAAACAAAAGCATCAAATTCGCTGCCTATATAATCTTCGATCATTCATTATAAATAATAAAAATATCTGTCTTATAAATTAATCGCTTAGCGATTGAATAGGCTCTCTAACTTGCATCAAAAAAACATACAATTGTTTCTAAAACATTCTCATTTTTGAGAAAAAACTGTGCTCAAAGGTGAGGATAACATTAAAACAACTAGATATATTTTATTTATGGTTATAGATCGTTCGTGATGAACAAATAATCGAAGTTCGATAAAGTTCCTACTTTGCATACGTCATGTGAAAACTAAACTCGAAGGTAAATATGGAAATGTCCTAAAGTGAGAATGAATCACCTGTATCGTTTAGTGTGGTGTCGTAAGGAATCGCTATCCAGTACATGATCTGAGTCAGTTCCTCTTGGAGGGCGGCACGAGATGGTTGGGCAGCTCGGAGGGCAGATCGTGTCCGTCGATCTTGACGTGGATGAGGTGCATGGCGAGCGCGAACTCGTCCTCGTCCAGGAAGCCGTCCTTGTCGATGTCCGACAACTTCCATATCTTGCCGAGCACCGAGTTCGGCAGCTTGGACTTCACCATCTCCGTCTTGGCGGCTGTCGACAAACCGCCAGGTCAACACGTGTATGTGCAACGAACTGCGTCGGCAACGAATGTGGCTAGCACACAGCTTGGAGCTACAACTAAAGTAACCAGGAAACGTAACCGGCTATTGTAAAAACTCGGAACCAATACCTAGTACCTACTGAGCAAGCTAGTTTCTCATAACCACTTTCGTTGCCAACGAGAGTTCCAGGATCAAAAAGGCATCAACACACGTATAAATCGCAATTAAAAAAAAACAAGGGAAGCACAGTATATACAGTTGTTAATGATCATGCAACGAAAAATATTATATCGTGAGTAGAAGCGTGACGATAAGAGGTGAGATAGCACGGTATTGGGAAACGATAGCGAGCTAGACAACACTCATGTCGAAACTGATGGCGAAATGTTTCATTATTCAGACGAGTAACACTCTTGTAATAACTACACTAATACTGTACTTGAATACTATACTTGAGCTTTGCCATAAATGGCTAACTAGTTGTTGCCCGCGACTTCGATTGCGATCCAGGATGAAAAGTAGCAGTAGTAGTAGTGTCCTTATCCAGGTCAAGGACTACCCCTGTGCGAAATTTCATCCAAATTCGTTCAGCCGCTTAGCGTAAAAGCGAAACAAACAAACAAACTCACTTTCGCATAGGTATAATAGGCGTTATTTCACGTCACTAGTTACAATAACTGGCTACAGGGCATGTAACCGAATAACTACTTTCGAGTCACACATAAACACGTGGTTTTTGTAACTAGTGACATAACAATTCTCGCTTTTCATTCGATCACTGCATTGTAACATTACAGTGCAGTGATCGAATGAAAAGCGAGAAACGAAACAAAAGTATGATGTAACTACTTGTAGCTACACAAACGTATTCGTTCAAAAAACTTAAAGCTAACGTAATGTAACGTAATACGTAACTATTTATATTTTCGTTTCGCAAATAACTGTAATACTTCGATATAATCACCATGTTGAATCACCGAATAGAATTTGAAAAATAACTAGTTACTAAAATCACTAGTTTTCAAAACAGGTGACGCGTTCCAAGTCACTAGTTACGTTACGTTTCGCGAAAATCACGTAACGACCAATACCTATTTTCGCATTTATAATATTAGTTAGGATAAGGATACTATGATAGGAACAAATCAACAAAGAATAAGCCGGTTTACCTAATAAGAATTGGCGACAACACAAACATCAAATGATCACAATGAAGACTAGAAGAAATCAGAATTCAGCAATAACCCAAAATGTATAATAACTGGGCTAATACTCCTATACCTATAACTAAGTCCTATTTGATGTTAAATATTAGTTCCAACATGAGTTTCTACATTGGCGTTGAGCCTATCAGCTTCTCTGTGAAGTATTTGAGTATATGGACGACATTGTCGCGATAAAACAGCTCGGCGAACGACTGTATCCTGACGGCCTGCTGGTCCGGCCCGAAGGTCACCAGCTTCGCCTTGTCCAGCAAAGTGATAGGCGACTTGTCCACCGAGAACTCTATGTACCTCTCGCCCGTCAGCACGTACACCATCGACACGAATACGAACTCGGCCGTTATCAACAACGTCACTATGTTCAATGAGAGGAGGACTATGAACTTGACCGGAATGAACAACGATCCCAAGTACCCTGTGTCCCTATCTGAAGCTTTCGGGTCGTGCAATGGCGATGATTGTGACTCAGAACTACTATCGTCGTCGCCGTCGTCACTTTTATCGATATTACCAGCGAGCCAGTCGGAATGAACTTTAGATCCGTCACTTATTTTAGTTTCGAACCCATCGTTCTGAAACCTAGATTGCCTGGACTCGCCAGCTCCGTCGATAGCTACAGCATCGTTCAGACTATGTATCGAGACAGCGGGTGACACGCGCCCACTGATGCTCGCGACTTGTGACTCGTGAGCATTCACAATGAACTGTGTGATTAATTTACAGTTTTCTGTAGCACTAGATAGAGAATCTACGAGTGTAGCGAAGCTATCGCCATCCTTGTCGTTCTCGCTATCGTTCAGTCGCATGCACAGGTCAGTGATGAGGGAGCAGTTTTGTGTGGTCGAGAGCAGCGCCTCGAGGGCCTTGTCCACGACGAGGTGGCCGCGCAGGTGCGGTTGTGTGTTGAGTAGGAGTGAGATTGTGCGTATATCAGAACGAGTGAGCTGCGTACCGGCGCCGGTAACCTTGCCGTCGATGGGGTTGAGTGACTGGAAAAGCTGGTCATAACGCGGCTTCTCCTTGCTGCAGATCCACTCGGGGTCGCCGTGGCCCGCGTCCACGCCCTCGCCGCGCCCGTAGCCGAACGGCGACACCTGGTCCTCTACGCCTTCGAACGCACCACCTGGAAATGTTACGGTCAGAACATTAATGGTTTGATCAACAAATGTTACACATATGCCGACAGCAGAGATCAAGTCATATTTATAAAGATATCTGCGAAAGTTGATTATCTCCTACGAGGCGTGAGGTCTCGCTTATGAAGACTCTTCACCAATAGCCTAGCGACTAAGTTGTTTAATGCTTATATTGTAATAGGTATCTGTTTATAACATAATGTGTACGAATAGGTATGATTAACGTAAACGATGTGGGAAATACGTGAGTAAATAAATAAGATGCCAAAATTGCCGAATCCTCATAGTTATCAAAGAGGTAAGCTGGGAAGTTAGCGCGCGTCACAGCCGGAGGCCGCCTGGCGGTGTAGCGAGTAGTACTCGCTGTTTGTAGCTCACACGGATGTGCAAACAGTTGTTATTTATTATAATTATTATTATGTGAATTTAATATAAACACGTGTTACGTGCTCGCCAGTCTTAAAGCCGGTCACCCACCCGACTAAGTACCTACCGCCTGCGATATATACATTCACATTAATGGGCTGTAATCCATGGCAATGTTACCGATACAGGACTAAAACTTTCAAAAAAACGTGTCTTACTTCATACTTAGTTCTAAAATTAATTTTGAGCCAACGCAACGTAGCTATAGCGTGGAGGGCTACCACCCCAGAGAGTAAAGAGTGAAACCAATTAATTTGGTTCGTATCTCTACTCGTAGATCCCAGCCGAAATTGAAAAAGTAACATGAACAAAACTCATTGTCAATAACATAACAATTTATAGGACAGCTGTGTACCAGGCGTCAAGTTTTATTTACAATTAATTTATCAATTATACAATACTAGCTTCCGCCCGCGGCTTCGCCCGCGCGCTATGTCGATAAAAAGTAGCCTATGTCCTTACATAGGCTACTTTTTATCGACATAGCGCGCAACAAAATTTGGCAAGGGGGCCTTCCCCAGGGTGCCATGTATCTCCTGGCCAAATTTTGTCGAAATCCGTCCAGTGCTTTAGGCGTGAAAAGGTAACATACAGACAGACACGAGTTATTTTCGAATTTATAATATTAGTATGGATACAGACGGTATTGTTCACTCATGGCCGAATTTACAATGATACCTATTGAGCAAAATTGATAAATCAAAGTTAGGGGCGTACCGTTTTATCAACCATGATTCACACAACAATGAGTAATGACAAAAAATAATTTAAAAAAACTGATTAATTAATCAGTAAGTACCTACCTAAATTATATTGATTTTTAAATAAAAAAACAATAACAAACTAAAGAAGAACCGAGTTCTTCTTTAGTTTGCTTTAAATAATATAGATAAAGACTTCCTTTCATTGCCATTAATTGTATGTTTTGATCACATTTGCATTTGCACGCCACCATGTTAAACGGCAACTATCCGAATTATCGCTAAGCTAACATTCAGTAGGCAGATAAACAGCATATTGTAAACACAATAATCTCCTAAAGCGGCGCTTCCAGGGCCGTAGGCAGGTGGGGGGGGTGGAGGGATTCTATTTTCTCACATTTCGGAGGGGGTTTGAAACCCCCTCCGAAATGTCAGAAAATAGAATCTCAATCCAAAGATCGACCTGAGGGTACCTCCGTACCCCAATACAGATTGTAATCTAAATATTTCGCTTACGAACTTTATAATCTACAAAAGCAGTAAGAGTACCTACGCTTACATACTGTAAGTATATTTATGGACTCTGACGTTGTATTGAATGAAAATATTTCGAGTTAATGAAAATGCATTGAACGACTATTTCATGAATTCGTCGTTCAATGCACTTTCATGAACTTAGAGAGTTGTATTGCTGATTCTAAAGATTATAATTCTGTAAATCCATGTTTGTTACGGTCGCAAATAATATTTAGATCTACATACGACCTGATACTGACCTGCAAATTGCAAAAACGTAAGAAAATTTTAATTTCGCGGGCCACCTTAGCGCATCCACCTTAAATGTTAAAGATGTCGCTGTTTTTTGGTCTTGATTGCAAAGTGGTGGGAAAAGAGTTCCTAACTAAGCTCTTCACCAATTTGAATTCTGACTTAGAATGAAATCGTAAAATATTTTATTTTCAATGATTTTCCGCAAAAAGAACAAGAAATGCTGTTTTAAAAATAACAATAAATAATACTCTTTTTATAAAACTGTAGCCTTAATTTACCGTCTCTGAAATCAGAAATACTGAAGTAAAAAAAAAAATGTAAGTAGGTAAGTAACCCCCCCCGAAATGAATTCCTGGCTACGGCCCTGGGCGCTTCTATATACATAGATATTAATGACAATCGCTTAGAATTCACCTTTCACTTGATTCAATCATCAAGTCAAGTGAGTATTGACAGCGTATCTCGGTGTCGGCCTGTCGGGGGACACTCACGAAGTCACGAGTTACCACAAGTTCGGCTGTTCATTTCACTGCTGGCTCAATGGGCCGCCAGTAAGTAGTAGTGGCTGAAGTAAATATGAAATATATGCGTCATCGGCATCGGTACCGTGAAACCGGCCAACATTGCCCTTGACGGACTATATCTTTGCCCGAACACGAAAAATAACTAAAATGTTGAATTGTGAATAAATTGGTATAGCTGGAAACATTTTTATCTTTAGGGTAAATTAGACTATTTTTCTGACAAACTAAGGTCCGTATTACAGAACGTTCCTCAAGTCCAGTTTGATCTGCAATCAGTTGATCACTGTTTGAGTATAGAATCAGTACTTGAGCATCGGTCTTATTCCAGAACGGTAATCAATCTATACTCAGCTGAATCGAGACTCAAATCGAGCCTCAAGCAGAGATGTGTATTGTCTATGCATCAGCCTGTTTTCGTTTACGATTTATTATAATAACCGACTTTGATCCGATCTTCACTGGATTAGAAATATTAAAATACACCATAGAAGCCCAGTTATTTAGGAAATCAGCGTTATTATTTCATTCCTGAATAGTAAAATGCCCCATTTATTGAAGTAAAGTTCTTTAAAATGAAGTATAGTATTTTTGTAAGCAAATTTGTCAAGCTTAAAAGACTTGTATTTGTGGCCTTAAATAAGTATGCTATTTAAAATGTCAGTATGTCCAAGCATCAGCGTGAAAAACATTAGTTTGTTTTAAGTTTGTTGTTTGTCAACTTTAATTATTTGTTTAGCTGATTTTATTCATATTACTTAACACTTTTAAAATGGCAGGACGGAAGAAAAATTAGACTTAAAACTAGTTTTAAACAGAGATTAATACTTGAGTTACCTTCTGTAATACGGACCTAAATGTTCGTTACCTCGCTAAGTTCACTCAGTCGTCGGCGAAACGTCTTGGAAGCAGGACTAGTGTGAAGTGGTGCCAAAATCTAGTTTTAGAGCCATTTATAATCTCCGCAGGCGCGATTCTTTATGGGAACTGTTTAATGATAGTAACATAATGACGGTACCTTGTCAATAATTATCTAAGAAAACATCATGCACGTAAGAAAAAAATTACATCTTTTTAGTAAAAGAGGTAATAGACATAATTTTAGTACTAGAAATAGGGACCTATAAGTTCAACCAGGTTTTAGACTGGCTAAAAAGTAGACTCATCTGTCATGGGGTACTTTTTTAAATGTTAACACTAAAATTCCTCCCCACATACTTCAACTGAATGAAATGAAAGTCAAAACTTGTATAAAACGCACAACATGCAGGCAGGCATTTATTGCATCGCTGATAAAAATTCTTGGCTTAACGCTGGTCTTGCTCCACAACCACAACTAACTAATTAACATTTAAAAATACTGTTCGAGTTGCTGAAGATTGTAAGACCATCTTTGCATTGTATAACCTCAATCTCCTTTGTATTATTTAACTAGCTGTGCCCCGCGGTTTCACCCGCGTAGGTGTCCATCCCGTGGGATATAGATAATTATAGGGATAAAACGTATCGTGATAACTTCGAAATTAAATGTCCGTTTCGAATGAATTAAAAAGTATTTTACTGCTACATAAATACCCTTTATGTTAAAACTATTTATTTGAAAAAGAATTAATATTATGTTGATAAAACTCCTTCGCAAATTATGCATTAATTTCGAACAAATTTGATTACCATAAAAAAGGTTATAGTGAGTCAATCTTAAACGATAGACATATGCTGTCGCGGACTTTTTTTTAGAACTTTTAAAGAGGTACAATTCTATCATACATGATATTTGCGTAACTTAAACCGTTTACGCGGCGCACGCAACGGAAGCTCCCAAAAAGGAATCATTATTCCCGTTTTTGCAACATTTTTCATGTATGTTCCGCTCCTATTGGTCGTAGCGTGATGTTATAGCCTATAGCCTTCCTCGATAAATGGACTATCCAACACAAAAAGAATTTTTCAATTCCAACCAGTAGTTCCTGAGATTAGCGCGTTCAAACATTTCGGATTTCGGACGCTTTTTACGTTCTTTCTACATTGTTCTCACATGTATAATTTCAACATGAATGATGTACCTAACCAATTGTTTGTATCAATTTTTTTATATAAAGAATTTTCCGTGGGTTTCTCTCCCAATCTCCTCTATAGGTACCTACTACGCTTTCGAATGGGCAACAGCTTCATATTTTTGACTGACCGACTCCTTGACAATTCAAAAGTGCCTGTAAATGGTTTAATTGAAATAAATGCTGAGTTTGAGCAAGTTCGTGTCGGACCACCCACAAAGAAAGGGTTCCATAGATAGGATGAATTTAAAAAAAAAACCTAAAATGGGTGATCTCCTTTCAACCTAATCGGTCTATTAGATTTTATACTACTATTAACTTTTTACAAAAAAAAACCGGCCAAGTGCATGACGAACCATGCACAATGAAGGGTTCCGTAGTTAGGATGAATTTATCCAACAAACTTAAAATTGTAGTTGAAAAACTTGTTTTTGCAAATTGTAGTTGAAAAACTTGTTTTTGCAAATTGTAGTTGAAAAACTTGTTTTTGCAAATTGTAGTTGAAAAACTTGTTTTTGCAACTGCAATTTTAAATTGGTCGATTATTACTCGGTAACTTGTGGAGCCTACGTAGCGGTGATAGTTTTCCTTTAAATTTCGCCGTAATACTACTGCCGTGAATTTTTTCACAGGTACCCAAAACCAACCATTTACCTGGCGTCCTGGAAGGGGGGGGGGGGACACTTGACTCTAACAAAAATTTGCACTTTAAAGCTTAATATTTCGTAAACGGATCCCTGAATCCAAAAATGGTAATCCAAAAAACGAGAACCGCCGCCGGTGCCCGCGTCGCCGCGCGCTACATATACACCACTTTGTCGGCGTTGTTTATATGTATACCCATACCAAGTTACGGCTCGTGCAAACAGACGCGAAATCGCGCGCGCGACAGGCAGCAGTACCTTTGTCGACAAAGGTGCCGCTGCCTGTCACGCAGCTTTCTAGTACCAACAGTCTTTGAGCTAAGCCACGGATAGACGGACGGACGGACGGACGGACGAACAGACAGACAGACAGACAGACGGACATGGCGAAACTATAAGGGTTCCTTGTTGACAACGGAACCCTTGGTCTCCTGTGGCAACACTACAGCTAACAGCTGATTTGAATTTGTCCCTTTAATTTTAATTAATAGATTTCCTTCTTTTTAAGGCCTATTTCCAATTAATTAACTAGTTTATAGCATAATTAAGTGTTTTATGTGTTAAATTTAGGCATTTTGTGCAAATAATGTGTAAAACCTACATTGTGATTCGTTGACAGTTACCGGCTCAAGTGATTGTTGCATTTTCATCTCGTTATCAGGTACAATACTATATATTTTACTTGGTAGTAGATTGTTTACGTTCTAATTTTTTGCCTACAATTGTTTGGATCATTTTTATTACGGCTACAAGTTGATGCTAAAGACATTAAAAACGTAAACATAACCTTAATTAGTTTGGTGACAGAACTTCTTACGATCTAAATTTCATTTTCCGTTCAATTAATCATCTGTTACTCAATCCACTACTCTTTTCCAACCTTTTCTCTTTTCTCTTTAATCATGATTATGACTCGCAGCGCGCGTGCTCGCCTTGAAGAGTCCAAACTCACTCAGGCTTTGAGCGAATTAAAGGCGTCTCAGGAGCTCTGTGACAAACTGATTAAGGAAAATGAAACGGAGTTCCTTGGTGTCCTTGAAAGGAATAGCAAGTTGAAAACAGAAATGGCTCAGTTATATATTCAACACACTGATGCCATAGCAGCCCGGGACAGGCTCCAAGTTGTTGTGGACGGGTTCAGCCAGTGTAGCAATGAGTATGAACAAGCTCCAAGTCACAAATATTTACACACAGCAGCTACATGAGGCTCAAAGTCAGATTGAACAACTTGAGACTACTAATCTTAACATCACTGCCTCGTTGAACCAAAGTCTTTTCAATGAATTGGTGCCACTTGCCCCACCAATGGTTTCTGCAATAAACCCCTCTTCTTAGACAATAGATTTAACAGGTCTTGATGATTCAAAATTAGATTCAAAATTAAGTAAGTCAGTGAGGGTAGTATCTAGTAAAAATAAACTTAAAAAATACATAGTTAAAACCAAGAAAATGGTCAAAAAACAAAAATTCTTTGTTAAAAATGTAAAACTTTATAGAGACAGTTGCATGTACTGAAACAATTAGATATGTATTCATTAAACTTTCAAAAAAGTACTAGGAAATACCAAATTGACACAGAAGACTTGCAGTATGAACTTGACCAACTACAGGAAAAACTTACTTCAAATGAGAGAATATGTATTGGCAATGAATGAGCTGGTAAGCTCACAAACTAACAGATGTGAACATTGTCAACCACCATCTATTGAACCCACACCCACACCATCTATTGAACCCGGCCCATTCATTGACAATATGTGATACCACCATACCGCAGTCTAGTTCCAGTTTACCATTATCAATTACTAACTGTTTGCCTTGACAGAGTGTAAATAAAGAAATAGTATTATTTTGTGATGAAATTGGAAAGGATCTAGGTCACTTGTTGTTAAATAAATATCCGGGACACTCAATAATTAACTACTGTATGCCTGGTTGTACTCTATTTGACATAATGAAAAAAGTTATAAAATGCAATTTTAACCAGGATACTATATTAATAATATTTGTTGGTAATAGGGGCAATGTGAACAAAGGAGAATTATTCCAATATTATAGATCTTTGTGCAACCTTAGTTTATGAAAAATTGAGATGTTCACATTCCCTTAAAGCAAAAGTTTGCCACCGGAAGAAAACAAGTTTAGATCTAAAATTAATATGACATTACAAAATTTGACATGTACAATAATAATTTATTCCATTTAATTGACACTAACAATTATGTTGGTAATCATTTTTATACTATCTTTCAAAGTACCTATTGTAAAAGACAGATAGCTGTGTCGCTATCATATTACTTTTCTATTACAGCCAAGAATTTGGCTAAACAAATTGCTTCTATTGAGCAATGCTGAGACATGTTTAATAATTTAAATTAGAAATTCAGACAACAGAGGCAACCTCTAGCAATAATGTACAGAATTGCAAAATAAAATCAAATAAAAGTTTAAAATTAATAAATAGTATCAACCTGGTGCATGAAAACATTCAAGGATTTATGAACAAAGATTTAGAAGTAGAATTATTTATGAATTTTAACAGTATTGATATTCTTGTATAACAGAACATTAGCTTAAAAGCCACCAGTTCTTGTTCAATTTTGATAATCACCAGGTTGGTAGTTCGTTCAACAGAGTAAATGCAATACATGGTGGCTCATTAATCTCAGTAAGTAACCAGCTGAAATTTAAAGACCGTAAGGATATTGTGAGCTTATCTGTTGAGCGGATAGTTGAAATGTGTACAGGGGTGGCACATCCCCTTCTGGATTATATGACTGTTTTGAAAAGGTAATGGATGAAGTGTTACACAAGATTTGTGACTCAAATAAGTCAATTATCACTTGCGGTGATTTTAATGTTAAAATATTAGAAAATTCAGGTTCTTGTAGTAAAATAATAAGTTTGTTTCAGTCCTACAATCTTGTAAACCTATTTTTGGAGCCCACAAGAATAACCCCTACTAGTGCCACATGCCTAGATAATATTTATACGGATGTTATACCAAGCCACAAAGAAATTATAAATTTACTAGATTCTGATCATTGCGGGCAAAGGGTTACTATCCCAATACAAAACAACAAAGTGGCTAAAAAGGATATCACATTTAACCCTAAAACTGCAAGTCGCTTGGAAGTTTTTAAAGAAAAACTAATTAATAAATTACCGGTTTTGTCAATTCAAGCTGACCCTAATCATCTTTACGATGATTTTTTAAATATATACAGTAAAAAAATTAATTCCAGCTTTATTCCCAAGACTATCTCGGTTAATAGTAACGTATCTTTCAGTGATTGGGCTACGATTGGTATTCATAAAAGTAGAACATTCAGCAACAACACAGTTTGTTGTATAGCCAAACGCGTTATTTTATTTCGAAGATTAAAAATAGTAGTAATGTAATTAAAACGACTTGGAATATTATTAATAGTGAAACGGGAATATCTGAAAAGAAATTCTCAAAGGCCTCGGACTACTAAATCCCTAAACTCATCACCTTCTGTTGCTGAGTCTTTGCTTAAGGAAAATGTTAATTTTTTCGATTCGGAATTTCTTTTTGAACATATTACCTGTAGAGACATAATTAAAACCTTTCACACTTTAAATGTAAAAAAGACTGCAGATCTGTGGGGTAATTCTGTAGAAGTAGCTAAGTCTATTATTGACATCGTAGCACCTACTTTAGCTCTTATCTTTAATAATTGTATCGACTGTGGGGAGTTTCCTGACCTTATGAAAAATAGTAAAATAATACCTTTGTTTAAATCAGGTAGTACATCAGACCCCACAAATTATAGACCTATTTCAGTACTACCTACCTTTAGTAAAATTTTTGAGAAGTTAATTTTAGAGCAATTGCAAAAAAAAAAATATACATAAATTGTTACATAGCAAACAGTTCGGATTCACAAGGGGTCGTTCAACTACTGATGTTGAACTTTTAGGACATATTTATAATGCATGCGAAGATAAATGAGATGCCTTGGGCATCTTTTGTGACTTGTCTAAGGCATTCGATTACGTTGTTCATGAAACGTTATTCAGGAAACTCCGCCACTACGGAATCCGGAACACCGCTCTGGATCTTCTTACTTCATACTTGAGTAATAGGATTCAGAGCGTTGACGTTAATGGGAAAAGATCTCCCGGATCTTTAGTAATAATGGGGGTCCCACAGGGCTCGATTCTTGGTCCTTTCTTGTTTCTTATTTATATTAATGACTTGCCTTACCTCATAAAGGATAATCATGAAATAGTGTTGTTTGCGGATGACACTTCACTTTTGTTTAACCTTAAACGTCAGCAGCTGGTTACTGACGATGTAAATAGCGCGATCTCAAAAGTAGTTCACTGGTTTAATGTTAACAATTTACTCCTTAATGAAAAAAAAACCAAATGCATTAAGTTTACGCTACCTCACGTTAGGCAGGTGAAAACTAATGTGTTGATAAAGGGCGAAGAATTGAATCCTGAAGATAGCACAGTATTCTTAGGCTTAACTTTAGATGCTAAGCTTCAGTGGGGCCCACATATAGATAAATTGACAAAAAAATTAAGCTCCGCGGCATATGCTGTTAGAAAAATTCGTAATTTAACTGACATAGAGACAGCCCGTTTAGTGTACTTTAGCTATTTTCATAGTGTAATGTCGTACGGTATTCTACTGTGGGGAAATGCCGCCGACATTCAGACTATCTTTGTTTTGTAAAAAGAACTGTTCGATCAATTTATAAATTAAGTCCGAGACACTCCCTCAGAGAGAAATTTAAGGAGATAAATATAATGACTGCCTTCTCAGTATATTTTTGAAAATATTATATATGCCCATAAAAATATAAAATTGTTTAAAAAATACAGTGATATCCATAATATTAATACTAGGAACAAAGACAAATTTGTTGTATCTACAACTAGGCTCAAGAAAATGGGTGGCTCGTTAAGATGTCAATGTATACGCTTTTACAATAAGCTTCCAAGCCACGTACAAGATCTTAGCCTTAATAAATTCAAAACATTTATTAAACGTAAGTTGTGCCAAAAAGCGTTTTATACCATTAAAGATTACATTGAGGACAAAAAGGCTTGGGAATGAGCTGCTCCAATTGTTTTCCATTAAAAAAAAAAACTTATTGAATTTTGTTATTTTTCATAACTTTGTATTTTATTATATACATACATAGTGACATGAATATTTACTTTGTGAAGTATAATATTATTATTATTTGAATTATTGTGAATTTGAGGACTATGTGGATTATATATTTTATTTATCTGGCAGTTTGAGTACTAAAGGCGGCCTACCGAAATGTCCTTTCTTTGGTATTGTTCGTCGAGTCGTTGAGCTCCTTAAGTTCTGAGTTGAGCTACACGATGACTGACAAATACGTGCACTGACTGGACAGATCCACTCAAATCTGTATGGTTCTTTCCTCGAAAGACCATCTCAGACAAATCTACATGGTCCTCAAATGATCTGACCAAGATTATTTCTGGATTTTATATTCACATTGACATTTTATGTACACCTACAATGACATGAATTATGTACTTTGTAAAGTATTACATTATTTTAATTATTGTGAATGTGAAGACTTGTGGATCATTCTTTTATTTTTGTATTATTTATTTTTCCTTAGTTTTAATTAATCATGGTCTGGCAGTTTGAGTAATTTATGCGGCCTACCCAAATGTCCTTTTTTTGGTTTTGTTCGTCAAATCGTTGAGCTCCTTCAATTCTGAGTTGAGCTGCACGATCACTGACAAATGCGTGAAGACTGGACAGGTCCACTCAATCTGTGTGGTTCTTTCCTCAAAAGACCATTTCAGACACCAATCTACATGGTTTTCACATGATCTGACCAAGATTATGTCTGGACCTTAAAAGAGACTGTGACCTCTGAGTTTGTTTCGGCCTTTCTTCTCAGAGTAGTCAGATAGGAAACGCCGACCCCATCTAGTTTAAAAAAATGTGTTTGACGTGTAAAAGTGTTTGTACAAACCTACTTACAGAAATAAATCATTTTTCATTTAAAAAAGACCAAAAACTTCAATTATTTGTGTTTTTTTTTGTAAAAAGTTTTTATTTTTCCTGCAATGTAAATAACAGTGACGAAGTCACATAGAACATCGTCTTCATAAACTAAGTGGGAAAAAAATACGTAATATTAAAGCAACTGAAAAACTACGCAAGCCAAGGAAATAAAATTTATATGGGACCACCTCTGTCTGAAGCATGACCAACCAAACAAAAAAATAATCATTAAAATCGATTCATATTTGGCGGAGTAATCGCGTAATTTACATACAATTAAAAAAAAAAACATACAGGTGAATTGAGAACCTCCTCCTTTTTGAAGAAGTCGGTTAAAAAGTTTAGTTAGAATTTAAAAATTGAATGAATAAAAAAATAAAAAAAATGAAATTGTGAATTTTTGAGTTTTTAGAATACTTCCTGGAGGCACTCAGTATTATCAGTGATGTGGGTCAAAATCCTACTGCTTTGAGAGAACACGACCTGTCTCACAAGACAGTAGCTATGCAAACGATACGTGCCGTGACAACCCACGGGCTCGTAATAACAGACGCTCATGTATCTTAAGGGTCAGCGCAGACAGAACGGACCGCAGCGGAAAGAATTTTATTAACGCACTTGAAAATAAACTTTAAAATTATTAAAATAAAGTGCATAAATGCTTAAACCTGACAAAAAATGCTCGCGCATCCTCGAAGATACGCTGGAATCCCCGCGCAGCATACGCGATCCGTAAAGAAAATGCCCGAGATCGCGCGGGGATTATTCCTCTCTGTCTGCGCTGACCTAGCGGCCACTTTTATAATAATATCGTCCTTTATTTGATACTATAGCTTTCGCCCGCTTCGCCAGCGTGGTATGTCGATAAAAAGTAGCCTATATCTTTCCCCAGGGTGCCATCTATCTCCTTGCCAAATTTTGTCGAATTCCGTTCAGTGGTTTAGGCGTGAAAAGGTAACATACAGGCAGACAGACAGAGTTACTTTCGAATTTATAATATTAGTAAGGATAGTTAGGATAGTATGGATGGCTAGCCTTCATCAACACTACAACATAAGAAGAAAGCAGCATAAAACACAGCAAGTAGAGGCCATAACAAAGTATAAAAAGTTGATGTTGCACAAATAATTGTCAAATAATATTGTAATTATTGTGCTCATAAAAAATCGGCTCAATAACTGTAAATGAAAGGCGAGGACATTACTGATTGCTGCGTCAGCGCGCAGTGGAGCGGACCGCATTTTTTTATGAGCCAAAGAAACGGTGGCATTGTTCTACCACACTACTTGCGAATGTCCACAATAGTTACTTCAAGGATTTAATTTTATACGACAATAAATTATGCACCTAGAAGTAGGTCAGTATTGTGTTTAGTTGGTAAAAACTGCTACTGAGCCTTACTGAGGTGACTGTCATGTCATCAATCTGTATTTTTTCACTGCATGGCCGCCACTAGAACGTCACGAAGTAATGACTAATGATGCACCGCAGTACCGCGGTGCTTACTCCTAATAAAGCTTTAAACCGCAAGTGAATCAATAAGCCATTAAACTACTTTCATCACTCATTGTTATTCTAGCAGCTCTTCCATTTTTAACAGTGACTGGTAATTTGTTCGATACCGGCGATAAAATGACAAGGAGGACACAAATGTGGGACATTGTATAAAAGTGAAGAAAAGAAAAAATGTGGATAAGGCACGCACAGGATCTAATGTCAGTAACTGTGTATCAGGGAGTACGCGTGGCTAGAAGAGAGAAATAAGTTCCTGTGCCATGATTCAGTATTAGGTAAAACAATAACTTGAGACTGTTGTATTTAGTTGCTTGCTGTCAAAAATATTACAAAGTTTTCTTCAGGAAACGATTTGCTAATATTTATTAAACAATTCTGTTAGGTACGTTAAACAATCCCAACTCAACTGGTAAGAAAATATCCACAATATGTATTGTACATACTTACGTAGGCATATACATTATATGGAAGATATAACGCGTAATTTCTTATGTACTCGACAGGTATTAAAACAAATGGAATGGCATGCCAGCGAGTGGTCTATATTTACACAGAGTAGGCAAGTATTGGCACCCGTGCTATGTAATCGCGAATTGGAACAATTGTGTCTAAAGGCCCTTTTCAAAGCTGCTGCAAAATATCAAATGTCCGCAAATCCGCATCTTCACGGTCAAATCAAACAAGGTGTCAGGAAAACCGAGGTGCTATGTGGCATTTCTGCGGCTGGCGAGGACGCTATTGGGCGACTTTGAAAACAATCGACAAAATTTAAGAGGGTGTTCTACCTATCCATACTTAATATTATAAATTCCAAAGTAACTTCAGTCTGTCTGTCTGTATGTTACCTTTTCACGCCTAAACCACTGAACGGATTTCGATAAAATTTTGCATGGAGATAGGTGGCATCCCGGGGAAGGACATAGGCTTATACTAATTAATCTTAAGGGGGGAGGGGGGGGGGGATATAGGGATGAAAGTTTGTACGGGAAACCTATCATTTCTTAAATTAGGGCTATGAAAATTCAAATTTATATTTTTGGTAACAATAAAATATAGATTTAAAAATAAAAAAACTCACCCCACACGAATTCGAATACCTGTTATGTAAATAACAGTGACGGAGTCAAATAATATATCGTCTACATAGACTAAGACGGAAAAAATACGTAATATTGAAGCTAACTCAAAAACTACGCAAGCAAAGTTAATAAAATTTATATGGGACCACCTCTGAAGAATGACCTACCAAACAAAAAAATAATCATCAAAATCGATTCATAATTGGCGGCGTAATCGCGTAACATAAAACTTTAAAAAAAACATACATTCGAATTGAGAACCTCCTCCTTTTTGAAGAAGTCTGTTAAAAATGACATTTGTAAAGTATTGTATTATTTTAATTATTGCGAATGTGAGGACTATGTGGATATTTATTTTGTTTAATTTTCGTTCCCAGTTTTAACCTTTTAACGATGGTTTGGCAATTTGAGTACTTTATGCGGCCTACCCAAATGTCCTTTCTTTGGTATTGTTCGTAGAGTCATTGAGCTCCTTAAGTTCTGAGTTGAGTTCCACTATTACTGACAAATGCTTGCACTGACTGGATAGGTCCACTCAAATCTGTGTGGTTCTTTCCTCAAAAGACCATTTCAGACGCTAATCTACATGGTCCTCATATGGCCTGACCAAAATCATGACGTCTGGACTTTACAAGGGTATTGTCTTGTTTGCCATATTTTCATTTGCCATAATATTGTTTTCCATAATCGTCCTCAGTCATATTTACTTGCCATATTATAAATTGTACTTATAACGTTTGTCATACCAACTTATTAGTCATAACTTTTACTTGCCATAAAATAAGTTGCCATATTATCATGTGTCGTCATCATTACTTTCAAGCGTTTATTGTTTTGTACAAAAAACTGGTAGGGAGTAGCTATTTTTTGTATAGCCCTAGCTATGTATAGATTGTTAGTCACCAAAGTAACCTAATTTGCAAATAATTAGGTTTTAGTGACAGAAACGCATCGCTGTAAATCCGACTCCACGCAGTCTTGTATGCCCTACACCTAAAGTGTAATTTAAAATCGCGTAGGTGCGAAGTGGCGAGGCGGCTCGCGAGTTGAGGAGCAGGTGGTTGTAACACTCGCCGCTGCAGCTGAGGCTTTGCCGGCCAGCAAGACGAAGCTGCGGCGGTGAGCGTTAAACCATCTGCGACGATAAGCTCGCGTGAGACCGCCGGAGCCCCGCAGCGCCGGAGCCATGACAGAAACCATGGCTGCTGCTTTTTTTTTTTGTTCTTGCAGCATAAAGCATTATTCTATGAATATGTTAATAGCAAAGTTATTCAGTTTAACATAACATCAAAATTGCAGGCGCTTGTAGGTACTGAACTAGCATTGTTGTGCTAATATGGTCAAATTAATATTATGATATGAATAAATGGTATGGAAAACGACGTTATTGAAACTGAAAAATATAGCAAATAAATATTATGACACTTGATCGATTATTATGGCCAATGAAATTATGGAATATGATTTTATGTCATTTGACGATTATGGCAACTGAAGCGTTATGTCTAATGAAATTATGGTATATGAAATTATGGTATATAAAATTATGGCATATGAAATTATGGCAAACATTAGTAAACCCTTTACAAGAGGCTATGAGTTTATTTCGGCCTGTTTTCTCAGAGTACAGTCACATAGGAAAAGCCGACCTCATCTAGCTTATTTTTACTATTTTTTAACATGACGTGTAATAATAAGAAAACTGATTAAGAATAAGGAGAACAGTCACCGTCCATACATTTTTGGGCTAAAACTGAAAGTGTCGGCCAAACAAAAAACTGGCTGGTCTATGGTAACCTGCGTTTCCCACAGTTCAGCTCAACAAGTCTAGGCTTGTAATCATTTGCCGTTGGGTGGTAGAGGTCATCAAGTAAATGGTAAGCGGTCGGTAAATTTTTAAGCTGGGTTCGTCCCACACTATGTAGGTACGCTTGTCGATACAAGTTCTCCACACTAGGACTCGTTTGCTCCACCGGCCATCGGTCCTTCGACAAACATGGCCAGCCCACTGCCACATCAGCTTGCTTACCCTGCAGGTTATGTCACTAAGCCAATGATGGACTATTTCAGAATTGTTGCAGCTCATTTGAATGACTTCATGTCCTGGTAGACAATGTGCACGCCAATGACTTTTTAACAATTGTATAATGAGCTACGAATAATTCCACCGGCCGAAGGTCTAGAAAATATAATATTCCAGCAGGAGGAGTTTTGAACGAGTTTTTTTAGAGTTTGTTTTGTTTCTTTTATCTTTGTTGTATTATTTAATATATTATGTAAGTACTTAAAACTGTATTAGATTGTGTGTGAGTGAAAAGTGAAGAGAATAACATGTTCTAACGGATTATAACTTTTTTTTTGTCTGGCCGGTACTTTCATAATTTAACCCAAAATGAATGATGTCCTTTGTTATAATGTTCCTAATATATTTGCACACCTTATATGGTTATAATACAGTGTACCTTTTGTAACATCCTCTGAACCTGTATTATGCAAATAAATAAATGATTTGATTTGAATAGTGATTCCAATATCCTATTTACAGAATAAACATTTTCATTAATTAAGTATATCTTTATGTTTTGCAGACGTTATCGTGATGGTAACCGGCGCGCGGCGCAAGTGGGCCGTTCTCACGGCGACAAGTGACATCAGCCCTAACAATTATGTCGATATGAAACCGGCGGAGTTGTATCACAACACAACTCATGTAATAGTAAATGGGGCAGTAATCTAGATCGTGTTTCATGCGAGTGAAAGCGCAGGAAGTGCACAAGCCGGTAGAGCGCCACGGGTGGCAACGAATCGATGATTACAAGTTACAACCAATTGCGACCACCGACAGCACCCACTGGACCCTACAGCTATACATTGTCCACACTTCTATGGATTACATCGGTTCCGCTGCCCAGAACGGCCACTATGCGCGTAAGTATGTTCTCGCTTTTCAGTGCTCCAAGCGAAAAGATGGAGCATAATATTATGTAGTTAATTAATCATTTTGTAGACAAATAGACGAGGGCAGTTGAAGTTAGCGCAAGAAACACGGAAACGTAATCAGGGGCAAAAAAAGATGTTAAATAACCCTTCCTTGGCAGAGGGGTAAAAAATATCCAACAGACGAGGACGACCCTTATGTATGATTAGATAAACGGCTACACAACAGTATCTGAATGAAAATTGGTGCAACAAAAAGCAAATAAACTCATGTCCAGACAATATAAAGAATCTAGCCTACAATATAAAAATCTACTGCCGTAATTACCACGCCTGCCACTCAAAGTGATGGAGATCTAAAAGGAAGTTATCAATTCGCATGTTTATATCTTCTATATCTTCTGTTTAATCTTCTATGCATATTATATATAAAAGTCGTTTTTTGTGTTTGTCTGTAAGTCCACGTTGTTCGTCTAAACCACGCAACAGATTTTGATGAGGTTTTCACCATATCACTCAGCCTAGCCTTTCCCCAACTATGTTGGGGTCGGCTTCCAGTCTAACCGGATGCAGCTGAATACCAGTATTTTACATAGAGCGACTGCCTATCTGACCTCCACAACCCAGTACCTAACTGGGCAATACGATACCCCTTGGTAAGACTGGTTGTCAGACTTTCGGGCTTCTGACGACCCGTAACGACTGTCAAAGATCCACTAATGACAGTCGGAACCAACGGCGTAACGTGCTTTCCGAGGCACGGAGGAGTCTCGGTATGTAAAGATGGGCACCCATCCACAGGCCAATCCCGGCAAGCGTAGCTTAACCTGATGGATCTTTTCTGGTGTTCCCTTGTTTCGCAGACAGAAATTTCATAGAATTTCGTTTCGCCGAAAATGTTTCATATAATATTTGGTCTTTGTATTTTTATTTCGAGTATTATTGTTTTAAAGACTATTTACTTGAATGAAACATATTTCACAGAAACACAATTCAATGAATTTTATCGTGTAATTTTTTTATTTAACAAATTTTTCAAACATTAGAATTATTATTTAACGAATATTGTTTGTCCGAAAATAACACGTTTGGTATAAACCTCAGTAACCATAATGTTCAAAAATCTTTCCTTCTAAAACTATTCTGTCATAATATTGAGTACCTACTATAATAATTGAATCTCTTAATTTTGCAAGAACTAAAGTCATAATGTCCTAAGTATTGTTATTATATAATGTGTATTATTCCGAATGTTCATTTATAATAACATTTATCGTCCTAAAACATTTGCTAAAAAATAGGTTTTAGTGACACAAACGAACGGCTGTTAATCCGACACCACGCAGTCTTGTATGCCCTACCCCTAGAGTGTAATTTAAAATCGCGTAGGCGCGGAGGGGCGCGCCGCCCACGAGTTGAGGAGCAGGTGGTTGTAACGCTCGCCAACGCGGCTGGGCTGCGACGAAGCTGCGGTGGTGAGCGTTACAACCATCTGCGACGATAAGCACGCGTGGGACCGCCGGAACCCCGCAGCGCCGGAGCCGTGACAGTAACCATGCCTGCTGCATGTTACATACTCGCTTGTATGCTGCATGCTTGAATGCAGCAAGCCTACTGCATATTGCATGCTCGCTTGTATGCTGCATGCTTGCTTGCATGCTGCATTCTTACTACATGCATGGTGTATGCTTGTTTGCATGCTTCTTACAGGGAAAAAAACCACGTGTTCACAATCAACTGTTTTAAATTTAATTATTATTATTAAATCATAATTTTATGATACTCTAGTAATATAACAAAATAAATAAGGGCACTTCGATCAATGATTTAAATTTCTTCAAAGTAAATATTCTGCGTATTGATTATTCTATGTAATGAAATGATAATATGAGAAAAAAATTATGTGAAACAAAATTCCATAAAGATGTAGTCTATAAAACAACGTACAACCTTGATTTTGCCTGGTTTCTAACGAAGATCAAACGTTCTACAATATAAACTGGGACATATGCAAATGAATCATTTGAAATAGTCGTTAGATTTGAGTGAAATTAAATCTGCTGGAAGACAGTGGATTAGCCTGCAATCAACAGGTTTGAATTGATTTTTTTGAATCATCAGATTTGACATTTATGTATATTTCTATGAGATTTGAGAAGATCTTATGTCCCTTCACAAAGTTTTATGTCTAACAAAAATATGGCAAAACAGGGCTATAAAACACTATTGAAGTTTCTTATTACATTTTGTTTAATTTGTGTCCACTTCTGTGTCAAGCTTGTATGAGAGCGTTAATCGTCTCCTTTAAGTTGGTCGATTATTACTCGGTAACTTGTGGACCTCAAGTAGCGGTGATAGTTTTGCTTTTAATTTCGTTATACAGGGTGTTAGGGTAAACACCGTTATCCTTGAAACCAGTGGTTTGGTGTCATTTATAGAACGTAAAATCAATGGAAACTTACGACTTTGTTTTTTGTTTTAATTTTACCACTAGAGCATTTCACCCTTTCCTTGAGCAACGAATTTGCGTCTCAACACGGGTGGGGGGCGCGGGACGTGACATGACCGGCCGCGAGCACGACCCCTCCCTCAGTCAGTCAGCTGTTTTGCTAGCGAGCATGGTCTCGGATAGAAACTTTTTAAAATCTTTTAATGAAAATAACGTTTTTTTTGTTGTTACTCGGTCATTTATTTTTATAATTTAAGTCGACTACCCATGGTTTGAGTGACTACGGTGTTTACCCTTACACCCTGTATATACTACTGCCGTGAATTTTTTTGACATACCCAAAACCAACCATTTACCTGGCAGGGGGTATTTTTAAACGACCTTTCCAACGATAGGTACCCCAAATTATGGGATTAACGAGAAAAAAAAAACCATCCCCACTTTATACGAGAAGGGGAGGTACCCAAAAAAAAATTTTTTTACTATTTTTTTTACCACTGTCGGCGTGATTTATATGTATAGGGTATACCAAATTACAGCTTTCTAGTACCAACAGTCTCTTGAGCTAAGCCGCGGACAGACAGACGGACATGGCGAAACTATAATGGTTCCTTGTTGACTACGGAACCCTAAAAACACTACAAATGAAAAAAAAAAACTAGTTTAGAAATTTCGTTTTTTGCCACTGACTTGCGAAATTAAATTAATTTTTCACTTTGTAGTGTATTTTGGAAGTCGTTTGTCTTTTTATTTGTAAAAAAAGTTTATTTTATTGCAAAGGTTGATGCCCCTATCTGCTACAATCAGCACACTTGTTGAAAACTATATGAATATGATCTAATAAAACTTGTATACATTTAAGTATGATTCCGTAATGGGCCAAGATAACTCCAATGTCATAGTCAAAGCAAACTTATTTATCACGAGTTAACACTTTGCTTTTGGAGCCGTTGGACAAACAACGTATATTTAGTGGCCAATAGTAAAGCCCTGTCATCACGAACGAGGAAACGACCTTGATGTTGTCACTGTCAGATTATGAATACGTAAACGTTTCAGGGAACAGATATCTGTGAAGAAACACCTTGTCTTTCTGATTAGATCATCATAGGGTTCTCCACTTACGACTTAATACGAAATGCGGTCGAAGAAACTTTTGAAAATGTGGTTTTTGAAGAAACTATCGCTGTCGCAAGCGCTCGCGTTCGGCCGCTATTCGTGTGAAAAGGACAGCTACAGATCCGACTGATTAGCGTTAGTAAAAAGTCATTTATTCGAGGTTTGGTTCTCTTCTATTTCCTCCTCCAATATTGGACCAACATAAAAGATATTTCATATACTGAATACGAAGGAAGTATACTGTGTCTCTATGTTTTTCTTTTTTCATTATAGTTGTCCAATTTGTACACTAGATTTCTGTAGACAGCGGTCTAAATAGGCAATTTTGAGCATTTCGTGAGGTTCTAGTGCTTACAAAGATAATGTATCATTAAAAAGGAAACATACGTAGTTGATAATTATTTTAATGTAAAAAATCATTGCTTTAAGGTAATAAACCAGAAAGAAAACAGGCGATGCGTTTGTATGGACAAAAGACCACCGGTATTTCCTCTTAGCAGTGACCATTAGGGGCTCCTTATTATCCTAACTTCACTACATCCGCGCTGCGCAGCGCGTAACCACTGGCCTCTTCAAGCATCTTCGCGTCGTGTCACGTCTCGGTGTGAACTGACCCTAACTGTAGTTTTCGTTAAAACGCAATTTAAGGCGGTACCCTGAGCAAAACGCCACTCTAGCCGCTTTTTGTGTTGTTTTTAGGAGCTATCTACTTGTTATTTAAAAAGAAATATCAAATAATAAAAATACATTAAGTTTAATCTTTATTCTAAAATTGTGCATTTCTTATTTTTTTTCTTTCTTTACAGTAATATTTGAAATGGACACGTGGATGTTTTACTCGTGCATTATAAATGCATCCCTTAATCGATAAATACCATAAACAACATAGGGATTTTTTGTTGGTCAAATGGAAACACTGTGCGTAAGCACGTAACCAAAGTGGACCAGCAGCTCCGATACGTCGACTCGGCTACAGCTAGGCGACGCGACGCCGCGCTTACGGTTCGCCGACCGCTGGTTGACCTGCTGGCAAGAATAGTGTGCTGCAGGCGGGAGGGGTGAGAGGGGCAAGGGTGGACGAAGAGTCAAAGCGCGGCGACGGAGAGGCGTAGGCGCCGGGACGACGTGCCGTAAGCGCGGGAACCACGCGCTGCACCGCGGTTCGTGAGCTTGTCCCGAGGCGAATCGTTTACGTTACGTTTCCGATTAGTGTGCTTTTCAGTAGGGAGTTTCATACAAAGAAAACTAAACGGCTCGAGTTGATACGGTTACGATTCGTTTCCAAGTTGATTATGACCTTAAACCGCACCCAGTCTGCGCGCTCCTTTTTCACTTGGAGGGTCGGGATCATTTGTGCGTACCGTACGTTAATTAATCGGGTGTACGGTCACTCCAAAGTGTCGAACTACTTTCGAACGGACCCGTATCTACGTTGACGGACTTAGAGGGCAGGCACTACCTACGTACCTACCTTGATTCATAAATAAAGTCTGGAATTCGTACATACTCCACGTGACTAACATGTGTAACAGTGTGATTATTTTGGCGCGACTAGCTAAAGGTTGATCGTTGCAAAAATGTTTGAACTCGCGAGGTCAACTGTTCGCAGAACTACTAGTAATATTATAAATGCGAAACTGAGTTTGTTTGTTTGTTACGCTTTCACGCTAAAACGGCTGAACAGATTTGGATGAGCGCAGCAAGTTTACTCTTAATGCCGTTGAATGCAATTTTGTTAAGTAATATTCAGTGATCAACTCTATCGAATGCCTTTTTAAAGTCTGTATAGAAGGCGTCTGTTTGAGCTCTTATATTCATATTTTTAAACAAGTGATTCGTAAATATCATTAAGTTTGTAGCAGTAGATTTATTTTTGATAAAGCCGTATTGCTAAGGAATTAGGAAGTGATGTTGAATAAAAGGAAAAATTTAGAGATAAAAAGTTTTTCTAAAAAACAATCTACAGCACAAAGTTAAGAGATATGTCTAAGTATAATTATTCTCGACATTTTATCTAGAGCCATTTTTATAGACAGGAACTTTTGCATGTTCATCACAATTGTACCGCATTAGGTATTGCGAAACAACAAACTGAGCAAGAGCAGAGCGCAACCGCTTGTATCGATGTCCAATTCGTTCGGCCGTCGTCGCGGGGGAATATGTCTTTCCTAATACGAAACGAAGTAATTTGGCTGTTCCCCGGTGGCTCAAGGTCTGTCCAGTGCAGGATACCTGTATCCTCGCCGTAAGGAGGATGTGCATCCGTCGCCTCTGCCCACGCCTGCCTGCCTGCCCGCTCGACAGCTACTGACCGCTGCCTCATGGCACTTGGCCTCAAACAAAACGCGCCACGAACTTGGTTGCCCACAGAAGGACGATTAATTATTGTATAATGACAATTTCGAAATCTTCCTTATTTGATGATAACCGATTGCATTTATTTCGGAACTGGGCTTTTGACATGAAACTGATGACTTAATTCGATTTTGCATGGCATGCTTAATTATCCTGACTTCATTTAATATTCGGGAAGTACGATTACGTAGAGTTTTACTGGACAGTTCCCGTGACATCAATACTCTATGAACTCTATCTAAAATGATGTTTTTAATGTGAATAGATATATGGAATACTCTTTATTATGTACACCATAAAAATTACATAAAGGACAATGCCAAGAATCGGCTCGAAATTTAGCGTCCGACAGGCTTTCTATTATAATGATAATTCATAATAAGAAACAGCAAAAATGATATTGAAATCTGTAGAACCACACCGTTGAAAAGTCATTTTAAATAGTTATTCAATTTAACAACACATTTCATAGCTTCAATTTCAATTAGAAATGTAGCCAATACCAAAAAAAAAATATCGATACGAAATTGCATTTGCAAATCGATTACAATAATATCAATATGAAGATTCGTAAGTGAATTTAATACTTACATAAATTGTAACTCGTAATTACATTAATAATAGCGCTATTTTATATTTTATAGTAATGTAATTTTTTTTTTCATTATTCGATTATCGATACCGTTTAGAACAGTTTATTCCTAATAATTATAGTGCTGACAACACTTGATGTAATACTTTAACTGGCATTTGACATTGTCAAAAAGTTTGACTTCTCGGTACTTTATAACGACGTGCTAAACCTCATAATTTAATAGTTTATTTCATGTTATCGTTAAAATCAGACGTATAGTGGTGGTCAACTTTAAAAAACGATAACTTTTCTTGGTGTGCTTCTAATAGAAAACTAATTATACTATCAAATTCTATATTTATTTGCTGGCCGAGTCTTGTAGGAAGCCCTGGCATTTTCCTTTAGAAATTTTACATAGGCTGACACAATGGGCGGATTTATCGCTAAAAGCGATCTTGTACAGACAATCTTTGGTTGGATTTAAGGGAGAAGGAGAGACAATACTGCAGATAGTCAGTGGTGTACCATACAATAAATACATACACACATAAAGCATTTAATGTGAATCATATAATGACCGGCTGTTGGCTTGGCGACGACGCAGCCAATAGCCAACATACAAACGAAATTTTGTTTTTCGTAAAAAAAAATTTTTTTTTTTATTATTATGCCATATTTATTTCGTACGTATGTATCACATCTACTTGGGGTCCCGCGACGGCTCATTTTTTAGGGTTCTGTACCCAAAGGGTAAATATTTTTTTTTAGGGTACCTCCCCTGCACGTGTGGGGATGTTTTTTTTTTCTCGATTATCCCATGGTGAGGGCTATCGTTGAAAAGGTCGTTTAAAAATAATGTGAGTTTTTGGAAACCATTTTTGTATTCAAGGATCCGTTTGCAAAATATTAAGCTTTAAAGCTATGCGATGTAGTGAAATGCTTGCCAGTGCCAGTTGTGGTTTCAGTGAATCGGAACCGGGTGCCACATTGTTCGCGGTGGGTCGGAACTGATTGCGGCGATTGTGGTGATTGAGGTGATTGCGGTGATTCCCCAGTGGGTCGGGGTTATTAGGCTGAGGGTGATGTCCAGGAATGCGCGTTTGCTGCATGCTGGTCTGGATACCCGTTGAAGCCTCGCCTCATGAAAGCTTGCGAGTGATGATGATGACGTCACGCTGGAGTAGTTGCACGAAGGCTGCGTTGACGTTTATATTCGGGGTCACCGATTTAGGGGTATGAGGAACAGGGTGTAAAGTTCACTCATCCATCATAGAAAAGGGAGGATCCTCCGACCAGACGAGTGTTGTGCCTGGCGGGCAAATGCCCTACGATTGATGTTGGATTTTTGTATACATTATAATTATGTCCATCGCACGGTAAACTTTTATTATTGAGCGATGCAGGATTTATTTAACGTCAGGATTTTTGTGTGACGTCAGGTCTTTGATGCGTAGTTCGCATGTGGCGATGTTGATACCACTACATGCTCATTTTTGTTAGAGTCAAGTGTCCCCCCTCCCCTGACAGCTAAATGGTTGGTTTTGGATATGTGAAAAATATCACGGCAGTAGTATATATAACGAAATTAAAAGGAAAACTATCCTTTCTCTCAATATTTTTCCAGGACTTTTTGAAGTGTTCGCCCTTACCTGTGGTGACACTATTACGCAGTTAGGTTCAAAATTGCACCGACATTCTCAGAGTTAAAAAGTTTGGAAAATGACCTTGACCACGCCTCTATTCGATTTGATCCATACTTCCAGGGACACCCTGTAGATAATAACAATAAGGTATCTTTAACTATAGCCGAAGAAGTTGCAATAACTAATATTACAATCGAATACACATCGTCAAATCACTCACGAGTAGGGTTACCATCTGACCGGATAAAGCCGGTCTAGACCGGGTTTTTACGTTTTAGACCGGACTCCGCCCGGATTTTACGTCAGACCGGATTTTTGTCATACTTGCATGAGTTTCAGAATTTTTGAAGATTTGTCAATATTTCTTTAGTATTTTGCCACACAACGCAAATGTGGATAGTCTTTTCTCTCATGACTTCTCAGTGGTCCAAACAGAGAAACAGACTTTCAGTGGAGTCAGTGACAGTCATATTGCTTACGCAATATAACTATAAAAACGTGACGTGTGAACAATTTATTGCGAAATAGCTGAAAAAAACAACTTTTTGCATGCGGTTGCTAGCAGCCAAAAATATGGGTCTAAATAATATCCTACTAATAATAGGTCTTTACCTATGAAATTGCCGTTTTGTATGAAAAAATTTAAACGAATTTTTTTCATGAATTTTTTATTTGTATTAATCGAAGTAATCACCCATGCAATCAATGCATCTTTGCCATCGCAGTGGCAGTTTATTGATGCCCTTCTTAAAGAAATCAGCTGGACGGGAGGCAACAAATTCTTCAAAGGCATTTTGTACTGCCTCTCGGGTATTGAATTTTTTTCCCGCCAAGAAGTTATCCAAATTCTGGAAAAAGTAGTAGTCTGTAGGCGCAAGGTCTGGTGAGTAGGGCGGATGACGGAGAGCTTCCAACCCCAGTTCTTGCAACTTGGAGACCGTCTGCTGTGCAGTATGAGGTCGCGCGTTGTCGTGCAGGAGCAGCGGAGACGAGCGATAAACCAATGCTGGTTGGAGATGCGCCAGCTTCTCCATCATTGTGTTCAGTTCTTCACAGTACACATCTGCAGTAATGCTCACCCCGTTTGGTAAGAAGCTGTGATGAATCACACCGGCGCTAGACCACCAAACAGTGACCATCACTTTTCTAGGGGTAAGTTTTCGTTTAGGGCATTGTTTAGGTGCTGAACCAGGATCCAATCAACTTGCTGAGCGCTTGCGGTTATCAAACAGAATCCATTTTTAATCGCAGGTAACAATGCGGTCCAAAATTCCTTCATTTGTGTGTCTGTTGAGCAGTGCAAGGCACGTCTCGACGCGTACTTCGCACTGGCGATCATTGAGTTCGTGGGGCACCCATTTGTCAAGCTTTTTTACCTTGCCAATTTGACGCAAATGGACCAATATTGTTTTGACGCTAACGACGAAAGCTGCTGCTAATTCAGCCGTAGATTGTGTATCATCAGCTTCCACAATCGCCTTTAATTCGTCATTGTCGACCAAAGTCTTCGGACGACCGCGAGGTTCATTTTTCAGGTCGAAATTTCCAGAACGGAAGCGAGCAAACCAATAACAGGTGGTGCGTTGGTTTGTAGTGTTAGCTCCGTAAACGTCGTTGATGTTGCGTGCCGCTTGTGCCGCGTTGCTGCCACGACGGTACTCATATTCCATAATTACTCGAATTTTTAACGTATCCATGATGACGAAAAAGATTGAAATGCGATGAAAATGTAACACTAATCAATAAAGAAATGACTACTTTTGGAAAAAAAATCCATGTTTTTAAAATAAAATTAATTTGAAATTAGAATTCTTAGTCAAACAAAAATTATTTTGATTTGAAATGGCCAGTACTGCAGAATGGCAATTTCATAGGTAAAGACCTAATATTATAAATGTGAAAGTTTGTGTGTTTGGATGTTTGTTACTCAATCACGCAAAAACGGCTGAACGGATTTGGATGAAATTTGGCTAACAGATAGTTTATAACCTGGATTAACACATAGGATATTGTTTATCTCGATATTCCGACGGGATTGAGACTTACGCGGGTGAAACCGCGGGGCGCAGCTAGTAAATAAATAAAAACGTACTTAAATACTATGATTTTTATTTAATACAGGTGCGTGACCGGACTTTTTTTTTTCAAAATCAGGATTTTTAGACATGTCAGACAGGATTTTGTATTTTTTATGCCTGGTAACCCTACGTCACGAGCCACATTTGAAAAGCCGATCTACATTTCACACGAATGTAAGTACCGTACCGTTGTTCTAACTGTCGGCTGTTCAGATGCATTGTCAAGCAGAGCATAAAATAATGATGAGTTGGATTATAGCCGAGGGTTCTAAGGACAATGGCTGCATACAGTCACGCGCACATGCGAGACACGTCGCGAATATGATCCGCTTCGAATCCATTATTACGATTATCATACACCATTGCGCCAGCAGCGCATCATTATAACCATTAATACAGTTTGTTTACAACACTTAATAAAAGTCATTGTTTCAAAACAGATCGGAGAAAAAATTTAAGATTGATCCAAGAATCTCGCGAGTTTTGAGACCGAGGAAATCGGAACTTGTTATAGAACCTTTTAACTCAGTGTTCAGAAGCCCATTGCGTTAAGATTAAGGCATCATAGACCCTATTGGATGAATAAACTATTTAAACTTGGCTTTGACATGGTGCCGCGTGTCTAGATTAAGAATACCTCGGAAATGAGCCTGTATCCTGTACAGCTACTAGTGCATTTCACACCCTCTCAATTAAGCGCGCTACGAGTGACTATTGTACCGGGCGTCCCTACCCATCTACATTCTGCGCACGTGCGGCACACATTGTCCGCTTCCGAATCATACACCAATACGAGCTTCGATTTCATTTGTTTTGTGCCCCTCAACACCATAAACTTTTACCTTTAAAACGAAATTGTGACCGAGCGAACTCGAACTTGCATCCATAAAAATGTCGAAACCCATAGTAGGTGCAACGGGACTTTCGCTAGTATGAACAGGACAGGTCATCCAATGTAATCGATTTTATGTTAACGGCGAAAAGAACAAACGAACGATCCAATATTGTTGTCTGTGAGCGCTTGACTTGGTGTGTTGTGTGGTGTCGTGATGTGAGCACAATGAGTTGCCATTGAGCGACAAGTGGGTCGCCGCTGGCACAATGGATGCTGCTCAGAAGTGTCTCAATAGACGGCCACATTGGATGATGTCACAGCGGATGCGGAACAATGGCCGCTACAATTAGCGTCGCGTGTGTGCGCCCGCGCATCGGACGTAAACATTGAGCGTGCGCCATGCGTATACAAATTCGTGGTCTATCAAATTCACTAAATGGAAGCGATCAATGATCTCACTGAATGAGCCATCCTGTTGGGGTGCGCAACTGCTCAGTACTCACATACCGATAAGCCGACGTTCTTATCAAGTATTGCAAGCGTTCGTTGATTATTGGTGTTTGTAGTTCTCGTTGCCAACGTCACTATCAATACTGACTGCAAACTGTCTTGTCACTCCCGCAGTCTCGCCTTATTCTATAAATTTTTAATTTCGATTCTACCAACTGACTGAAGACTCAAGTTTTGGTAACATTCAATGTCAAAGCAAAATCTCTGAAGAATTTAAATTAATACTGATGTGTAGAGCTTTTATCGTTTGCTCAACTGATATTTAACTAACGATCAGATATATTTTAACTACGTGTAAATTCCAATCGCGAAGGACGGTTTTAATGGAGCATTAATGTGGCAACCGATAACTGCGTGAACGGTTACATAATGTAGCCGGCAGACATGCGAGGAAGCGGCGGTGTTGCACCTGTGCGCCGGCGTTGATTTGCGACACTTCCCCGCGAACACACGCGATGTGTCCACGATGCACTTATCGGGCGCTAATCTAGCATTTCTTGGAGTTTAATGAACTATAATAAAAATTGATCTAGTTACACAAGCGAATTAATAGCCCAATATTAACTATGAATTGCTTACACAGTTTCGCGCAAACACGCAATTGCACGCTACTAGACACCAAGCAAGAATACTTTTGATTCCGGATCACGGTGCCTGCATGGCGCATGTTAACATATTTGTAACCTAAAGTCAGCATCAAGGTACAATTTATAATTAGCCACAATTATAAGATATTGATTAAAACAAACATTTTCGTCGTAATGTACCTCTGAACGCTTGCTAGCACATCGAGTTTAAGTCGCGACTCGCGAGTACAACAACCTCCGGTGACTAGTGAACATGGTTCATGCCCATTTTCCATTGTAATCATGATTAATCTAGAGCTGACGAGCGCGGCCGGCGAAAGTGCCGGCAGCGCCGGTCGCGCTCCCATTACGTCTGCAAACTGCACACCGAGTCACCGGCACCAATACATGCCACTCCCTTTTTTGGAGGGCCTTGACATTCGCATTGTATTCCACGTTGTCCTACTTCAAATTAGGTTCGCAACCGTGAAATCGGACGTAAGAATTCTAGTCATGATATTGTCGATAACACTTGATAAGAATAGAGCACATATTTCACGAGCGGGTACAAAGTCGCGAGTTGGACAGTGAGTGAGGCTGAGGACAACGGCAGTTTATTTAAGTTGTCGACTCGATTTGCCCATAATTACATTTTCGTATTAACGCAGCGATTCAACAGGCATGCGCGTGCGACGCCGTAAGGAACAGCACTAACTTGACGTTTTAACAACTGCCTGATCATTTATAATTTATTGTATGTAAGCTTGGACTGGTAACGATCACGTTTCGAGCCTCCGATACTATGTATATTGTAGTCTAAGTTTCAAGCATTTTCAGTTTGGGAGACCAAACTACACTTCCGCCAATTGGACATATTTGGATACTTACTCGTAGAGTGAATCTCCGACTGGGTCAGCAGAGAGGATTGATTGGCTCGGAAGCTGTCCAACATGAGAGGTATGGCGGATAGCGGCATTACTGGGTGCACCGATGATAAGCGTTGCCTTTGAAGCCGGACCTTGTCCCCAGCAGGCGTAGCACCGTTTTGTCGACGGAAGAGTAGACAAAAATGACGTTTCGTGTAAACAGTACGACGGCAGCAAAGTAGAAAGAATCAACTGCACTGTTTACGAAATTCACTCTTTTACATAATTCGACAGAATTCTTTGTTTTGTCATAGGATTTTTTTTCTGTTAGATTCTCAATTTTTACTGATTTTAAGTCACGTCAACTACAACAATTTTTCTCAAAGTGTCGAAGTACCGTATTTTGAATCAAACAATTTTACAGTAATATTGGCCTTAACTATTTCCTTGGTACTTATGCCCTATTAACTTATTATTCTTGGGACTAGAGATTTACGAGATAAGGCAGCAAAAACAATCAATATAATACTCGGTACTTACTATAATGTCGATTTCACATGATCACGTAATACATGAGTGCAATGCTGATTCAGTAACGGTGTACCGCAAAAATATATACCTACTTAGCTTCATTAGCGATGACTAACTGAGTGATACTGATGACGCACAGTACAAAGAAAATGAAGCAAGAAAAGGTTTGAGTGTGTACCTGTGATCACAAGCAGTTAACAAGTGATACCGCACGCGCCGCGATAACTAGATAACTTTTTAGGTATGGTACACTGCTAAGTACCCCACACAAATTCGAATATCACTACCTGCAGGCTATGCAAATAACAGTGTCGGAGTATCTTAATACATCGTCTATAATACATAGACAAGTGGGAAAAATACGTAATATTGAAGCTAATTCAAAAACTACGCAAGCAAAGTTAATAAAAATTTATATGGGACCACCTGTGAAGCATGACCTACAATTCATAACTGGCGGTGTAATCGCGTAACAAACATACAAAAAATACAGACGACTTGAGAACCTCCTCCTTTTTGAAGCCGGTTAACAAATCAACTCAGCCTATCGTAGTCTATTGCTGGACACAGGCCTCGCCCAGGCTGCGCCACAACACCCCATCCTCCGCCTTCCGCATCCAGTCTGTCTTAGCCACCTTTCTAGCTGGGGGGCGTCCCACACTAAGCTTTTGCTCCACCGGCCATCGGTCCTTCGATAAACATGGCCAACCCACTGCCACTTCAGCTTGCTTACTATATCGGCTATGTCCGTAACTCCGACTCTTTTCCGGATAACTTCATTTCTGATCTTATCCTTCAAAGAAACTACGAGCATAGCCCGCTCCAAAGTGCGCTGAGCGACGTTGAATTTGTGGAACAGCCCGACTGTTAGTGTCTACGGCACCGTATGTCATAACGGGCAGGACGCACTGGCCTGACCTTAGTCTTCAAACACTGCCGGATTGGCGACGAGAAGATTTGACGAAGTTTTCCAAACGCTGCCCAACCCAACTGGATCCTTTTGTCGGTATACCTAGATACAAGATAGCAAAGATAGCTGACGCCGACCAAATCACTATTACCAAATAGATTATATGCGCGATAACACCAGCTCTGTAGATAGCAATATTATTGATACTGTGTGTAACGTGTTTGTTACATTAATACATATAATTGCTCAATGTGTCAATATCGGCAAATTACAGAGTTGGTCCCATCAGATGATTGGAAAATGAAGTTTGTCTGGGAAGTATGTGCAGTCGATTCAAGGATATCGAGGTATATGGATTGGAGGCGTGGTGCATGTCGCCTGACCTTGGCCAACCTGGGTGTATATGCTCCTGACGACGGTGCGCACCGTGTATTCTATGTTTCCATCGAAACGTGTCACTGTCATTTTGTATTTTTACAAAATGCCGAATTGTTCCGTGCTTATTTGCAAAAATAGGACTATTACAACAAACCTTAAAACAAGTGGCGTGTCCTACCACCGATAGGTAAAAAATCATAGCATTCATTATAATATTTAAGGATTTTATAAATATTTAATTGTGACATTTCAAAACGATGCATTAGTGTGCAGCGCTGACATAAGGATATCGATAATTGTTAGTTGTTCTAACGAATTTATATAATATACTAACATTTGCTAATTAATCTATATTAATTAATTTTATATTATGCAGCTGAAGTGTTTGTTTGTTTGAACGCGCTAATCTCAGGAAGTACTAGTTGGCATTGAAAAATTATTTTTGTGTTGGATAGTCCATTTAACGAGGAAGGTAATAGGCTATATAACATCACGCTACACCGTAGTGTAGCGTGATGTTATATAGCCTATTACCTCAACTTTTTCATGTATGCTCCGCTCGTATTGGTCGTAACCAATAGGAGCGGAGCATACATGAAAAAGTTGCAAAAACGGGAGAAAACCTTTTTGAGAGCTTCCGTTGCGTGCGCTACGTACACAGTTTAAGTTACGCAAATATCATGTATGATGGAATCGTTCCTCTTTAAAAGTTCTCAAAAAAAGTACGCGACAGCGTCTATCTTTTAAGATTGACTCACTATAACCTTTTTTATGCTAATCAAATTTGTTCGAAATTAATGCTTTATTTCCGAAGGAGTTTTAGCAACATAATATTAACTCTTATTCAAATAAATAGTTTTAACATCAAGGGTATTCATGTATCTGTAATATACTTTTTAATTCATTCGAATCGGTCATTTAATTTTGAAGTTATCACTAGTATAAAAATGCAATACGCGAACCGTTCGACGACGTGCGAAGCCGCCGCGCCGCCGCGACTTTCCCTACTCTAGAGAGGAGATGATGGGCACTCGAGTAGAACATGACCTGGAATAGGACATAGGATACGTTTTATCCCTATATTCCCACGGGACCGTGTTCGACCTACGCGGGTGAAACTGCGGGGCACAGCTAATATAAAATAATATTATTTTAGTTTGTTTACTCCTTAAGAATCGATTTTCATATAAGGCCCCAGGAATGGATATTTTATGAGGAGAGAAATTTATAGAAGCGTAACACTTGTTTTATTCGTAAATAACACGGATAAAAATTTTGAAAAAACATAGTTCATATTTTACACTTCGATCTAGTTATTTCAGCCGTTTTTTTTTGTTATTGAGGTGTTATTTATATCGACGATGAAGTGACATGAACTCCTAACTGACATTTTGGCGATTTTAGTTTTTTTACGTAGATAGACTTTAAATAATCGTTTACGTGAGCTGGCAATAACAGATAACTGATTATCTTATTTTTTAACGAACTATTGATAATTGACAATAACTATTAAGCAAATGTGCGTTACATTTGCTGGCAGTATCACCTAATGAACTAATAACAATAACACCTAAATAACGTTAGCGTAATTATTTCTGTCAAGACCTCCTATCTTCACTCCTGCTAGATTACGTCTTTACTCTCGCGCTGCTCCCGGCCGACTGGCTGGTCTTGCTGACATCTAGGAAGGATAATTTCATAGGCTAATAATGCGTGAGCTAGACGGTGATTTGTGGGAGTACGAGACGGAGATAGAATCACCATGCGATATTCGTTTTACCTATTTTCTTCTGTCATTTCGTTTAAATTTGGTGCAAGTTGCAACGTGAAAGTTTGCGGAAGGAGTGTTTTTGTTGTTTTTAGTGTAAAAAGTGGGATTTTTATTATACCAGGTAATTATTTTATGTCTAACAGTACGCTAATACAGTTAAAACCTATACAGAAGTATTGTTTTTGTTGAATTTATTATTTACGACGATTATTGAAATCGTTAATAATGTTCAAATAACAGTGTTTTTTATCACTGATGTTTTATTGTTTTTTTTTTCGTCCTGTATTAATAAAATAGTTGCTTTTGTTGTTTATTTACTTATATAAAGTTGTATACTTAAATAATATCATAATATTTTTGTGTAATCTTAATTTTTATTTGTATGTTTCAAGAAGATAGGAGTTATTGTTTGAGCGTACAATTTTTATTTGTATATTTTAAGTAGATAAGCAATTGTTCTCGTTTAATCAGTATGGAACCATAACTTCTATTTCGCACTGACAAAACATTACTGATGTTTAATCATCAATAATAATAATTATTATTATAATTTTTATAGAGAAACAAAATTACCGCTATGGCTCGATTTCTTCAAGGAGTGAGAGGTAAAAGGATTCTTAACGAACTTCAAAAAGATAGTTTGGTAACAAACCTAAGACATTCTACTGCTGAGGAATATGAAGAGATATTTGGAAATCAACACGAAATGGTAAGATATTAAAAGTCAGGTGAAAATATTGCTTGTAAAGTTCTCCCGCTTTGCAGGACGTTTGTAAGAACTCCTTTACTGTACATTTTATAAAGATTACAATTTTTCTTTTTAGCCTGAAGAAGATTTCAACACGCCTTTTTCTGGCAATTGCTGTAGTCCTAATCAAAGCGATCTCACCCCTACTGCTAATCCAAAGGAAGCTATCATCACCAACGTTGATGTTTTAAGTCCACCAAATGTCTGTAACTTTGAGCCCACAGAAATCCTTGACAATACTTACTATGAATCTACTTCCTTACGTTCATGCGGCCGTCGTCGTCTCGAAGTAAGGTCTTGGTCATTATCTGATTTAACACAGGATACCAACAATACGATTAATTCCTTAAAAAAATCGCCGTCGGTCCCGGCGATGTTGGACATGACCATTAGTCTTGATTTCATTGCGTTTGCCAGACCGGATCGGATCGAATTTATATCGGATGATGTTTGTCAAATTCCTGATGACAGGAGTTCTGCTGAAGAATTGGTGACTGAGAACCTACAAGATTATGGAGATATGGAAGAAGGTCGAAAACGTCGTCACATTGCTGATCCTAAATCTTGGAAAAAGAATAAAGCCCTATTGAAGCGAATGCGAGGTGAAGAGTATCTAGGCTACTCTAAACCAAAAGATAGGAAGTTCCAGCAAGATACTATAAGACAGGCAAGACAAATGGGACCAACATGCGTTTCCGATTTTTGTAAGAAGAGTAAGGTAAGAGGCTGTGATAGGTTTACCGAGGATTGTCGAAAGGACTTACATAGCAGTTTTTGGAAGAAAATGACCTGGGACCAAAGAAGAGTTTATGTTACGGGATTGGTGACACGATCCATTACATCTCGGAAGACAAAATCAGCTAGTGAAAGATCTAGGCGGGAAGGAACTCTATCATATTTTTTGCCAATTGAGAAAGACTGTTCGAATAAAGTACAGGTATGTAAACAAATGTTTTTAAACACTTTTTCACTGGGATCGTTCACTGTTCAAGCATGGGTCAAAAAGAGTGAGTTTGGTATGACTTCAAACCATGAGGCAATTTATGATTCAAAAACCAAGACTCCAAGAGCAGAAGTAGAAAGAAAACTTTCAATTTTAGATATTTTTTTTACAAGTTTGCCGAAATTGCCATCTCATTACGCTAGAAAAGACACATCTAAACTCTTCATAGAACCAAACTATCGTTCACTTACCGATTTATACAAAGCTTATCAGAAATATTGCACTGAAACTAGTCAACCACATGTTAGTAGATTTACATTTGAAAAGAATTTTCGTGAAAAAAATTTGTCACTATTCACGCTTAAAAAGGACATGTGTGACACCTGTTCTAGTTACAATTCAGGTAATTTAAATGAAACAGATTACCAAATACATATAATTAAGAAAGAAAGGGCTAGAAAAGAAAAAGAAGAGGACAAGAAAAAAGCAGCTGCCGGAGAATTTATTCTTTTGACTATGGATTTAGAAGCTGTGAAGGTTTGCCCTTACCTTACTGCTAGTGCTTTGTATTTCAAGACAAAGTTAACGTGCCATAATTTTACCGTTTTTAATTTGGTAACCAAGCACTGCAGTTGCTATTGGTTCGACGAAACTGCTGCTGATTTAACATCTAGCACTTTTGCAACATTTCTAATTGATTATTTAGAAAGACATTGCATTCCACATCAGTTACCAATTGTTATTTACTCTGATGGGTGCACGTACCAGAATCGTAATTCTGTGCTTGCAAATGCGCTGCTCCTTTTGAGCAAAAAATATAACGTAATCATTACGCAAAAATTTTTAGAACCAGGTCACACTCAGATGGAGTGTGACTCTGTTCACAGTGCTATTGAGCGAAAGCTCAAAAATCGGGAAATACATTTGCCCAGTGATTATGTCACTATTACTAAAGAGGCACGAAGCCCTAACCCCTATGAAGCAGTTCATGTTGATCATGACTTTGTTAAGGATTATGCCCGACTTCAAAATTTGCTTTATAAAAGCATTCGACCAGGCCGCAAAGCTGGCGATCCACAAGTTGTAGATATCAGAGTAATAAAGTACAATACGATGACAATCGAAGTTAAACTGGATTTTGACGGAGAGTGGATTCCTCTACCGAACAGACCTAGGTTACTAGCTTCGGAAGCGACCTATCCTCAACTGCATCCCAACAAAATTCCAATTAAAGCAACGAAGTACAACCACCTGCAACAACTTAAAGCAGTATTACCTAAAGACTGCCATAATTTTTATGACACTTTGCCATTTGTTTGAAATATTTCTTCTTTTTCATTATAAAACTTAATTTGTTATAAACTGATTATTCTCTTGTCTTTTAATTACGTGTCGAAAGCAATGTAGCCATTTTTATGTTCTATCACCTATTGTAATAGTACGACAATACGCCACTATTATTTTGTAAACATTTGAAATAATGTTAAAGTTCATTAAATGTTAAAAAACTCAAAATTTCTATAAAAATCACGCCTTTTATTTAAAATATCTTAGCATTTCCTTACTAGAAAGATCTTCTATCTTGGCTATTAATATGTATATTTTTAAAGCCTAGGTTGCCAATATCACCTATCTACGCCTAAATCAAAAAGTTGATTGGATATCTACAAGTCTCACACATCCCTCGATACACGCTTCTTATATAATATACAACCAATATTAGTTTTATTCATACCTTGTGTTTAAAAAAAATGAAACGTTTTTTTCGTTTCCTGTAAAATTATGTTTTGGTAGATAGAGGTTCATGTCACTTCATCGTCGATATGCATTTTATTTCAGTTTTAAATGACTTTTGAATTATAAATTAGATTTGAATTACGTTGGTTTTAATTACGTCAAAATACGCCCAAACAGGAGTTTTGTATACTACCTCTTAAAACTTTGAAAAGATACGTTGCCAGTGCCACTTCACGCCTTACTTCTAATTTGTAGTAGCCCACAATACCGAGACAGAATAAGGTAGGATACAGTAACGGGTATCCCGGGTATCTCCCATACAGCTTCAAATAAATAAATCTGACGAATTTGTTCTGTATCCGTTCGAGCATATTTTTGTATTTTATTTCACTCGGGCTCCAGACGGCCGCATTATATTCCAGATGACTCCTCACAAGAGCCTCGTACAAAGCCCTCAACGCACTGATGTTTGTAAAGTCATTTGCCTGACGCAGCACAAATCCCAGATTCCTGTACGCCTTTTTACAAACGTGTACCACGTGTTTGCGAAACTGCAGATCACTGGTGAAAAGAATGCCTAAATCCTTAACCTCCATGACACGCTGCAGCGGCTCCCCGTCCATGCTGTACTATTGGTGGTGTTGTGGGATTCGTGTGCGTGTGAATGAAAGCACCAAGCACCTTGATACATTAAAGTAATGTTTATTGCAGTGACTCCATTCAGTAACCCTATCCAAGTCGTGCTGCAGCGCGTCACGATCCGCAGTGTCAAGCTTTATATTACTTGCTCTGTTCGTATGTGTTTCCGGTTACTTCAATTGTCAACACAAACTTAGCATAACTATATAACTACCGAGACATTACGAAAAAATAATACCATGGTGCTGGTCTGATGATGGAGCCAGAAGTTGGCCGTAGGAACTCTTCAATCAAACATAATCGCAGAAGCACCATCGTGTTGGGACTCATTGGTTACGTATTAACAAGTGCTTTGACACTAGGTGTGTTCAGGGTCTCATGATGGAGCCGGAAGATACCCAAACAAGATACCCTCTTTGTGCCAAAAGTGTAGTCCAGGGTCTGATTGTATCAAATAGATGTCAGCACAATTGGCGGGGTCCGCTAGGACCGATGCCTACCAGGGTTGCGGGAATGTCCGAAAGGGATACCGGGACCCTGGAAACAGGCAACTGAAGGAACACGGGTGGGTTTTAGTCAGTAAAAGTCTGACACGCCCTTCCTAATGAGAAGTCATTTGATGATTTCCCACCCTCAAAAAAAGCGTCTGATTGTAGAGGTGAAAGGTGGCCACAGGAACTCTTCGACTTTACAAGGTAGCCCCGGAGTGTTGTGTTGGGCTTATGGGATTTTCTTTTCTTACAAACATGATATTTCAAGCCTATAAATGGACATTTTAAAACATTGGCCTCCTAGATGCCCGTTTGGGAACAATTTTTTAAAGAGTCTGTTGGCCGGACAGAACGTTAAGCCTCCGGGATCCCCCCCTCCCGCATCCCCCAATATCTTTAAGATAGAGGGTGTTAGGGTAAACACCGTTATCCTTGAAACCAGTGGTTTGGTTTCATTTATAGATCGTAAAATCAATGGAAAAAAACAACTTAAAAAAAAAAAAAAAAAATTACATTTTACCAAAATATATTTCACCCTAAATAAATATGTTGGCCGCAGACTACAGTGAGTGTATCACGAAGTTGTAACAAAACTCAAAACTGTCACCTAAGTGTAATACGGTGAAGGTTACGTGCTGCTAACATCGGACCAAATGCTAACAAACAGTTTCGATGTAGGTAATGAAATATTGTAAGTATGACTTTCAAATGGTGCGGGAGTAAACACATGAATAAGTCAATTGCACGCAGTCGAATATTCGAATGATTGGCTATCGAAAATATAGACCCAACCGTCAAGTACTGGCCGAGGTTCGGCACAGTTCGCCAGACGACGAGACTGAAGAGTCAATGATTCTGGATTTTTGAAGTGAGGCGGCGATTCCATCTTGGAACGAAAATAAATGGAGAGTGAAACGATAAAACGTCACGTTTAGGCACATTTCGTTAAATGAGCGAGAAGAAAAACATAACTCTCTCTGTGTCTCACACTAAATCTCTCTTATTCTTTATTTTATCCCGAATTTTACTTTTTATCCCGAAATTCCTACGGGATCGAGACTTACTCGGGTGAAACCGCGGGGCGCAGCTAGTTTAGGTATAAATCATCTTTATAATATGTCAGAACCTATTTGCATTTATGAATATTTATTATACCAGAATTGGGCATAAACTTTTATTAAGTTATTCAATCAACACTGATTATCAATCGCAGTTTTCGATGTCGGTGTCCTTCTTACATGCATGCATAATGCATGCTAATAAATAATTTAGTCATTCATAATTACTTCTATTAATTTAGTAGTGGCCCCGGCAGACGCTGTCCTGCCCGAACATCGCCACCAACCGGGTTCAATTGTATTTTCAAACCATCCGGGGACAATTTACAAAAAGGAAACATCAGCGTCATTGTGACCCCACCGCGTCAGGCCCACATAATTACACCTAACCTAACACACTAAAAAAAATATCGTGAAATCAGGCGCGGGAAGCCATCGCTGCATCGACACAACAGGAAAATTTGACCTGTGTGTTACTCGCATTAATTGTTTCTGAGTTTATCGTTAGGGTACATAGTAGGAAATTAAAATTATGTATTTTTTAAACAATTAAGTATGTTATCTCGCGCTCCGTAGTGATTAATGGATAATAAACCGAATCCAATAACAAATTAATTCTTCATTACCCGTAATTGCAAGCGACAAATAACTAACAGCAATAACAATCGCCTGTCGAAGCGAAGGTCTTAGGCTGAGTCCTGAGTCACGACGCACCGCGCAGGCGGATTGCGGAGCGGATTTATCCGACGGGGCGTCCTGACTGACGGCGCACCGCCGTTGTACTGTGGCCCTAGTGAAAAGAGATCTATAAGTCTAAAAATGCAACTTTACAGGAGACACAAAAATCACTCTGCGCGCTTCAAATTGCGTGTTTGACCTCGTGTGACATATAAACCGCTATCAAATGAAATACATGTGATGTTTTTTATAGGTAAAAAATTTATGCTCTTTATATAGAGTTATTATTTATGTAAAGTTATTATTTTTTAAGATAGCGACTAACCACAAAATGAATTCCTTGAATGTATTAAATAAGTAATACCCCTTCTCCCCTATGTTAAATGTTAATTCACACAAGTGAAAATGGATATGCATTATGGTATATTGGGATGTTGGAATGATTATGACAATACTAATCTTATTTTTGATTATTCCCTTTATTTTATGTCTAATAATATAACACCAACCAAATTAAAACGTGGGTAATTTATATTAATTTAGATTAAAAAACAATTTTTTTTTTCCCCTTTAAAAGAATACAAAAGTACTTTAAACCGACTTGTAGTTTTTTTTTTGTGTCAGTTGGACCCTTAGGGTGCGTTTCCACTGAAACGGAGACGAGCGGAGCTGAGCGGAGACGTAAGGGAATCGACCAATCACAATGGTTGAAATCCTCAACGCGTCTCTCAACTCGTCTATAATTGGACGATTCCTGCACGTCTCCGCTCAGCTCTGCTCGTCTCCGCTTCAGTAGAAACGCACCCTTATACATAAGTAAACTTCTTTATTTTTAGAGATAGCTTAGATCCGTTTACACCAAACTATAGAGCATGCGAATGCGATGCAAACCTGTGGCCCTAGTGAAAAGGGGTAAAAGTCCGATTTAGTAAAATTACTCTGTTGAGATCTGGGGGCACGGGAGTGCCCCCGCAAGACGAGCCACGCGAAGCGCAAGGAGGGCACTACCTACCTTTTCTCGAAACGCTTCGTCATTTTTTTTTAACCCTCATATCTTTGGTTTGGATTATACCAGATAAACAAAATTCTCGGGATATGTCAATACTGGAGTTATTAAACGTAGAAAATTTCAATTGCAAAGCTTTTATACTTTCGATTTTAATGATATCTAAAAAAAACCCGATTTCGTCACTGATTGACTCATTCACTCATTCACTGATGATCATCAAAATTCTTAGGGTACTTCCTGAATCCCTAGAAAGCTGAAATTTGGTATGTATGCTAGTATTAGTACCTACACAAACAACAAAAAAAATCTAATACTTTAGGGGATGGAAGTTTGTATGAGACTACCGCAAATTTTAATACTAGAGATCTCAAAATTGATATAGGGACTCCTTGTTATAAATAATAAAATACATATTTCAGGATTTTTAGTTTAGTTAATCACCTCCCACCCTGTAGGGGATGGAAGTTTGTATGGGTTTTCCAATATAAACCTAATGTAATGCAAGAGATCTGAAAATTATGCAAGTACATGTAGTCTGTGATTTCTTATTACAAATAAAAATACGTGTTTTAAGTTTTTTTTTAAATCACCTTTAACCCCTTAAATTAGGGGATAAAAGTGTACATGGGGCTTTCGTTAGATTTCATAATATTCTACATTAGTATACTTATATTATACGAATAAAGAGCGTGGGCTATGAAAAAAGACACCCCTTTTTTTTTTGGGTGGGAAATCTGACTTCTCCCGCTCTGGGCGGAGCGGAAGGGCGTGTCAGACTCTTACTGACTAAAACCCACCCGTGTTCCTTCAGTTGCCTGTTGCCAGGGTCCCGGTATCCCTTTCGGACTATTCCGCAACCCTGGCAGGCATCGGTCCTAACGGACCCCGTCAGGTGTGCTGGCATCTCTTTGAGGCGCGCGTGGAACACGACGCGCCATCGACCCGGGCCTGGTCCTTATCGGACGGCGAGCTACCCATTGCTCGCAGTCCGCAAGCCCGCGCCTATGGTGGCCGGGAATCCGCCTGGGATTCCCGACGGCCAGGGTGTCTCCAGCGGCGGCGGTTAGGGGCGTGAGGGCGCAAGCTTTGCCTCTCCCTCACGCGTTCCGCCTCCTCCTTCGCGAGCATCACCCCTTCGCAGAAGGAGGTGACCGCCTCCCATGCCCTCTCGCTCCATACCATGGCCTGGACCAAGGCCGGACGCGAGAGATCAGTGCCGCCAATCGCCTCCACGAGGACACGGCGGTGCTCCGCCCAAGCAGGGCACACCTCCACCGTTTGCTCCACCGTGTCCTCCGGACGATCCGCACAGTGGTGACACCCGGGCGTTTCCTCCCGCCCGATCCTACACAGGTACCTCCCGAATCTGCCGTGTCCGGTGAGGACCTGCGTCAGGCGGAAGGTGAGGACGCCGTGGCGCTTCTCCAGCCACTCCTCAAAGAGGGGACTTATCGCCGCAATTGTGGCGTGCCCAGCACTGGGTTGCGACAATCGCACTCTCCATGCCGCCATGAGACCCTGCCGGAGCTCTGTCCGCTGTGCCACGATTTCTCGCGGCAGCGGGGTTACGCCCCGGCGCTTCATCTCCTCGCGCCACTCCCAGATGTGCGCGAGGACCTTCGCCTCCAGATCCCATGGCGTAATCCGGCAAGGAGGCTCGCCGCCTCACGAGAGACCGTGCGACCCCCGGGCCAGCCGAATGGCCATGACCCTTTGGGACGCGTTCAACCGGCGGGCTGGCCGCACCCTAATGGAACGCGCCCACACCGGTGCCCCGTAAAGGGAAAAAAGACACCCCTAATGTGCAAGAAATACAAAACAAAAAAAGAAACAATGAACATACTAAAAATTATTGTCTTAAGAGCCAATCACTTCAATCTCAAATCACACCACACACCAATCACCATATCTAAAGCTAATTGAATTAGTACTTGAAAAAAAAATGTGATCCACGCTGAAAAAACGCAATAAAACCATGTGCAAAATCGTCGTCTACGCATGAGAATTTATTGAAAATAACAATAAGTGTTGAATATTTAAAAATTTGCGGTATTTATCTACCAAACTCAATTTTTATATTTTATTTATGACTACTAATTTAATTCTACTAAAATATCTAAATAATGCCTTATAAACCGATGCGGTCGCTCGAGGCAGTCAGTCGAGAGCAAATAAAGGTTCGTTCGCGAGCCGTTTTCGCTCTAGGTAGACTCCACTTAGTCCTAAATGCACGAAGCAAATTGCAAATTGCGAAACTACACCACGTGCATTCGCTCCATCATGACCTATGCGGGTTCAGTCTTTGCCCAAGCCAAACCCAGTCATATCCATAGGATGCAAATCCTCCAGAACCGTTTCCTTCGCAAGGCCACGGGAGCTCCCTTCTTCGTTAGCAACGAGATCTTACATCTCGATCTAAAGATTCCCACAATCCGCCAGTTTCTAAAACGCCTTACAAAGCGTTATTTCGATACAGCTGTCAAACGTCGCAACCCTCTGGTTGTCGATGCAGCTAGTTATGTCCCGTCTAATATTAGTCGAATTCGCCGTCCGAGGCATATCCTATCAGAGCCAGGTCCCATCACCCTCATCCGGGACCCCATCACCCTCCTACAGGAGAGCAGTAGGGCCACCAGTACAGTGCACAAAAACAGACGCCTACCGTCATTCCGACCTCGCCGCAGAGGTCCTCCGCGATCGCGACCCCGAGTAAATTCATCCTCCCGTCCCTTGTCCGATGAAGTGCCAGCCCGCGCCACAGCTGAACACGTAGCTTTAAATTCCCCTGTTAATATAATAATGATATTTCGATCCAGACTGTCCCGTCTTGCTGTCCTCCCGTCAGTGACGCGCCCTAAGCCGAGGTTCGTACCCCACAGGGGGTGCCCTTAGCGAGCGCTCACTTAGTTTATAATTTAGCATAGTTTGTTTGCCCCTGTCTGGAGGCTTTAAGTTTAGGAGCTTAAGGCAGCCACAGGAAAGTCCGGTTAAGTAGTCACGGTTTCAGAAACCAACTACGAGATGCCCTAGTAAAAAAAAAAAAAAAAAAAAAGAGGCAATCAGTCGCCGAGGGCTTCTCGACGACGGACCGTGTGTGGCTCGTGACGTTCGCCGCTCCCGACGAAATTCGCGAGTCGCGCGTAAGTTTGTACTAGACCTACTAATTAAGAAAGACTAATTCTGTGATGTTATCATCACAGATTACATTTCCTATGAGATATATCAGATTATAGACATAATCCTAGGAAATGATAGATTTTAATTAAATAAGGGTGAGCTAAAAACAAAGAACGTTACGTTTGAGTAAAATTTTCTATCTTCAATAGTACTTTTCCTCCATGTCCTGCTCGTATAGGTACAAATATATTTAGTAGCTTTATAATACAAGCTAGAAGATAAAAAAATAGTGTAGCTTTGAAAGGCTAAATGGTTAATTATGTTAAGCCCAGGTACGCACGAGCGATTATTTCCCGCATCCTTTTTCTTCGCGCACTGGATTGTTGGAAAGTTGGTAATCCAACAGTGTGTTAAGTAAGTACCTATTTAATAGAAAAGGTCAAACGGCATCTTGGTAAGACCACGTGAACAAACACTCAGTTATAAGTATAGGTATTCTTCATGTGCTAAGACGGCCTATAAACATACATTGGTACCTACATACCCACTAAATCAAAAATACGAAACAAATAGGAGCCCTTAGGGGCGAACAATAATACGCAAATTGATACAGGCGGTACTTAAACCATAAGAATAATAAATAATAATTCTTATGGGAAAACCTTATCGCCATGCTAGTTATTTTGGATATTACCTAACTCGTAACTAAATAATTCTGTAATAAACATTTAAAATGTTTATGTGGTTTATGTGTAATATAGGTACAAAGGACAGGATCAAAAAAGAAACTTCTTTGGTTTTCCTACTATTATTAATACACACAGTACAGCAATATGGCATTTTTTAAATAAAAAACTAAACTTCCGCGTCGTACGTATCGCTGCCGCTGGCACACGGTGACACGGCATACCCCTGCACTTTGTCTTCTCACTGAGCTGGCTCAAAATGGTCTGTCCTCTAGCGGGCGCCGGTGTACCCCCCGCCTTGTCCGTGACAGGCCTCGCACACATCGCTGTGCGTGTAGTAGTATTCCCGCGCGAGACGTTAGTATGAAGCTTATAGTCTGCTCCTTAATTAGTCTTGTGCCAATAGAACGTAAGCCAGCTGGTAGGTAGGTATTCGCTGGTCACACTTTATAGTTTGCTTTTACTATAGTGAATGCCATATTAGGCAACCATATTTTTATGGTTACCTAAACATAGCACGTCAAAATCACAAAATAAAATATCCCGTATTACGGAACCTAGTAAGTAAAAACTATGGAGTGCTTATAATAGCGGTTACGGACTAAGATTATTAGTTCCCGCTGCACCGTACGACTGCGCACCGTACGACTGCGCACACTACGACTGTCGGCGATACTTCGACCGCACACAGACACACTGCGCTCCGATAGTTACCTAATCTTGTAGTGCGCAGAATCTTAAGCAATTTACAAAAAGAAGTGAAATCCCACCAAAACCATTTTCATGTAAAATGTTGCCAAGACGAGACAAAAAGTTATCAGATCTCATGTAGATCCAAGCTTCTAACTCTACAAGCCTTAACGTCACAAACTCTACACCTTAGGCAAAATATGTGGCTTGGCTGTTTCCGGCCCGATCGCATCTACATGAGAAATAATTAACTAAATGAATGAATAATTAACTATTGTCTAACAGGAAAGTAATGAACAGTAAATACATTTTTAACCTTACGCCGGTGACGGTAGCGAAATGGCCAAGCCACATAATTTTCCTAAGATGTAGAGTTTGTGAAGTTAAGGCTTGTAGAGTTAGGGCGTGTAGAGATAGAAGCTTGGCTCTACATGAGATCTGATAACTTTTGTCTCGTCTTGGCAACATTTTACATGAAAATGTTTTTTGGTGGGATTAGTATTGTCATTATCATTCCAAATGCATATCCATTTTTACTTGTGTGAATTAACATTTAACATAGGGGAGAAGGGGTATAAAAACTTATTTAATACCCTCAAGGAATTCATTTTGTGGTTAGACGCTATCTTAAAAACTAATAACTTTACATAAAAAATAACTCAATATTAAAGAGCATAAATTGTTTACCTATAAACATCACATGTATTTCATTTGATAGCGGTTTATATGTCACAAGAGGTCATACACGCAATGTGAAGCACGCAGAGTGTTTTTTGCGTCAGTCAGGACGCCCCGTCGGATAAAACCGCTCCGCAATCCGCCTGCGCGGTGCGTCGTGACTCAGGACTCAGCCTTAGTAGTGCATCGTGGAAGACAAGGCGACACATGTCACACGTGTCATATATCGATGGCTTTGTTTGTTGTAAACAGCATCGTCATGACCTTCCAGCAGAGTAGCGGCTGTTTGAAATAACTGGCCATACGCCGGGGCTCCGCAAAGACCCTGGACGGTGGAGGTTTATAATTATTAGGAGGTGGAGTAGTAAATAGATAAGTAGATTGACTGAAGAGAGTTGAAGTCGCATGTCAGGTTCGGCATCTAGTCTATTGTGGTATGTTCTTTTTAAAGCTGCATAGGTTGAGTAGAGAATCCTGATTCGCACAGTTTGTAACTCCGCTCTAAGTTCAAATAGCCTTATTTTAAGTTTTACCCTGAGTTAACCATCTCTCCTATATGGATCAGTAGTATTGCATACCTCATAAACTCTTAACGCAAAACCATAGAGGGCATTACTCTCAACTTGCCAAAAACAAATGCTGTCTTGACCTTTGATTTTTTTTATGTCAAGTATTATCATTATTAATGAAGAATAGGTATGTACAAATAAAACCAAGTTTTGATTATTTTATGATTTTAGGGCTCCGTCAAATATTTCGTTTAGAACCTATCTTCAACTTAATTATATTTATTTCAAAATGAATGCTGCAGTATTTTCGCTATAATGGAGGATCATGCTAAGCAATTTGAGGTACGGTAGGGCCAAGTAATGCTTAGACCTCGTGCTCAGACATTCACTGTACTTTCACTAATAATCATTTAATTGTATAATGACTTCGAATATCAGCGGAAGCGTAGAGCCAAAAAAAAAATTAGGAATGTGATCGCTGCATGTCTCATAAACATAATAATATAATATATAATACAATCAGTTTGTTATCAATGTGATAAACAACAACTAGGTAACTAAAATCGTGGTTCCATGACATTTATATGATAATCAGACTTTAGTAACACTGCAAATGTCTAATTGATCGAATGGTTTGGTAGATGATTGAGTTATTATTAGAATTCATTCATAATCATCACACAGTACCAATACTTAGGCAAGTAATTTAAAAAAATTGTTAACATTAACACAACGCCAACTATTCCATAGCGGTAAACAAAAATGTACCTAAACTACAAAAAAATAATACATGTCACTAAAATGTATAAAATTAAAATAATTAAATTAAAAAATTAAAAACACGACTGCCCTGCTAATAAACGAACTAAAAAGTAAAAAACAAGTTGATAAAATTGTCATTGCAGTCGGGGGACATCTTAGATTAAAAAGTGTTCCACAGAACGGTCCCCCGACTGCAATGATTATATTAGCAGGGCAGTCGTGTTTTTAAATTTTTAAATTAATTATCTTTATTTATATTTCTATGGTAATACGTTAATAAAAATAAAATAACCAAATCTATCGAGTAGGGTATCAAAATTAAGGATATTAAAAAGGGATTACAAAAATATATTTAAATATTATATGTTTAAAGGAGAATGGGGTTCTGCCCAATAAAAATAATACCAATGGAAAGAGCTTAGAGGGGCCTTAGGGGACCCTTTCCTGATAACATGACTTTTGCCAATTGTTAGTCAGTTCGGAGTAAATGACCCAAATAGGTGTGAATAATTGGGCATCGAATTTAAAGAATATTCTTGGCCCAATAGCCATAAGATATACATCAATGGCTTTAGCTTTTTGAGGGGAATCTTTGATATTAACATGACTATTGCCAATTGTTAGTCAGTTCGGAGTTAATGGCATAAATAGGTGACTACGGGGGCACCGAAGTTAAGGAATTTTCTTGGCCCAACAGCCATAAGATATACACCAATATAAAGAGCTTTCCAAGGAGACCCTTTGCTACTAACACGACTTTTGCCAATTATTAGTCAGTTTGGAGTTAATGACCTAAATAAGTGTTACTACTGGGGCACCGAAGTTAAGGAATTTTCTTGACCTAATAGCCATAAGATATACACCAATGAAAAGAGCTTTTCGAAGAGAACCCTTGCTTCTAACATAACTGTTGCCAATTGTTAGTCAGTTCGGAGTTAATGACCTAAATAGGTAATAACTTGCGCACCGAAGTTAAGGAATTCTTGGCGTTCAATAACCATAAGCTATATAATACTATACCACTGAAAAGAACTTTTTAGGGATAACCTTTGCTACAATTACGACTTCTGCCTATTGTTAGTCAGTTCAGAGTGAATGACCTAAATAGGTGATCAATTTCAATAATTCTTAATTACTCACATTTAGAGCTCTGTAGCTTCTTTCGTACTAACAATCGAGAGAAGCGTCATATCACGAAATATTTCCTTTGAAGAGATCTTTCCAATGGCATATGCTTTGAGGAGACCTTTCCATTGGCATATATCTGAACTTTATTGGTGTACGCGACAGGCGTAACGATATGTCCGCTCGACCGACTCTTAAAACATTGTTCCTAAAACGGCATCTATTGGAGATCCAATTTTTTTAAATGTTCGCTTATAGGCTTGTGAGATGATGTTTGCAGGGCACTGAATCATTAAAAGTTATTTAATTGACGAAATACCAGAATTAAAAGAATATTTAATCACTCACATTTAAAGCTCTGTAGCTCCTTTCCTACCAACGATCAAGAGAAGTCTTTAAAATAAGAAATATTCTTCTTGGTGAGATCTCCATTGGTATATTATATCTTAACGCTATTTGGCAGGACAGAAAAGCCCATTCTCCTTCATTTAGGAATAATAAATTGGTTTAAAAAGTTTTTGATATCGTAAAAATGGGCCATGTTTGTGTCGGACCTCGTAAATCGCCGGCGAAGCCTTGCACAAACTAATTTACAACAAACAACAAAAGCTGAAAAAAAAAAAAAAAGAACTAGTGCACGTACTCTACGGAAAAGAGATAAACAAGCATTATTATTTATAGAATTTTGGTATCGCAGGCGGGACAAACCATAACCTAAATATGGTGTAACTTTTGTTTAAGTAATCCCACCAAAAACATTTTCATGTAAAATGTTGCAAAGACGAAACCGTATGGCTCGCACTGGCAAAAAGTTATGTCATGTAGAGCCAAGCTTCTAACTCTACACGCCCTAATTCTACAAGCCCTAACTTCACAAACTCTACACCTTAGTCAAAATATGTGGCTTGGCCGTTTCGCTATCGTCACATGGGCGTAAGTAGAAGGGCGGGCGGGGACAAACCAAGGTGTGTGTAACTTTTGTTCCCCCCCCCCCCTTGTCTTGTCCCCCTGTCTTTTGCTTACAAAAAACAAAACTCAAAGCTTGTTTTTCTCTTTTCAGTTAAGTATGTGTTTGTAGTCGGGTTTTTTGTTTTTTAAACAATTTAAGTAAGTACTAGAATTGGCCTTTAGGTTTGATCCCATAATGAAAGTTGTTCATAATGATGAGTAAAGTCACGTGTTTAAGTATGGGTCACTAATTACCAGTCACCCTATTACACCGTATAAATTGTGACTTTAATTGAACAATAAATAAATATTGTAGGTAGGTATATTGGACAATAATTTTCCTGATTTAGACATGGCGTAAATCACCATAATCAACATCACAACAATGGCTCCATAGAACTGCATCAAGAGTACATTGCCAATTCCCGATCATGAGGTCATACATCATAAGTTAATAATTTCTAATTATAGCGCTTGCCTAACGCATCACACTAACGTTAGCGAATTCCCGGCAATGCGTTATCTCTCTGATAAGAATATATTCAGTTCAATATCTCGTGATAGTACATGTGTACCTTGCTCTTATAGGCCGTTTACACTTTACGTAAATAAGTACGTGTGCTAGTATCATAAGCCCTATTATTCTGGTACCTATCTGTCATGTAAAAATATCGGCCAAGTGCGAGTCGGACTCGCGCACGAAGGGTTAGGTACCATCCTAATCCTAACTAATATTATAAATGCGAAAGTGAGTTTGTTTGTTTGTTACGCTTTCACGCTAAAACGGCTGAACGGATTTGGATGAAATTAGGCACAGGGGTAGACCTTGACCTGGAAAAGGACATAGGCTACTTTTTATCGACATACCACGCGGGCGAAGCCGCGGGCTATAGCTAGTTATCTATAAAAACCGCAAAAAAATCACGTTTGTCGTATAAATTGCCCTTTAAATATTTATTTTATTCTGTTGTTATAGCGGCAACAGAAATACATCATCTGTGAAAATTTCAACTGTCTAACTATCACGGTTCATGAGGTGACAGATGGACCAGACAGACAGACAGCGGAGTCTTAGTAATAGGGTCCCGTTTTACCCTTTGGGTACGGAACCCTAAAAATGCTTGCTTGAAAACATAATGTAGGTATTTGCGCCATGTGCCGTACCAGGCGCCGCGCCGGCGACGTCAGTGTGCACTTGTAGCCTTGTCAACGAAGTGATAAATGCCGCTCCCATTTATTATTACAAGTATGATTACAGCACTAACATAGTATTTTGCAAAATTTCATTTTAACCACTTTAACTCATTATTTTTCATTGGAAAAATGGTTCAGAAAATTGTTACACCATGAAGTTATTTGATAAAGACTTCTTCATAAAATAATAAGCTATTCTGAGAAATCTCAAATAGGAGCTTAGATTTCCATGAAGTGCCAAGAACATAATAAACCTATTTCATATCCTACTGCATATTCCACTCCAGCTCATGGCCACCGCACAGAGCAATGTGCCTGAATAAAGTCTTATTGGAATAAAAAAGTGTAACTCACCCTTTATTAGTGGTTCTGCGACGATGTTGACGTCTTCCTGTGGAATCATGTCCATGAGACGCGCGATGTCGGTGGCCAGCATGTGGTCCACCACCTCCAGCAGCTTCGGCTTCAGTGGGTGGAACTTTGTGAAGTCGTGGTTGGCCAGCGTCTCCTGCATCTTCTTAATGTCCGGAAAGTCACCAGGAGATATCTGCTGCTCCCTCTGGATGCGGTCATATACCTGACCCAAATTCTTTATCAAGTCTTTCTTTTTACCATCCTTACCAAACATAGAAGGCATCTCTTTCCTTAACTCACTGACAATGTATGCATGAACCTTAGCGAGCCGAGCCCTCTTTATCAAATCATTGAGTTTTCGCAAAGCAGCATTTCGTGGTAGAGACTGCATATCTCTGAAGAGATCTTGCTCTTCATCCTCAAATAATCTTCGGTTGACATCATAGCGTAAAGGCTGGTCCCAGAAGGATCCTATATATACTCGGGCCACCTCTGGTGTCTGCAGCACTTTGCCTAGCGACCACATCAGCGCACCATACACACGCATTAGTTGCTGGTGATCAATCATATCAGCCTTGTTGAGTACAATACGAATTTTGTCGTCATGGCCCCTCAGAGCCTCAATACTGCGCCTGAACTCATCTGATATGTCGAGCTTGTGTGCGTCGAACAACAAGATGATGCGGTCGACGCGCTCGGCGAACCACTCCAGCACGCCCGTGAAGTCGTAGCCGCGGTCGACACGCTGCTTCTCGCCCGACAGGATGCCGGGCGTGTCCACGATGGAGATGCCCTTGAGCACGGGCGAGCTCACCGTGGAGCACTGGAAACGGTTGAGGAAGGCGTTGCCGAACTTGCTGAGGGGCCGGAATTGTTTCTTGGGGTCCACAACAAGTGCGTTGCCGGGGATCACGCCCTCCTTCTCGTCGTACATGACGGCGATGAATCTATCGGTCGTGGGCTCCGGACCTATCCTGATGCCCGGGAAGTCTCGCTCTAGCAAATATTTGATGAATGTGGTTTTACCGGTGGAGTACTGTCCCACGAGTAGGATCATAGGCTTCGCATCGAAGTCCGGCTCCTCGAGCTGCGGCGAGTGGAAATCGTGGAACTGATAGTGCAGCTCCAGGGGTAAAAGTTTTGTTTTATAAATTCTTTTGAGACCTTCCACGACATTTTCGATACTCTCGGTTTTTTCACCTTCTTTCTTTAGCCAACTAAACATTGTGTCTGTAAATTGGTTCGCTTTGTAATTATAATAAACGGGACAGCACGGGCACTAGTTCACTCACTGCAACACTTCAAAATATTTTTACAACAAATACGGTGAAACCACCACGAATATCACGATCATCCTCCCCCACAAAAATGAAATCAAATGCGAATGCTAATTGCTAATGTCAAATGACGTGTGTGACCACAGACGACTTAGAGAACTAACGTTGTGACCACAGATTACTTAGAGAACTAACGTGTTGTGACCATAGAGATATATAATTAAGTTGTGACTAACGTTGTGTGCCGCACGATATGACGTGACTGAATGTTACTATTACAAATAATAAAGAATTCGGTTCTATCGTAAAACCTAAAGTGAGTGATAGACGTGCGTACTTAAAGTTCGCGGTTTTTAAGTTCGCCTCTCGGACCGGTGGCACAGGCATTAAGGCACTGGCGGCAAGGTCAGCGCCGACGCTGGCGTCTGTCCGTCTGCCACAGCCAATTTGCTCCGAATCTATTGGACCGATTAAGTTGATATTTGGTAATTAGATACACTTACTTATGTATTACTGTGACCCAAACATGGGTCTAAAAACGCGAATAAATACATTTACACAACGTAAATAAATAAGATAAGATAAGATAAGATAATAATTTATTTGCCAAAATGTAGGTGTACAAAGTAGTATGATGTTATTATAAATGTGGCCCATTTACATTCTACCATTACATGTGGTGTGCAAATATTTAATTTCAAAATACATTACAATTATTATTAAAAATGTCATAATGTTCCTTCACTATACATTATAAATTACACAATACATTTTGAGTATGGGGTCACCCCATATTCAAAATAGGACTGTTTTACATTAAAATAAAACAGTCATTATGTGCCGAAAGAAAGACAGCGTTAGTAGTATGAAGATGCTGTCTATGATTCTGTCTTCTAGGAGCATAATTATTGAAAAACATACCTGATTCTCTATGGATTTATTTTGTTACCTCTCCTTTCCAGCAGGGGTCGCTACCACTAGATCCGGCGACCGGCCCTTGGGGTTCTCATATTGTCTTCACTCGCCCGCAAGGACCTTGCTCTAACGCTGTCTTTCTTTCGGCACATAATGACTGTTTTATTTTAATGTAAAAAAGTCCTATTATATGCCTAGCCGAAAGACAGCGTTAGTAGTATGAAGACCTGTTTGATATCTGCTGGTGAAAGTAACTATAAACGCTATGTGAAATGAATAAATGTGTTTAAAGAAATTCGTTTCAGATTAATCTTTATCATTTATTATTTATCCATCAGTAAAATATTATTATTAAATCTAATCATTTTTTTTATTCAATCAACATTTTGAATCACAACAAACAATTTGGTAATTCAAAACACTAAAACACATAAAACTGATCTATGCTTATTAAAAACCTGAGAAGTTTAATCGTAACAAATCTTCCTCTTCATTATTTGCATTTTTAATAATTTCTCTACAGTAAAATTTTCTGAAGGTTTTATCACTTTTCCAGTTCCCTCTAGCCAATATCTCATCCACTGGTACATTCTCCCACCACCCCTTGGATGCTACAGCTGCTCTGATGCTTCCCGGAGTAGCTTCTAGATTTAATTCTTTAAATATAGATTTAATCCAACCAGCTATGATAGTTCTTGTAGCTGGTTTTAATTCGCCCTTTATTGAGACAAATAGACTAGTAACATTACTATTAAGACGTCTATTTTCAGAAGGTTCAATTAACTGTTTAATATGTCTGAAGGGACATACATTAGTATCTGGGTGTCTTAACAAAGACCATCCAGACTGTCTATATTTACTTGAGTCTGTTTTTGATCCAAACCTGGGCCATAATAAAATCTTTTCTTCTTCTTCTATGAAATTGTTATGAGATATATCTAATAAGGTGAGGTCGTGTATTCTTCTGCCTGATGCCAACAGTAAAATAATTGCAGTTCTTCTTGAAATATCAAAAAGTGAATTTGTGCTTGGAACTGACTTCAACCAATTGAATTACAATTTTGTGTCAAAAATAGGGGATTTTGAAGGTTGAGGTTTTGCCAATGCGATGGCTTTTAAAACTTGTTGAACAAAGAAATTCTTTGAAAGATTTTCTACATTTGAAGCACAAAAGGTAGAAATAGCCGATTTATGTAATAAAATTGTGTTAACTGAAAAATTATTTTTTAAATGCAGATCTGCTAAAAACCTTGCAACGTCTTTGCCATCTGGGTTTTTGTGATTAATATTATTTATGGCACAAAACGATAGCCACCTTTTTACAGGGGCTTTATAAGTATTTAGAGTGCTTTTGCGTCAGCTATTACTCAATAACTTAATTTCATCCCTACTCCTGTTAGCTACCTGGTCTGCCCACCCCCAATTTTCCAAGCCTGGAGGAACAACTTGTCCACTTGCGGGGGACAGAAACTCGTCGACCGATCTATAAGGTTCTCCCGTAGATCTGTTATCGGTACTGGGTTTGATAGTGCCCTGGCTTGTAGATCGGTCAGCCAGAAACACTGATCCCACTGTGGTGCTATTACTATGTATGTTCCTTTGGCCCTGTTTAGATGATCCAGCACCCGTGGGATCAGGTTGGGGGGGGGAAACACCCAGCCCAACTGAAAGTCCCAATCTTGACTGAAGGCGTCGCAAAAAATTGCTGACCCATCTGTTGAGTCCCAAGTTACGTATTGTGGGACAACTGCGGTTTCCTTTGACGCGAACAGGTCTACGTCTGGAACGCCCCACTTTTCGAATATGACGTTCTTGGCATGGTAGTAGTTGCCATTCGGGAAGCGGTTTTCCTCTCGAGAGGCGGTCCGCTATCCCGTTTAAACTCCCCGGGAGGTATGATGCCGACAGCGTTATGTTGTGCTGCTCGGTTAGGTGAAGGAGTTTGCTTGTTATATTTAGCAGAGCTAAGGACCGGGTGCCCCCCTCGTTCCTTATGTAAGCTATGAGGGTTCGATTGTCGGACTGCACTAAAACGTGTGCATCCTTCATGTATGCACCTTGTCTCACTAAGGCTACATACACTGCAAACATCTCCTTCACATTGGAATGCCATCTTTGTTGGCGACGATTCCATTTGCCCGACAACATGATGTTGTTCAGGTGTGCTCCCCAGCCCGCGTCCGCCATGTTATTCCATGCTATGCCTAAATATTCTATTTCCTGAGTTGGGATGAGAAGTGATTTTTGAAGGTTTACATGCCAACCCAGCTTTACCAGAGTATCCACAGCTACTTTGGTGTGTTCTATGAGTAGTGTTTGATTTTGACTGGCTATTAAAAAATCGTCTAAATAAACTATAATTCTTATGCCTTGTCTCCGAAGGATTTCCGCAATCCAATTGGTTACCGATGCGAAAGAGTGAGGAGCTGATGAGAGACCGAAAGGCAAGGCCGTTAACTGTAATATCTCGCCTCCATATAATTATTATTCGCAGAAAACGCCTGTGGGTTTCCTTTATGCTCAAATGAAAATAAGCTTGATGAAGGTCGATTTTGGTCATCCAGTCCCTGTCTTGTAGGAACTGAATTACATCCAGTCGAGAAATTAACTGGAAATTCAGACTCTTTAAATTGAAAATAGGGCGTATCCCCCCATCTGGTTTTTTGGCTAAAAACATCTTGGAGTGAAAGCCGGGTGTCATATTTTTTGGTTTTTCTAATATGCCTGCTTCTTTTAACTGTTCTATGACTTCTGTCATTTTCTTGGATGATTTTGTTGCAAACTTGTTTATTATTCTTTTGTAAGGGTAATGTAAAGGAGGTTTTGTTAAAAATGGTATGCGACACTCCGCTATTATTTTTTGAATATACTGATTGGCACCCAATTCCTTCCATGCCTGGACATGGAACTTTAGGCAACCTCCTTTGAACACCCTGATTTGATTGTCACTTATCTTTAACATTGGTGGTGTCTTGGGAGCCTGTGCGGCGAAAGGAATGTTTTTTGTAATTTTTCTGGGATTTTTTGTCCGAGTTAAACTTATTTTTTTTTTGTAAAATTTGTTTTATAAGCTGGCTTATAATTTTTATAGTTTGCCTGATTATTATTGGATTTCTTCTTATCTTTTAGATAACTTGGCATGTTTAGCCATACTTGGGAGCCTCCCAAAGAGTCCACCAGAGGGATGAGTGCTTCTCTGTTGAAGAGATGCTCTGCACTTGGTGGAATATTTTGTAATGCTAATTTGAGATTATTATTACTAACTTCTTTTAGAATGCGGTCACGTCTAACTTCAATACACTCTGCTCGCTTGCCACATATGATTTGCATACAGGATTCCATATTTTTGTATGAAGGAGACGTTGGACCAAATTTTTCAGATAACTTATTATAAAGAGTGTCTGCATTGAGCTCTGTGTCAGAACTAGCAGCCCAATTTACAACCTCCTGTATACCATTTTTTTAAAGTTGCCTATTTTCCAAAACAGCATTTGACAATCCCGCTAACAACTGTTCCGTACTAGCCAAATAATCCGTACCCTTATTAAGATGACATAATTCTTCATTTAACTTTAACCCTATAAAGCCTGGTGTTGCTAGATGGCCTTGTAAGTCCTTCTTATACCTAATACCCTTCCAGGCCAGCGAATTAAATTGTTGTAGATTATTTAACTCTGTTAATTTTGTGGGGTCGGCTACGGGTACAATCTTAGATTCATCATAATTAATTTTTAAATCTCCCAAACACATATTATTATACATAGGCGGTTTATTTAAAAATTGGTTACAATTTGTTGAATTTACGGAGTCGCTATGACCGCCATTGTTATTTTCTTTACTATTATTCATATTAGCACTAATTGCCGTGAAAATTTGCGGCATTTTAGCTACGCAGTCTGATAAATAAGTAACCTGGTTAATAAAAGTATCCGTACGAGGATCCGAACAGGTTTCGACCTGTTTGAACCTGCGCCGCCTAGACCTTTTGTTAGGTGGTGGCGAGGCAAAACCTTCCTCGTCTTCCGAAGACGAGGAACTGCTTTGCGATGAGCTTGAGCTCACAGCTCTACGCCCTCCATCCGGAGCAGCGATTTGAGCTACCGGTTCAGGTAACGGATCCTCCGAATTATTCATGATGGAAGGTAGGTACTTACCGACTCGCTGTCAATGCACAACACTGCACTAAATATAACACTGATTATATTTATTATACTATTTTCAAACCGAAAACAATAAATATTGAGAACTAAGAAGATTTTTGTCAGTTTTAAGTTGAAAAACAAACTTTTGCTCCTAACACGACAAAAATCATAAACGCTATGAGAACCCCAAGGGCCGGTCGCCGGATCTAGTGGTAGCGACCCCTGCTGGAAAGGAGAGGTAACAACATAAATCCATAGAGAATCAGGATGTTTTTCAATATTTATGCTCCTAGAAGACAGAATCATAGACAGCATCTTCATACTACTAACGCTGTCTTTCGGCTAGGCATATAATGTAGGTATATATTGTAAATAATAATAAAATAATTTTTTGGGGGAAAATAAAGAAAAGAAAAAAGGTACCTACCGTGTGCAATGATATTAACCGCGAGAGTGAGTGTGACATATCAAATGGAAGAGCTTCCTATGTAGTGATGATCTTATTTTTTTTTACTTTGAACTACGAATAATTTACTTTTATTCAGTGCTGTAATTAGCCTTTTATGATGGTGCGAGCCCGGTGCGAGCTGCTTTATCCGCGCCTTTAAAATATTTTCTAATTATAACCGGTTCCGACGATAAAATGGATTGTCTATAAAAATAAATCTATCATCCAAAAACTATATTTTTGTAAACTTAATTTTAAGTACTTGGTAAAGTTTTGAATAAGGAAGTTCAAAGAAAAAACGTTTATCGCACCCGCGGACGCCTATCCGTAGTAGCCGTGCCCCGCCGCAATCACCCGGACCGAACGCCGACCATGGTCCAGCCGGCCGGTCGTAACTCGTAACATCGACATTTACGGATTATTATTATGATCTCATCGTCTAATAATATTATTTATTTGTAAGAAGAACATACGCGGACGACGCGACTCCACACGTGTAAATAAATTAATAACAGGTATTGTTAGTGGCCCCGTCCTGGTCATTTAGTATCAAGTTCAGTTTAGAACTTCGAGAAGCTCAATGGCTTTCTCGTTAGTCCATTCCATTCCATAATGGGCTGATCGGCTCCGGATGCCTGATCGAAATTTCGACTTGAACTTTGGCTAAACGCCTTATTTTTCCGTTCTGTTCGTTTTACTTCAAAGTTACAAGAATACCCTCTTTAAAAAATATGTGGGTATGAAAAATATAGTTGGACAAACTTAAAGTTTAGAAACGTGTCGCCTCGATAGGGGAGGGAGGGGAGGGGGAAGGGTTAGTAGTTCCCCCCACTCCCCCTTGCCAGAGATACAAAGTTTTTAAATATGACAAATCTCATATGCTGGGGCCACACCAACGGGAAACGCCGTTGATTATCGCGTTAATAGACGTTAACCGTTGGTGTAGCCACAACTTACCTCGAGTATTTGTCAACGGCGTTCACATTGGCGTTTAACGTTGGGTAATAACTGGCGGTATTTTAGGCAGATCAAAGAGATTTACCTCGAGGATTATTGCATTGAGTGAAGCGGCCAAACTTACGTTTCTCATTGTGCACCGTGAGCGCGACGGTAGGTATCTCACGGGTACATAATTATTTAGCGGAGCCGATCAGCCCATTATGGAATGGATTGGACTAACGATAAAGCCATCGAGCTTCTCGAAGTTCTGAACTGTTCTTGATACTAAATGACCAGACCAGGGCCACTAACAATACCTATTATTTATTTATTTATACGTGGGGAGTCGCGTTGTCCGCGTATATTCTTCTTACAAATAAATAATATTATTAGACGATGAGATCATAATAATAATCGTGAATGACGATGTTACGAGTTACGACCGGCCGGACGGACTGCGGACGGCGTTCGGTCCGGGTGGTTGCGGCGGGGCACGGCTACTGCGGATAGGCGTCCGCGGGTGCGATAAACGTTTTTTCTTTGAACTTCCTTATTCAAAACTTTACCAAGTACTTAAAATTAAGTTTACAAAAACTTACGTTTTTGGATGATAGATTTATTTTTATAGACAATCCATTTTATTGTCAAAACCGGCTATGATTAGAAAATATTTCAAGTGCGTGGATAAAGCAGCCCGTACCGGGCGCATAAAAGGCTAATTACGGCACTGAATAAAAGTAAATTATTCGTAAGTTCAAAGAAAAAAAAATAAGATCATCACTACATAGGAAGCCCTTCCATTTGATATGTCACACTCACTCGGTTAAAGTCAAATAAATACATGCCGAATGAATTTCAGAATGTATTTATTTACGTTTTACGACCCATGTTTGGGTCACAGTAATACATAAGTAAGTGTATCTAATTACCAAATTTCAACTTAATCGGTCCAATAGATTCGGAGCAAATTGGCTGTGGCAGACGGACCGACACCAGCGTCGGCGCTGACCTCGCCGTCAGTGCCTTTGCCGTCTGGCCATCCCGGTAGCAGGCGTGGTCCGAGGGAGGGGTCCTGGGGATCTTGACCCCCCCCCCCCCCAAATCATTCAAGCTGTCGAGAGACTGAATGATTTACGTGCTTTACTTACTAAAAACTGTAGGTACTTGAGCCACAGTGACCCCGATGGTTATGTTAGTATAAAAAAAATGTCTTTAGAGTACTTATCAATTAGGTAACCATTTCTCTAAATATATTCCTCGGGACCTCCCCACAAAATCTTGGGCTGCGACCGCACCTGCCTGGTAGGATGTTGCGCTAGCTCCCAAATGTGGACTATAGAAGCCTTGCGGTAGGCGGCTAGGCAAGTGACCAGTGGACGGCATAATGCTGTTGTACCTACATGTATGCAGACTTATGTAGTTGTAAGTACGGCGTGCGGTATGGCGGCGGCGGGCAGTAAATTTTTTAGCGTTTCGTAGTCAACAAGGAAACCTTATAGTTTCCCATGTCTGTCTGTCCGCGGCTTAGCTCTGAGACTGTTGGTACTAGAAAAATCCAATTTGGTATGGGTATATACATATAAAAATCATGCATACATTTTTTTAGGGTACTTATCTGCCCTACACTTAAAGTGGAAACTTTTTTTTTTCTGGCCTATCCCTAGTGTGGGCTGTCGTTGGAAAGATCATTAAAAAATATTGTGAGTTTGTTTGGGAAAACCATTTTTGGATTCAGGGATCCGTTTGCGTAATATTAACCTATATAGTGCTAATTTTTGTTAGAATCAAGTTGCCCCCCCTCCCCCTGCCAGCCAGCTAAACGGTTAGTTTTGGATAGGTATGTGAAAAAAATCACGGCAGTAGTATGTGTGTCACAGGGAAATGAGGAAACCAGGGATTTCACGATACCGCTAGTGATACCACGAAATCACGGTAGATGTCGAATATTCTTGTATAATAAGTCTTCTTTCTAAAAATGTTTAGTGATTATGACAAAATGCTAATAATTATAATGTCAGTGATATGTCGTTTCACTTTCAACTAAATCTAGTAAAATGAGAAGTGTTGATGGATAAAAACAAAATTACTAATTAACTGATGCATTTTTATTTGATATTAAAGTTTCAATTAAATAAACATCTATTCTGACGATGATCTACCAACCCTTCCCCCCTCTCCTTCCTCCCCTATCGAGGCGGCACGTTTCTAAACCTCATCTTGATCAGGTCCTATCAATTAAAATATTTACTCTCTAATGATTTTTTTTAACTCTCAATCTCTCTCTAACGATTCTCAAACAATATTTAAAAAAAAAATACGTCTTAGTCCATTTTTGCGGGAATGGAGGCCAACTTTACAAAAAAATAAAAAATCTTTGATAAATAAAACTAATTAAGGTCAGGTGGGGTAAGAGGAACATACTTTATTTTCAGTAAAATATTTTGACTGCTAGGACGAACAGTTGAAGTCTTTTAAGATATTTGGAAAACACAAAACTTGCCTTTATGTATTAGCTTCCCGTGGGCTAAATGTCATTACGCTAATAACACTTCTTACGACGATATTGACGTAAATGTCAAGATTAAATAAACGTTCCTCTTCCCCCTCACATGGGGTAAGAGGGACAGTCATTGTATTTCCTAAGATTGGAGTTTGAATTAAAATATTCGTTGCTAAATGTTCGTTAATTTGTAGGCAAAACTGCTTTGATCAATATTAGATCTTAAGTTCGATGAAATAAGGTATCATTTGGAATGAAAAAGAAGAATAAATCAATTCGGGGTAAGAGGGGCATACAGGTTCGATCAGGGGTGGCAAACTAAAAAGAAGTCGATCAGTTATATTTTTATTTAATCATACAAACAGTAGTAATAAACAGTCTCACCCTAACTAGTTTTAAATAACAATGAACTGTAGATCACGAAAGGTCTGCATGCAGCTTTACGTGCATGTTCAACGGCCTGGGGTTTTTTAATGGAAAGGCCATGTCTATTCTTAAAAGCAAGAAACCAGTCCTCTCCAGGGATCCCATCTCTAAACGGAGTTTTAATATTATTCTCAACCACGTATTGGCCAACTAATTCAATCACTTCCTTGCGTGTTAACCCAAACCCTGACTTTTCCATGACATGGAGATTTTCCGCAAGTGTTTCTTCCACATCCGTAGGCAATGCAGTACACCTGCCTAAAGTTTTGGGTTTTAAACCTTTGCGGTCGTATACACGGTTAACAATTGTTGTTCTTGGTATATTATAAAATTTTGATGCAGCGTATGCAGATATTGTTCCATTTTTTACTGCATTGACAGCCTCACTTAATTTATCATTATCATAACTGCTTCTATCAGTTTTTCTTATATATTTGCGCGGCATGTTTTATCATTCCTGCAACAGTCAAACAACAACAAAATATTACAATTAAAGAGAGAGGGACACAACGCATGAAACTTTATTTATCTAAACTATTATGATATACTAAAAAGAAAAGATTTGATTTTTTATTTGTTTGTGATATATATATGTATATATTTAAATCGGTCTTTTAGTTTTTCTTTTGACTTCTCTTTTTTGTTTATATAAATAGATAGATAGAAGATAGATAAATTATTCACAATGTTGGTCACCCCTGACATGGGGGAAGAGAAACATATGTTCCTCTTTCACCGTGAATAGTGAGCCTCTTACCCCAGCTATTGTTTTCGGAGGTTAGGATTTTCAAGCGTAAGAAACTCATATTATTAGTTGTTTTTAAACTAAAATGGTTAATAAAAATAAATACTTACAGTTTTCTCCATGTATCATTACATTTAAAATATTTCCAGCACTCTTTTTTCAGCAAAATATTGGTTAGCAAGAAAACGTGCTTACTTTGTGCTAGTCGAGTTCACAACTGTCAAACGTGTTTTCATTTTTTGTGGCGTCTGAGTTACGTAGCGATATCTATTGAAAACCGTTCAAACTATTTCGCCTTCACTGTTTTATCGACGGAACGTTCATAGTCGTAAACGCTTCGGTTTACTAGTTATGGTCCTTAGTCCCTCTTCCCCCGGTATCTCTCTTACCCCACCTGACCTTACTCTCTAACGATTTTTCTTTTCTCTCTAACTCTCTCTTACGATTCTCTAACGATTAGCATTAACAAAAATTCAGAATAATTAAATCAGATTCTCAAACAATTAAAAAAAAAAATTACGTCTAAGTCCATTTTTGCGGGCAGGGGGGCCAACTTCACACGAAAAAGTAAAATTGTTTTTACATAAAAACTAATTACTCTCTAACGATTTTTCTTTTCTCTCTTACGATAAGCATTATCTTTCTTAATAATGAAATCGTGCGGCTAACTTCACCGAGGTTCTCATGCTCTGTCTGTGATTCTCTGTCTACGGGTCTACGGTTACCATTGACTTAACACCTCACCTTGTGATGTGAGTTGTGTTTTCCAAAGTACTCTGTGGTTGTGTTCAGTTGATCCAGTGTTACCAGGTACACGGTAATTACCGTAGAAGCACGGTATTTTTGACCAATACACGGTCTACGGTAATGATTCCTTACCGTGTAATTTTCTACGATAATTTTTAATATTAATTACCGTGTAATGTATGTAACTGTAGTTTAGTAAAATGAAAGCCAATACGTTAAACGAAACGCATTTTTAGTTTTTGTCGCTTTGAGTTTGCATACTACGCCGCCGCGCCGCTGCCGGCCGCGTGGTGTATTCCCAAAAATGTTGTACACGGGTAAATACGACTAGATACAAAATTGTTTCTATTAGTTGGTTGTTCACTTATCTAACCATAATCAAAATTGGTTGTATAATAGTGAATCCATAAATCGCAGAACGGTTGTGCCAGTGAATTAAAAAAAAAGTAAATATTTTATCATTACCCCACTCAAATGGTGCCTGTGTAAGGATATTTAGCCAAGTCAACGATATTAAAACGAAGAAGAGAAATAAATTAATAACCAAAACCATAAAGGGCCACAGGCATTCTTGCGCAACAGTCTATTTACCGACATGGAAACAACTGTGTCGATTTGTACCTAATAAGAATATTTTGTCAAAAATGACTGCAGCTATATACGATCAAGAAGTTCTTGTTTTAGACGATTATGAAAGTGGTTAATTATAATTTTGAATACAAATATTGAATATTCATGGTCCTTTCTTAGATAATTTACAAGGTATTTTGAGTCTAAAACACGGTATTTTTAATCCATCAACACGGTAGTTTTTAACCGACTTCTTCAAAAAGGAGGAGGTTCTCAATTCGTCTGTGTTTTTTTTTTTTTTTTTGGTTTGTATGTTACGCGATCACTCCGCCAATTATGAATCGATTTTGATGATTCTTTTTTTGTTTGGTAGGTCATGCTTCAGAGGTGGTCCCATATAAATTTTATTAATTTTGCTTGCGTAATTTTTGAGTTAGCTTCAATAATTACGTATTTTTCCTACTTAGTGTATAGACGATATATTGTTTGACTCCGTCACTGTTATTTACATAGCAGGTAGTGTATTCGAATTTGTGTAGGGTAGGTACCACAACTAAAAAGTGAAAAATAAAAACTTTTTACAAAAAAAAAAAAACAGCCGACTTCCAAAAAAACACTAAAAACGTGAAAAATTACTTTAATTTCGGAAGTCGGTGGCAAAAAACGAAAATTGGAAAGCAAAGACACCGACTTCCGAAATTAAAGTTATTTTTCACGTTTTTAGTGTTTTTTTGGAAGTCGGTTGTTTTTATTTTTTCATCTGGTAACACTGAGTTGACCAGTTGTTCACGACTTCACGTCATTCGTCAATCGTCATTTGGTGCGCTGCGCACGCTATTGGATAAATATGATATTTATTATTAACCAAATTTGAAAAAAAATATGACGACATTTCACGATGAAATAGAAATTGAAGACTTCGAGTATGAGGAGGATGAGGACATGTTTTATTATCCGTGTCCGTGCGGCGATAGGTTTCAAATAAGTAAGGTTAGAATTTTATTCTGCATACTTGTAATTGTGTTTTGGGGTAGTGCTTTTATTGTGGCAACCATTTTATACCATTAAGAAGAAGCTCTTGGCCTTCATATCACCTGATGGTAAGTGATGATCAGGCCGAAGGTGGAAGCAAGCTTCAGTGTCTCTAACACCACAACAATGCTGTTAATATTTATGGCGACACACTGAAATAAGACGCTGGTAGCTAGCCAGGCGGACTTGGAACAACCCTACCACCAACCAAAGCGGAAATGTTGCCCATGCTGGGAATCGAATCCAGAACCTCTGGGTCTGAGACAGGCGGTCTTATCACTAGACCTCCTCAGAGCCTGTTAAAAGTCTATTCCATCTGTAAAACTTAAAAGTTTATTTACAATTTGTTTCAGGAAGAGTTACTGGATGGTGAAGAACTAGCCACTTGTCCAAGCTGCTCACTTGTGGTCCGAGTTATCTATGATGCGGTAAATGTATTTAATTTTTATACTTACTTTGACGCTATAGAATATGTAAGGGTCAGTTCACACCAAGTCGCGACGCGACGCAATTTTTTTTATGATCTGATAAAATATCGAATTTATTTACTACACATTATAGTACACGCGCTGAGCAGCACTGTGCATCTGTGTACTTTGAAACGGGTCAACACTCCCACTGAAATTATTATTTATGTTTCATGAAGAATATAAGTTTGATAATTGTTAAAAAGTGCGGGCAGTCTCGCCTTGCGAGACGGTCTGAAGTTCTGAACCAACCCTAAATTTTGATTAAATCATCCATCAGTTAGTTTTAGGCAATATCAAGCTTATTTAAATGTTTACAATATTGTGTAAATTACACAATATAATTATGTTTATATCTAGTAACATATCACAGCTGACACAGTCCACTAAATTAAACTAAATTCAATCTGCCTAGCCTTTTCCCAACCATGTTGGGGTCGGCTTCCAGTCTAACTGAATGCAGCTGAATACCATTGTTTTACATGGAGCAACTGCCTATCTGCCCTCCACTTTTCCACAACCCAGTAACTGGGTAATACAATACCCCTTGGTAAGACTGATTGTCAGACTTTCGGGTTTCTGACGACCCGTAACAACTGTCAAAGATCAACTAATGACAGCCGGGACCAATGGCTTTAACGTGCTGTCAGAGGTACAGAGGAGTCTTGGCATGTAAAGATGGTCACCCATCCACTGACCAACCCCGGCAAGCGTAGCTTAACCTGATGGATCGGCTGTTATTACTTGGCCACAAGCTCCTCTAAAATTAAACTAAATTCAATAATGCAAATCCTGACCAAGTTTGTAACGGCCTTTTAACACTTTTGTTAATTGTATTTTCAGCAAAAGTTAAAGGCAGAAAATGAGGAAAAACAGAAGGCAGAAAATAACAGAGAAGCTGTGAGGGCATAAAGCAAGCCAGTTGGTGATAGACTTTGAAGTAGCAAGCCTTGCCGATGGAGCACTAAGAAGTGACCCCAGTTGTGGAGATGCGGGCCCACTGACAGATCTGTGATGTTTGTGAGATGTAATACAGTTTCTGAGCTATGAACTAACTCCTGTTGTTTTATTTAATCAATAACTTCCTAACTTCAGTCATCTTTTATTTCTGTTTCTTACTGAAACATGTTTTCCATAAAAGATGTGGCAATGATAATTATTGTTCCTGTAAAACAGGCAACAGGCAGGCCATATTATTGTCTCCATAAAAATATTAGGTCTTTACCTATGAAATTGCCGTTCTGCAGTACTGGCCATTTCAAATCAAAATAATTTTTGTTTGGCTAAGAATTCTAATTTCAAATTAATTTTATTTTAAAAACATGGATTTTTTTTTCCAAAAGTAGTCATTTCTTTATTGATTAGTGTTACATTTTCATCGCATTTCAATCTTTTTCGTCATCATGGATACGTTAAAAATTCGAGTAATTATGGAATATGAGTACCGTCGTGGCAGCAACGCGGCACAAGCGGCACGCAACATCAACGACGTTTACGGAGCTAACACTACAAACCAACGCACCACCTGTTATTGGTTTGCTCGCTTCCGTTCTGGAAATTTCGACCTGAAAAATGAACCTCGCGGTCGTCCGAAGACTTTGGTCGACAATGACGAATTAAAGGCGATTGTGGAAGCTGATGATACACAATCTACGGCTGAATTAGCAGCAGCTTTCGACGTTAGCGTCAAAACAATATTGGTCCATTTGCGTCAAATTGGCAAGGTAAAAAAGCTTGACAAATGGGTGCCCCACGAACTCAATGATCGCCAGCGCGAAGTACACGTCGAGACGTGCCTTGCACTGCTCAACAGACACACAAATGAAGGAATTTTGAACCGCATTGTTACCTGCGATGAAAAATGGATTCTGTTTGATAACCGCAAGCGCTCAGCAAGTTGGTTGGATCCTGGTTCAGCACCTAAACAATGCCCTAAACGAAAACTTACCCCTAGAAAAGTGATGGTCACTGTTTGGTGGTCTAGCGCCGGTGTGATTCATCACAGCTTCTTACCAAACGGGGTGAGCGTTACTGCAGATGTGTACTGTGAAGAACTGAACACAATGATGGAGAAGCTGGCGCATCTCCAACCAGCATTGGTCAATCGCTCGTCTCCGCTGCTCCTGCACGACAACGCGCGACCTCATACTGCACAGCAGACGGTCTCCAAGTTGCAAGAACTGGGGTTGGAAGCTCTCCGTCATCCGCCCTACTCATCAGACCTTGCGCCTACAGACTACTACTTTTTCCAGAATTTGGATAACTTCTTGGCGGGAAAAAAATTCAATACCCGAGAGGCAGTACAAAATGCCTTTGAAGAATTTGTTGCCTCCCGTCCAGCTGATTTCTTTAAGAAGGGCATCAATAAACTGCCACTGCGATAGCAAAGATGCATTGATTGCATGGGTGATTACTTCGATTAATACAAATAAAAAATTCATGAAAAAAAATTTTTTTTATAGGTAATTTCATAGGTAAAGACTGATTTAAATGAAGTTGTCAATTATTTGACTTTGATTAATAATAGTATTAATCAAAGTCAAATAATTGACAACTTCATTTAAATCATAATAATGTGATATTTGTCTTGTAACTTTGAAAAACTGACTAATTAGTCAAGATGTAAATGATACAGCATAAAGTGGCAAGTGATCTATTTTACACTCCTTAAAAAATATGATAAACACATTGTATTACATTTACAAATTATAGTGTATAATTATTGGTGTCACTGACTCTGGCAGGGCCACCATCAGGGATTTTAATTTTGATTACAAAAAAATTAGTCTTAATTTGTCGCTAAATATCAGAATTTGTCGGTCACTGGTTCAAAAGATATAAGGGTTTATAGGTGGGTGGATTTACAATGTGGTCGAAAAATCACGTTGAGGGCTTAATAGTTATTTAAGCAACTGTTATATAATAAGGGGTATTAAAACACGAATGTGGATGATTTGAATAAAAATTTCATGAAATCGTCAGTCAATACACTTACATGAACTTAGAGAGTTGTATTGCTGATTCTAATGTTTATAATTCTGTAAATCCATATTTGGTACGGCCGCTAATAATATTTAGATCAACATACAACCTGATACTGACCTGCAAATTGCAAAAAAAGTAAGAAAATTTGAATTTCGCGGACCACCCTAGCGCATCCACCTTAAGCGATCAAGGTTTTCTTAATTCTTATGTTTGATTTAATTATAAACGGTGTACTCCTATGTGACGGTGTACGTTCAAAACTAAAAATTATATCAATTCGTCGAGTGTAGAGTCTCCGATCTTCATGAGGGTGGGTGTGACGTAGGCATTCGACATGACCTTCGTTTTGTCCATGTTCATTTTAAGACCCACTCTTTCGGATGCTCTACTGAAGTCATCGAGCATTGTACAGTCCTCCATAGTCTCAGCCATGACAACTATATCGTCGGCAAACCGAAGGTGAGTGATGTACTCGCCATTGATGTTGATGCCAACCCCATTCCAGTCCAGAATCTTGAAGACTCCAGTGCAGCGAAGAACGGTTTCGGAGAGATAACGTCTCCCTGTCTCACCCCTCGCTGCAGAAGGATAGGTTTCGAGGTCTGGTCTTGGAGTCGGACTGACATATTAGCGTTTTCATACAAACACTTCAGCACCTCGATGTACCGATAGTCAATCCGGCACCGTTGGAAAGACTGCAGTACAGCCCAAGTCTCATCTAATCGAAGGATTCCTCCACTCCATTCGTAACGGGTTTACTGGTTGACGTGTATAACTGTCCATAGAAACTCTCGATCTCTCTCCATAGTTCAGGTTTTGCGGATACGAACTTGCCATCGGTCTTCAGTTTCGCAAGCTGGCTCTGCCCGATAGACAGATCTCTTGCAAAAACCTTGGAGCCCTTGTTCCTCTCTATCGCGTCCTTAATACGGTTCGTATTATACTGGCGAAGGTCGCTTTTCAAGGACTTAGAGGTCTGTCTATTGAGCGTATTTGAGCGCATCGTTTGAAGACTGCAGGATCAGCTCACGCCTCTCCTCCATGAGCTGTAGAGTAGCATCAGAGAGCTTCTTGTTTTGGTTTGTACGACAGGTTTTGAAGATCTTAGACCCAACCGTATAGACAGTTTTCACGTACCCATCGTTATAATCGTCCACGGAATTCCCTAGGCACTCGAAACGGTTCTGAAGTTCGAGCTGAAAACTAGGGGTTTTAAGAAAACACATCTTCGCTAGGTGTCCTAGTTTTTGAGATATAAATGTGGCCCTGCTGGGGAGACTCTCCAGATCGGCCACCTATAAACCCTTATATCTTTTGAACCAGTGACCAAGCAATTCTGATATTTGGCGACTGATTAGGACTAATTGGCGACAAAATATGGGAGAAAACAGATCTTCGCTAGGTACCCTACTTTTCGAGATATAAATGTGGCCCTGCTGGGGAGACTCTCCAAATCGGCCACCTATAAACCCTTACCTAATATCTTTTGAACCAGTGACCGACAAATTCTGATATTTGGCGACAAATTTTGACTAATTAGAGACAAATTGTTTGTGTTATCAAAACTAAAATCCCTGATGGTGGCCCTGCCAGAGTCAGTGACACTAATTATTGTTCTCTAAAATAATAATATTTAAAAAGTCACATTAATAGTACTATCATCTAAAACAAAAACTTGACTAGCTAGTATGAAAACTTTTCCTATGCTCCACATACCTATGATACTCGAGCTACTTCTGTGCAATATTGTCATAATTTATTAAGACGCCCATCCATTTATAAGCAATTTAAGTGCACCTAGCGAGGATGATTTCCATCGAACGGCTCGCATCGCATCGAAACGGATTTTACAATCTTTAAACGATTAAATCGTGTACAAGTCTATATTACCAAGCCGCGCACAGCAGCTTGACCGCGGGCATCTTCCGCGACACGCGATCGTAGCTGAAAGTATGCTGCGACGCGCGATCGGCTCCGTTCGCATGTTGTCGTATCCGATCGGATCCTTCCTACGTCAACTATAACCATTTTCAAAAATTAGAACACGTCAACACGGTAGGAATGAAACAATAGGAATGACTATTGTATTAAAACGGATACGTTCGCAAGACGATATGGAGCCGACCGTATGCGTCGAAATCCAGCCGGACGCGATCGGCTGTCGCCGCATCCGTTCGTATCCTTTCCGATCCGATGTGATGCGAGCAGGGGGCTTACTCTGCAAACTAATTTTAATTCCAATCTCAAGTATTGGCTTTAGATTGGAATTAAAATTAGTTTGCGATTCCAATGTTAATTTTGCAGTCACATGATTCGGTACTCTTGAAAACAATAATGTCAACATTGGATTGAAATTGGGATTGCCCCATGATTATTTTGTTACACGTGAAGTTAGCTATGTTACGCCCTGCAATAGTGCTGTTCAACTCATTTCAATAAACCGCTAATAGGGCTTTAAAATGATTTATCCTTTAAATAAGAAGGCTAATAAATAAATATGATATAAATAGTTGTTTAATTGATTGATTGTAACGTATTAAATTCATTTGAGCGCAAGAACATGATTAAAATCATAAAGTTAACCATGACTTTGGCTGCATGCGGCAGCGTCGTTGCCTACACTACAATAAAAAAATAGGTGGCCTAAGAGTTCTCCAATTTCAAAAATACAGTCAAGTGGTTTTAGAAAAAGTGAATGTGATATGCAAGTTTGTTTAGCTAGCTCATTTACTTATAGAAGATATCGATCGCGTGTGGTTCCTTTTTAGTAACAATTATTTATTTTACGTTTAAGTTAATATTAAAGTTTCATACAAGTGGTAAGTAAATAAACAATAAGTTAACATAGCAACTATATATTCCTCCAACTAGTTTTTGGTAACTCCCAGTCGCATAAAGAGACAATGCCACTAAAACCTGCAAGAATTGTTCAAGTAGTTATAGATCTACCAAATAAAAGTCATGATAATAATATAATTGATAAAAATCATGTATCAGAGACAACATAGGTAAGGATCTTATATTTTAGTGATATAATCACTTCTTCTCTTAGGAGTCGGCATAAAGTGCTTGTTTTCATAAATTTCCTCAAACAAATCCTTGTTCACTATAATTTGCTTCACATTCGTCTTAATTCATAGAAAACGCTTTGTCCGTATAACGCATCATCCGACGCTCATCTCGTGTTTGTTTTATTTGTTTTTTATGGGAATTACGTAAAACACTGTATATTAATGCTAACCGTGCCACGTTATACACTTATTACTTACTGAAAACCACATAAAACGCAAAACAATTTCTAAAAAGTTATATTTTTGCTATTGGAAAAATCCCAATCAACAAACAATTCCAACGCAATAGACGGCTGTCGAAATAAAGTCAAGAGTAGCGTTTGTCAGCACCCCAAGGCCGATCCCGATTCCACTTAGTTCCCCAAATGGACACGTAATTCAAATACAATTTGGCGCTAGCGTCGAACTCAAGAGTACGAAACGTGAAAATTCCAATGTCGATAGATCGGAATTAAAATCAAGAGTAAGCGCCCATTTGGTGGAAATCGTCCTTTATAATAATTATTATTAGGGAATATGCATGTATTTTTTTTATTCGATACTTTATATCGCAAAATAATAGTTAAGAAAATTCGACGCCAAAAAGCAAGTACTTAAAAAAAAAAAAAGTTAAAAAAACATATCAAACCGACCCGGGCTATTTAAACTCGGGCGCTTGGTGTGGTGACGTGACAGTCTATGACAACAAACAAACAAGTGTCAAGTCAATGTCAAACAATCCTACAAAACACATTGACATTTTGATTGTTATCATAGACTGTTACGTCACATCCGCTCTGACCAATAGCGCCGCTTTCCAAATAAAAAGAAAAAACTTGACCCTTATTTGAATCACATGCATATTCCCTACTGGTGCTAAATTACTATGAGAAAGTTTACTGTATGGCCAACTTGATTTTCACTTAAACTGCAAATAACTGGGGTGTAATAATCAACAAGATTACAATAATTATATAATGGTGCCGATTCTGTTGTTCACAAACTAAACTAAATTTAAGTTAGTGCATTTTTTTCTTTCTATTTCACTAAGAAAAGGACAGAAGATAAATTTTAGTTTTGTCATATCAAATTAATCAGCGCCTGACATAAATTGACGTAATTTTAGTAGGCAAGTTTTTAATCACGTCTTAACTTGTATGGAGTAGTGACAGTTCGACAGGACTAAACTAAAATTTATCTTCTGTCCTTTTCTTAATGAAACAGAAAGAAAAAGATGCAAACTTAAATTTAGTTTAGTTTGTGAACAACATAATCGGCACCACTATTCCCACTAAAGACGTAATTGTCGCATATAACAATATGTTGCAATAATACAATATATCCTATTGTGTGAAATTTCATAGATTATTACTGTGATAATGTTGGTATTACTTACAGTGGTGCCGATTCTCTTGTCACACAATTCTCTATACTAGACAAAAAAATCAATCAATTTAGTTTATTCCTGTCAAACGACGATTTCCCATTCTGAAATAGACTGTAATAATAATGACACAACACGTCGAGGCTGCCCTCCCTGCGCGCCTACGGCTTAAAAAAACATTCACGGGTAGGGCAAACAAGTACCAACAAGTGGAGTCGTGATTGTCAAATTCGATTTTAGTTGTGTCAAAATAATTATTAAATTTAGAGATTTTTTTGGCAGAATAGTTTTCAAGATTCTCATAGCCAAAAATAAGTAATTTTAGTGATAGTTCAGTGTACAAGAGAATCAGCACCAATAACTTTTAAATGAAGTTATTGGTGCCAAATGAAGGCTCCACCCCTTCATTCGGTACCAATAACTTTATTTTAAAATATGTATATATAAATTGAAACATTTAAAATAATGTTTCAACACCCTTCATTGAATGTTCTCAGGACATATTACAAACGGGAAATATATACATAAGCTTTATACATTATTTTTTTCCTCATAAATAATAAATGAAGTCACGTTACCATGCGAACACCTGGGGTTCGCGTGGGATTCAACATAACCTGCTAGCACTAGCATGGAGAACATTTTAGTAATAGACTGTTATACTATTATTGAACACAGAAGCTGTAGATTGCGGGTACATTGGAAGGATAATGTTGAGCTAGTAAATTAGACTAACATTGGGCCTATTTCACAAACCAATTTATTGTAATAGGTAATACGGGCTGGTATCCGCAACTCCACATCAACACGAAATTATTGTAATAAACATAATTTAAAATTTTATTTAAAATGGATTGTGAAAACTACACAACAAAGCAAACGTAAAGCAATAATAAATACTGGAATGACTAGAAGTTAAGCATACATAACCGTGCTTTTGCACTGGCGAAACATTCACGGTAAATCAAGTTGAAATCTCTATTTTCTGTCAATGTTCCATACAATTTTTGACAGTAATTAGAGATTGAATGTTTCGCCAGTGCAAACGCACGGTAATGTAAACTTGGCTGAATAGATCTCGAAACTTAAGTAAATATACCACAAAAAATAAATTAATAAGTTCCTACTTATGGAAAGGATATTGTTATATTTGTCATAGAAAATTATATGCTCAGGAATGCATTGCATCCAAAAATATACTTACGAGCTAATAGACTCACTACATCAGATCATACTCTGAGTGAACTTTTTCTTTAGTTAACACAATGTAGTGGTTTGAAGTAGTAATAAGTAACGCGCCAAGCACAGTTCTATCATTAAAGTCAGAGAGTCAAAAGGGTAATTTTAATTTTGTCAAAAGCGCGGTTTATTATATCACACGAAATAATACTAAAGCTTTGCAATATATGCATATTCATATCTCATATGACCAAAAAGTATTGGAGATGGAATGACTGTTTGGATATGCTGTTAGATTTTGTGATGACTGTATACTAAGATTATTACATAATGACAGTTCCCGTATCCACATAAAACGGAATGATGTACGGCATAGCAAGTTTCTATACTACAACATAATAGGAACTTATGATTTTGTACAATAACGCATTATGAAAACATGGGAGGCCCGTACAAAATGTATTCAATGAGTGTCGAAGCCCTTTTAGTGTTACGACCGGCTGGGTGTGGGCCTCGCGAGAGGTTTTAAATAACGGAACTAAACAACGCGCGGTCGTTTCACCGAGGTCTCGCGCTGCACCGCTCGCTCCGCGGGCGCCGATGACGTCACGGCCGCCAAGAGCTCGCTCCACGCGCCACTACGCGGGGCGCGGGCGTCATTGACGTCACAGCCGCCTGTAGCTCGCTCCACGCGCCGCTACGCGGGGCGCGGGGCGCGGGCACCACTGACGTCACGGCCGCCAGGAACTCGCTCCCCGCGCCACTACGCGGGCCGCGGGGCGCGGTCGCCTCTGACGTCACGGCCGCCAGGAGCTCGCTACCCGCGCCACTACGCGGGGCGCGGGCGCCTCTGACGTCACGGCTGCCAGGAGCTCGCTCCCCGCGCCACTACGCGGGGCGCCGTCGCCATTGACGTCACAGCCGCCTGTAGCTCGCTCCACGCGCCACTACGCGGGGCGCGGGGCGCGGGCGCCACTGACGTCACGGCCGCCAGGAACTCTATCCCCGCGCCACTACGCGGGCCGCGGGGCGCGGTCGCCTCTGACGTCACGGCCGCCAGGAGCTCGCTCCCCGCGCCACTACGCGGGGCGCGGGGCGCGGGGCGCGGGGCGCGGGGCGCGGGCGCCTCTGACGTCACGGCTGCCAGGAGCTCGCTCCCCGCGCCACTACGCGGGGCGCGGGCGCCCCATGACGTCACGGCTGCCAGGAGCTCGCTCCCCGCGCCACTACGCGGGGCGCGGGGCGCGGGCGCCTCTGACGTCACGGCTGCCAGGAGCTCGCTCCCCGCGCCACTACGCGGGGCGCGGGCGCCCCATGACGTCACGGCTGCCAGGAGCTCGCTCCCCGCGCACTACGCGGGGCGCGGGGCGCGGTCGCCTCTGACGTCACGGCCGCCAAGAGCTCGCTCCCTGCGCTACTACGCAGGGCGCGGCGGCGCGGGCGCCACGGCCGTCACGGCCGCGCTCAGCGCCGCGGCCAGCGCGGGCGAGGGCGCGGGCGGCGCGGCCGGCGGGAGCGCGGCGGCCGGCGGGTGGATGTTGAAGTGCCGCACGGCCGCCTCCAGCGCCACGTTGTTGCCGCTGAAGTACGCCGACACCGCGTTGTGGAACAGCAGCAGCTGCTTGTTCATCACTTTCACCTGAAAACGAGGCGTTTTTTGGTTACCTACCATTTTTGAAGTGAAACTTCTTTAGGCGCGTTGACGAATGAGCGGAGGAACGCTATTATTGTCGATTAGAAACTCTAAGTATGATAAATCTATATGTCTCGAGAATCGGTATGACCGAGTACCCGCTAAAGTCAATACTCCCCAAGCCGCCCCATGCGGCGCGCGCGCGCCTTATCCGCGCTCGCACAAAAAACATAATCACTTGAGATATACTGAACGCAGCTCGTTATCTTTAATTGGTTTGGGTTCTTGAATAAACAGACCACATACTTAAATAAAAACAATGGGCAGATGACTAAAATGGAATTTACGAATAAAGAATCTTACGTAGTGTGCGTGGTAGTGGCTTTGACGATTTCTGTGAAACTACTGTATCAATTGTCACGAAATTTTGCAGGTAGCATTATGAATACGCATGTAATCTAACAACATTATGAGAGTTGAACACAAATAGAAAATACAAATACAAATGACATAACTTTTGACGTGTTGCTATAGGTCAAAAGACACGTTTCGTTTTTGTATGGGACTCCGGCCACAACATGTACACTTTATATAACCTGGAAAACGAACCCCTGAATACAATAAAGGCATTTTTTTTTCATAATGTGTGATATTTTTTAGACACTAAATAAAAACTGAAAATGTTTGACGTTATACGACCATCGACAGCCAGCCATGACAGATTGGTTGGACGGATGACGTTTATCGTAAAGATTGAAATAACAGATAACAATAAACCACACCTGTTACATAAAATAACAGATCCTCAAGACTGTTACCGCGGCCTTTACAGTTAATAATTATAACAATCCCCACACAGACTGTTACCGTGGCTGTTACTTACGTATTTATCGTCCGTAACAGGCTGTTATTTAATAACAGATAGATACGTTATCGACTTTAAACCAAAAGCGATATAGAAGATATTCAATTGAGATTTAAATACGTATTTATCGTCTGTACAAAAATAACAGGCTGTTATTTAATAATAGATATTTGGATCTGTTATTTTTTTGTAACAGTAACCGTGATAACAGTTATCGTGTTTAATCGTGTTACAACCCATCTCTATTTTAATATCGAAAACTGTCAAAGATGTGATGTCGAATACTAATATGTTTGAATTTTTCGTCCAGAAGTACCTACAAATCTACAACCCTCGTTTTTTTAAAAATGATGAATCACACTTTGTAATTCATCAAAAAAGTTGTTTTTATGGTATCTATCTATGCCTTTCGTATTTATTTAAATAACGTCTACGTGATTTATGTTTAAATGTAACATGACTTCTGGACGAAAGCATAGTGCAAGTAAGACGACGCCATGATCAATAGAATATGGCAATAATTTGATAAACTATTATTTTTTGGCCCAAAGAAATCAGGGGAATATTCAGGAAAGAATATTTTTCCTCAATTCGTGAATTTTTTTTCATTATCGTACACTTTATGGCCAAAAATGAAACATGTCCTTTCAACAAATATTTTTTTAAGAAAAAAAAAGGTATGTTTTTAGCGTGAAAGCGTAACAAACAAATAAACAAACAAACTCACTTTCGCATTTATAATATTAGTTAGGATAGAAATAGAGATTTATTCCGCGCTTTGGCAAACCGGTAATAGGCCAGCGCGGTTGTACCTACGCGGTTCCAGTTAAAACAACCAACTTTTTTCCCCATCACTACTAACAGTATTTTGACAGGTGTCAAAGCGGGCTTCTTAGATTGTCGCGAAATTAGAGGCCGTATCCACGAGCGCGAGAATCGCGGCGATGCGACGAGTAGCTGAGTGCGAGCAAAACGTTATTGTATCGCCGCAACCTCGACGCTACCCGCCGCGCTCTCGCAGCGGAACGTGGCGCTCTCGCAGCGAGCGCGCTGTCTTAACGCAGGAATCTTAACGCGGAAACGCGGCGATTCCGTTACGAGTTGTTGCGGACACGCGGCGATTCGACGCGACGATACGCTGGCGAAATAATCGCTCGTTCGTGGAGATTACTCGACCTAGAAGCGTGGATCAGTCGCGATGCTCTCGCTCGTGGAGGTGGTGCCTTAAGGAACGTCTCCCCGAGTGAGAGAATCGGGGCAATGCGACGAGTGGATGAGTGCGAGCGAAACGTCATTATATCGCCGCGCGCTCGCGCTCGTCGCTTCTGGCGGCGCGCCCGCCGCACCCTCACCGCGGAACGTGGCGCTCTCGCAGCGAGGGCGCGGCGAGCGCGCTGTCTTAACGCAGGCGTACCGCCCGCATCATTTCTGTGTTGCCTGTCTGCCAAGCAAGGACGTTACGTATCAATTGACAAGTTTTTTAAACAATAATAGAGACATTGAAAGAAATAAGTTGATTAATCGAGCTTGAAAAAGCACTAGCAATAAATTAAAATTTGACATTCTAGGTATTTCAGAGGTACGACGTCAAGGCTACATAATAGAAGACCGGGCTGCATATTTGTTTTACTATTATGGCGAATCAAAAAAGCGTGAAAGGAGTGGGCTATCTTGTCAAAAAACAAAGTGAAATTATTGTTCAGGACTTTGTTGGATCATCGAAAAGAGTTGCCCTTCTTCACATAAAAATACAAGGCAAATTATACTCAGTAATCCAAGTATATGCACCCACAGAGTGCCGACGAAACGGAAATACAAAAATTCTATGACTGTCTCAAACAAGCAATGGAAAAAAGCACGAAAAATATCATACTTATGGGTGACCTAAATGCTAAAGTTGGAAAACCACTACCAGATGAGAACCTTATAATGGGTGAATTTGGTTATGGTAACAGAAATCAACAAGGAAAAATGTTCATAGAATTCTGCTAATGAATATAACCTGAATAAACACTTTTTTCAAAAAGTCGCCAAATTTAAGATGAACATGGAAATCGCCAGATAGTATAACCAAAAATGAAATAAACTATATTACCAGAAACCTCCCCAGACCATCCATAGAGAATACTTATAAATGTCCTAAGCAATTTCAAGCATTCTAGTGATCACCGTTTGGTTAGAAGGACCTTTAATTTTCGACTATTCCCGATGTCCACCACTCGTTTCGCCACCACTGGGGACAGCGAAACAACTTTTAACTTTTTCTCGTTGGCCACCACTGGGGGGGACAGCGAAACAACCTTTAAAAATTATTCTCGCTGTCCACCACTGGGGGACTGCGTCACAACTTTCTAAATTATTTCCATTCGCCACCACTGGTGGAGAGCGACACGGATTTTTAAACATTCCCTATGGCCACAGCTGGGGAACAATAGCACAACTTTTGATTCAATTCCCAATGGCCATCAGTTTCAATTATTTTCTTTAGAGACCAGTAAAGGATAGGACTTACGGACTGATTGGATTTGGTTTTTTAGCGGATAATGCTACGGGTGACTAATATAAATATTCCTAACTTATATGGTAGATAATTAATAAAGTCTTATATTCTAAACTGCTATTAAATTTTTCACTGAAATATTAAAAAATCATCCTACTAACTACTTATTTTTATTTTTTTTAATAAAAAATATCAGCTCAATCAAATCGACCACGAAAGTTATAAAGCTCAACTTCACACCGTAAGCTGCCAAGATAATAGCGAATCAATGCAGGCTCAGTACAACACTTTAGAAAACTCATTAATATATTGTGGAAAAGAACCATCTGTATCAACCAAGACAATAAGAGTACAAGCCATTATAATAGAACTTATAAACCAGAGACATTCACTGAAAAATAACGAAAATAAATCAAGAAAAGAAAATATTTTTTTAAGCCAATTGTACAGAACTATAAATAAAAAAATTGGACTCAACATTAAAACTCGCAGATACAATAGAAAAATACATACAAAAATCAGAAGCAGTCAAAAAAGCGTTAAAAAAACTGAACAACACAAGATATCTCATACCCAGCTACAAAATTCATCAGAAGCCAAAGTTACAAACAGGCATGATCTGCTTAAAGTAGCTACTCAATTCTACAAAAACCCAGCGAGGCGAAAGGCTCAGAGTACACACCAAATAACGACCCTATTCCACCATTTAACGAAAATGAGATAGAATTTTTAATAAAAAATTAAAATCAGAAAAGAGCCCAGGCCCAGACGGCATAACAAATGAAATGCTACAAGCAGGAAAAGACAAGCAGGGGCCCTATTATGAACTCTTATTTCCAGGCAGCTTAAGGCGTAAACAGAACTGCCTTGCAATTTCGTATTATGAACACGTAAAACAAGCCAGTCAGCGGTCACGTGACACCCTGGCCGCCTTCTGCCTGAATATTGCCTGGCAATACCGTACTACGAACGTTCGTTTGACATTTCTTGACATATTAAAACTTTTATTAAGTAACCTCACAATCCATTCAATATAAGCTCCTTCAGAGGAGCTTTTATTGAATTGTTTTGGATTTCTTTGGCGAAATTATTCGAGCGTTATCCAGTAAACATAAAAACTTATCAGGTGTGACGAATATGTACCGTTTGAAGGCTCGTGCAAACAGACGCGAAATCGCGGGCGCGACAGGCAGCGGTACCTTTGTCGACAAAGGTACCGCTGCCTGTTGCGCCCGCGATATCGCGTCTGTTTGTACGAGCCTTGAGTCTCTGAAAACTCTAGAAAGTGGCAGTTCTGAGTGATAAAAATACCTAAACAACGATAAAATTGTAAAACTCCCACAACTTTTCCAACAGAACATAAGTTAGGCGCCGACGAGGGCGAGAACTCTCATCCACTGAACTATATATAATAATTACAACTGACTTTTAATATCTCGTTTATTTATTTTCATACTTAATTATACATTTTTAAATATTTTGTAAAAGTCATTTAAAACATCGTTTGAAAATATAAACATAGGTCCGCCGGTGTCGGGAGCAGGGTCCAAGCTACCAGTGGTTAGGGCTGCAGAGACAGGAACCTCCTCACAATGCGAGCCATAGGTACATCCGCCTTCTGAATCAGGCCCTTGATCCAACTGGCTCGAAAGCTGTTGGTCGAGGCTTTCGGCCATCAGCCAGGCCATTGGCCGTTCCGACAATCGGCACAATGCAATGATAGCCGAGCTCACATTCCACATTTCAACAACTGCCTCTAATAATAATAGGTATAATCATGATGAAAACTGATTATTAAAAATACTTGAAAACACCACACGGTGGTGTGGTGTGTATATTCATCCACCACCATATCCATCCTAACCTAACCATATTTTCGTTTATACTTCGATAGAGTAGGTTTGGTAAACATAATTTCTTCATTTGTGCAAAAATGACAACAATATGTCCATGAAGTTGTCAAATTCCCCGCTGAACTTCAAGTGGAGTACCTACGTTCGGAAACTTAATTTCGCGTTACAATTTGCAACCACACAAAATTATTAAATTAATTAATTATATAGCACAATATACATTGCGTTCATATTTTCACCTACTTTTAGTAACTAGAATTATACACAATTTATTATTTTTTCATAAAATACATGATTTAAATGAAATCGTAACTTACCGATAAATATTTAATTGTGTTTCTGAATGTTACGGCAGAGAATTACAAGCCAGCCATAGACAAACTACCCAGCGTGAAGTCGGTCTGAATTACGAATGTCGTAATACGAAATTTAACCATGCAGGGAAATGAATTGCCTGGAACTTGCCAAGTTTTTTTAAAGTTCGTAATAGGCCCGCTGGCCACGCCACTAAGTTATTCAACAATATTATGGAGAAGTAAGAACTACCTGACTAGTGGACATGTTCCGCGATTATACTGTTGTATAAAAAAGGCGATCCTACATTGATATCAAATTACAGACCTATAAACCTGATGTCATGTCTTTATAAAGTGTTTGCTTCAACATTGCTGAGACGAATAACTAGAGTAATCGATGAAAACCAAGCCGTAGAGAAAGCAGGATTCATGAGAAGCCGATCTACGGTAGATCATATTCACACATTAAAATTAATCATTGAAAAGTACAACGAATACAACATGTCACTGCAGTGGCGAAAGGTCTATAGAACAAGATTCCTACCGGCTTCCCTTTGGAGGTTCGCATCAGCAAGTCTACCGCTATTCAATAGCGGTATAGCGGCCATAGTAGACGCTATTGTCTGTGCCATTGTTCACAATGGCACAGACAATAGCGTCTACTATGGCCAAAAAATATAGTTACAGGGTATTTAATTCACCATAACATTCAAACAACAAAAACGCCTATTGCTGGCTTTGAATTAGCAAACAACAAAAAATGTCCTAAAATAACCCGGCGCCAAAACGTCAGAATCGAAAAATTTAATCATTCATACAATAGCGGACCCGTCATGAGGTCACGTGGCACCGCTTGCTAAGGCCGATAGCAAGCCGGTGTTTATCGGGTTACGATAGAGACAGATATAGAAAAATGCGTCACCAAGAACGAGATGGAGGAATATTGCACATTTTATTTCGTTTTCAACTGTTCAAGTGTATTTTATAAACTCCTTTATTAATTTTAAAATGATATTTCAGTTTATTTCTGTAAAAAATTGAAAGTTATAATATGCGTACCTATTTTTGGTCCTGCTAATTTGGCGATAGATGGTGTTAAAATCAGTTACGGAAAGACTTTTATTTTTTAAGTTATTAATTCATGTTTACTTTATTCATAAGTAAGTAAGTTAAGAACAGCACTGCTTCGGCTTCCCTCTCATAAAAAATGACCCCTCGCCGCTGTGCCACTGTATATTGGCTTTATCGATTACTGAAAAGCGTTCGACTCTATCTCCCACAGCTCTATATGGAGAGCGTTAGAAGAGCAAGGGCTGCATCAAGAGTGCATCAGCATAATAACGGAGCTATACAGAAACAGCAAAGCCAGAATTAAACTGGACAGTACCGGACCAGCTTTTGAGATAGAGCGGGGCGCGGGGGTGAGACAAGGCGATCCACTAGCACCAAAAAATTTTATAGCTGTCCTAGAACAAATATTTCGTTCGTTGACCTGGAACAAAGTGGGTCTGAATATACATATATGGAAAATACCTATCCCATTTGCGATTTGCTGACGACCTTGTATTGCTCTCCGAGGACCCAAACGAGTTACAATATATGCTAGACACACTCAATAAGGAAAGCAAAAAAGTAGGGCTTACAACGACATAAAACAACCAGAGTAAAACTAAAGTTATGGCGAACTGCACAGAAACATCAATAACGCTAAACTCTGCACCCCGTGAGTGGGTCAAAGAGTATGTGTATCTATCTGGGACACTGTCTACCAAAGACTGCACAAAGTTGGAAATAGACAGAAGAGTAAAGGACACATGGAGCAAGTACTGGGCTATGAAAGAAATCTTCAAGAGTAAACTTCCTATTAACTTAAAGACAAAAGTTATGGAGATATGCCCGATGCCGTGTCTAACATACGCCTGCCAAACGTGGCCAAACAAAGAAATCTCTACAAAAATTAAGAGTTTGCCAGAGAGCAATAGAGAGAAGCTATATGGGCCATAAACTAAGAGATAGAGTGAGAAACAGCTTAATACGAAAAGAAACTAATGCTAAAGACGACTTAATCAAACAAACACTAACACTGAAATGGAAATGGGCTGGACGTTTACAGAGAGTTAGTGATGGCAGATGGGCCCAAACCATAACAAACTGGTATCCTATCCACAAAAAGCGAAGACAATATCCAAAGCTTAATAGGAAAAACATGGATCAGGCTAGCTACAGATAGAACAAGATGGAGACAGATGGAGGAGGCTTTTACCGCACTAGGCTTATGAACTAGCCCATTAAATTAAAATGCTCAAAACAAAAATGTTATTAACTATTATAAATGTATATACTCACAATAATAATTAAATGTGTAATTTATTCGATCTCACGATTATTTATTTCTGAAATTTTATTAGTAAACAAAAATTTATTAGTGTTATTTTTTTATTTTTTATTAATTGGTTCACAAACCGGGCATAGCAATATAACTTACATACTAGGTAAACTTAAAGATACACAATACTGCATGCCCTAAAATAGTGAACACAGCATGCACAATGTAATTATGAGCTAGTTAAAATTAATTATATTATGCTTATACATAATAATATGCTACCATTGGACTAATAATTATTAGCCGAATGGTTACACAGACTCATCTTAATTTTAATTTTGGCTGCAATTAAGGTCCGGGAGAAAATATCAAAATGCTGCCTCACACCGTTGTAGCTGGAAAACATTCTATAAAATGGAGCATGTTGTTTTATATTTGTTCTGCAATGAGGCATCACAAATGTGCGCCCATTGCATAAACGACTGCACTAAACGAAATTATTAAAATGATATTATTATATTATTTAGAATTGAATTGAAGTGTATTTTTTTATTATTAATGTAATGTGTAATATTGTAAGGAATCGATAAAAGCTTTTTAAATTATTTTTTTTAAGAGACATTGAAAAGTTATACTTAAAGTGAAAGTGAGACCTGCACTTTACGATGTGCAGTTGCTAGAGTACCGGAACAGAGTAATTAAATTAATGACAATACTTATTTCGATCTCGTCTTCTCGTCGTTTAAAAAAATATACGTTGCCACTTTACCTACCAGAATGTATCCTAACTTCTTAAGATGAATGCATGATAATATTGGCTATTAGAAGCAATTTCAAGCAAAAACCGAAACTTTAATATTTAAGCTCCAATGTCTTCGAGAGCCTTTTTTCGTTCCACAGTGCCTCGGAACCTAACCTATACTTCGCATATGATAGCTTGATCTCTGCGACATATGTCAAACTGACATTCCTAGAATTTATTTGAGTCCAATTAGATTGAATTCAAATGAATTCAAAATCAATCCAAATCATGATGATCGCAATCATTCAAATGGGAAATTGATTTGATTGAATTTGAATTCATTTATTTTACTGACAGCTGTCGCAGAGATCAAGCTGTCTTTTATGAAGTATAAAAGAAAGACCGTCGACAAGTTCGTGTTAAGAATGTGTAACATGCTGAGGCTGCGTACCCTGTTCTCGTGCAGCAGCTTGAGCTTGACGGCGGAGTCGTCGCGCAGGCGCTCGTAGTGCCGCCGGTGGCGCTCGATGCTGGCCAGTAGCAGCTCGGCCGGGTTGCCGCCGCTGGCCTCCAGCTCGCTGCGGTACGCGTCGTACTCCACCCTGCCACACACACACTGAGCCCACAGCGTATCCCACATACAGCTGTACAAGGATCTCTCGGCGCGTGCCCAAAATCGGGCCGCCATCTTGCTGGAGTTTACTCCGTTACAAACACACAGCACGCGCGACAAAATTATTTTACGGTGACGTGTGTATGCAACAACCGACTGGCGCGCGGGTGCCTCCGCCTCTCCCCGCATACCGCACGGTTATACGAGTGAAATGCACGGTGTTAAAGGGCTTCTTCACACGTACCACAACCACACCACGTCGCAACGACACGTCTCAACCACACCACGTGGCCGGGCGTATATTTCGTAATGAAAATGAATAGGACTATTCACACGTACCACATTTTGCAGTCCTTATCGACCTTGTGTGTGATACCGACCACAACGCAACCACCAGCGACACTGCGAACTAGTGGCCGACCACTTCGTTAGTTTTGTCGGTACCATAACGCAACTACAAAAAGCTGCAGCGACACTATTCACACGTAACCACTGCTTGACAGCATTTTTTCTTTGCGACGTGGTGTGGTTGTGGTACGTGTGAAGAAGCCCAAAGGCTCTTACAGAATGGCGCGACGCCGCTTTGTTCGCCGTGAATTTCACTCATAAATTGTATTGTTAAAGTCGTATCGCGCCCCTTTATAACGAAAATGAGCGCGTAAAATTTTATGAACATACCTTTGGACTGGTATGGGCATGTGATGAGGAGGGAGGAAACGCATGTGACTAAAAAAGTGATGAATATAAATGTTGATGGATGAAACGGGATATTTTTATTTAAAGACGTGGTTGCCATTGTTCATTAGTACGAATTGATTTTGTTTTAATAAAAAAAGAAGACTTAACTAACTCTTCTGTACTCTTAATTATTGTCATCCATTGTTATTATTTTATTAGTACCTAATTATATTTAATAGTCAAAAACAGCTCTTTATGAGGAGAGGAGACCATTTATATTCATTTGGTATTGCTGTGGATTTTGTGAATAATAAATAAATATTGGGCCCAAATCTCAAAATCGGGGCGAGCGAAAAAAAATGTGTAACCCCGGTCGGGGAAGTTCTCCTAATAATTTTTTACTATGGTGCCGAATCTCTACGACCATTCCTTCAGCTGTTTTTCAAAGTTGAAAAATCTAGTTACATTGACGATATTTCGTGTACCTATAGAACCTCATAAACTAGATTTTTAATAGCTAAAAGTATCAAAATTCAACAACTAGTTTTGTAAATGATTTTATAATAATTAATATTTTTGAGAAATAATTAAGATTGATGCGATTTTTTCTTTCTCTCAACTTAACGTTATTTTTTTGTGGGTATATTAGTTAGCTTATGATTACGTTTACATTATTTACCTAGTTGGTGTACTTTTATTAATAGTTTTTTTTAAGTTAGAGTTTTTCAATTCGTCTGTACTTTTTACACGACTGCCCAAAAAGGAGTGTAATTTATAATAATATAATGTTCGCGTATAATTTTTTTGTTTAAGAGCAACCATTTTAAATTTCCAAATACAAAATGCCTAAAAAGTTAAATATTGTAATACTAATTTAACTTAGCTGATTTAATACAACATTTACACACACCAACTCTAATTAATTAAATAGTGTTTTTTCATTTATTTAAGAAAGTACTTAACTACTTAATAAAAAGACAGTACTAAAACTGAATAATACTACATGCATACACCAAAAACTTATCTTATTTAATTAGTCTATTTTTTTAATATGTGATTTATGGGAGAATTGTGGTAGCTGGTATCTTTACGTACACATACATGGACGCACAGTGTAAAACACCGCCTGCACGCACACATGCTTGAAATTTTTGGCTCGTTTTCTTTGTTTTAATTGTAGGGCGACGCTCCATCTGGATATTATATAATCAAAGAGTTTGACCTTGTTTGACAGCGGAAAATCTGCCACAGATCAGTGTTAGAAATTTGTATTGTCAATGTTAATATTTTTTTATGAAATATTCACAACAACAAGGAACATTTTTAATCGGTTTCCTAAAAACTGTCAACTAGCCTATTACACAAAATGTTTACCAACAGCTCCCCCCTATCAATGTCCTTCGAACGCCGAAAGATCCTTGTAGCCGATTACATTTATGTTGAGTGCACATTTTTTTTTCTTTGTCGTTTACTTGTCCAAACAAAGTATTAAGAGTATAATGTCGACATTATGTCATCGCTAGATAGAATGTAGAACTTGTCTATGACTACCGTCGTTGGAGCAGGGAGATTGGCACCAGTAGAGATAGGACTATTTACCAAGTGGGTGAAATCAGGTAGCGAATATTATGATGTTGAAAATCCTGTAATGATAGATGTAAGATGGAGAAATAAATATATGATGGTACCTGGCCGCCTCGTACTGCCGGATGGTGAGCAGCGTGTCCTCGATGGTCTTGTTGGTGAGCGTGTTGAGCGAGTTGTTGAAGAAGTGCAGCGCCGCCAGCAGCGTCTCGCCGTTGCGCGTCAGCGTGCGCTGCGTGTCCGCGTTGTACAGGAACCTGAAGGCCAGTTCTCATACCGTAGAAGCGGATTACATTGACTCTAGGGCATCATTTGGCCCAAATCGAGAAAATGTTTGAACTGCCCGCCGTGGCGCGATCACACAACCGAACGTCGTACTTCCTTCGGTAACTAATTGATGGCGATATTATTATAGACGCGTACTTGCGGAACTGTTTTACCGCCGCTCATGTTCGCGTCATTTGAAGTTTTGACAGTAGCATAAGCATAATCGGCCTATAATGTTCCCACTGCTGAGACACAGGCCTCCTCTCTGTGAGAGGGAGTGGGTCGTAATCCACCACGCGGACCGAGTGCGGGTTGATACATGTCACGTCTTCGAATTTTTGGTTCTACGACTATGCCGGTTTCTTCATGATGTTTTCCTTCCGCGTTTTGAGAGCAGTGGCAATGAAATTATTTACACAAAGTAAAGTGCCTGGCAGGGTTCGAACCTACGACCCGACCTACAACTCGGTAAGTCGCGGCCGTTATCTCTGGGCCTCCACTGCTCTCTAACCAGTAGTAATCTTTGATAGTAGGTAACACCGTATTTCTCTGCTGAAAACTTTGATGTATTTTGGTAAGTTTTCCAATTGGATTGAATTTATTTTCTTTGGCATGTATGTAGAATATGGCAATTGGTGTTGAAAGACGATTTACTTATGTTTTGGGACTTAAATTACAGATCTAGAAAATCGGTATACATTGACAGTCATTTCGGGTAACTTTGGACCTGCGGGTCAAAGTTTGAAGCTCACATAACTTTCGGAATATGGGTTTCCGCTGACAGCATTCGACCTAAAACTTATAATCTAAGATTGCCTTGCATCCCAGGGAAGAGTTGTGAACATTTTGAACAACAACATTCCTGGTAAAGGCTGGTTGTCTTCGTTTCTTTCACGACATCAATCTCTTTCACGGCGTCTTGCTAACAATACATATTAAAAGAGTCCGCGCTCAAGTGTCGGAGGATCTCGTTTCCAATTTTAAAGAAAACTAGCGTTCCACCCGAAAACATATTCAACTACGATGAAAGCAACCTTTGTGATGTCCCAGGAAAAAAGACTATATTATGCAGAAGAGGAACAATCACACACTATTGTCTACATTTATTTCTCATTCCTTTCGCAGGTCTGCTGGACCAGAATTTCTTAACAAATAATCAGTACCTTTGTACTCATATTATAATTACATAATGTCGTATCTCTATGTATTTTACTGTACTGTACATAAATAATAAAATAAATAAATAAAACTAAACACTACAAAAGTTAATTTCACTGCCATGTTCTGTGGCAACGCCGCTAGGGAAGCAGTTCCACCGTTCATTGTTTATAAGTCGGATCATTTCTTGGACTGAAAATGATCCCGAAGGCGCTCGATACAAGAGCGATACAGAGCGGATGGATGGACAGCGCAACTTTAGAAGACTGGTTTCTCAATTATCTTATGCCAGTTCTTAAGAAGAAAATGGAACAAAAGTGGTGATTGGTGGAGTTTCTGGCCCATTCTTCTCCATACCTTTTGGAAGTGGCGACTAGAGTTGAAATAAATTATTTGACTCTGTCATTGGTGTACAATTCATAACATAGAACTCCCTGTCTCAGACCAACAAAAAAGGGTAGACGGAGCGCTCCGAACATCAAAGTGAAGCCACAAAACCGTACTGCGGCAATTAAACATACAGGCTCACGCACACACCTACACTAAAACCATGCTCATCGCTCCTAGTACATCACGAGTCGTAGACTATTAAAATCAATTTAAAAAAAAATGCCTTCCTGTGTAACTTGTTAAAAAATATAGAAAATCACATAAAAAGTCTCACGGAATCACTTTTCAACTGTACGTACTTGAAATAACATCGTTTTTAGGGTTCCGTAGTCAACAAGGAACGCTTATAGTTTCGCCATGTCCGTCTGTCTGTCTGTCCGCGGCTTAGCTCAGAGACTCTTAATGCTAGAAAGCTGTAATTTGGACGTATATATACATATATACGTATAAATTACGCCGACAAAGTGGTAAAATAAAATATTTTTTTACGATTTTATTTTTAGGGTACCTCCCCTTCCCGTAAAGTGGGGATGTTTTTTTTTGTCTTCAATCCCATGGTGTGAGGTATCGTTGGAAAAAATACTGGGAGTTTGTGGAAACCTTTTATGGATTCAGGGATCCGTTTGCGAAATATTAAGCTTTGAAGTGCTAATTTTTGTTAGTCAAGTGTTTAGTGTCAAGCCCCAATTTAGCAACAAATAATGGTCTATTTATTTTTCGACTATCTCATATGTAGCTGGTTTTTCTGCTACCTTTAAGTAAAGCTACCATTTTTGTCGATTTCTCGAGATCGGTTCGGCAACAAAATTGTTTTTAACAACTAATTAGCAACAAATTTTGAGTTAGAAAAATAAACTTTTCCCTTTTGGCGTTGCCAGTTTTATGGAGCTGGGAAAAACCTATAATAATGATGATCTGTACTAAATAAATATAGTGCGATAGGGACGGAACCAGGGCCGTAGCCAGGAATTCATTTCGGGAGGGGGATGGACGTGATACGATTTCAGAGAGTAGTTTTATAAAAAAGAGTATTATTTTTTATTATTTTTAAAAGAGCATTTATTGTTCTTTTTGCGGGAAATCATTAAAAATAAAATATTTTACGATTTTAGACATTCTAAGTCAGAATTCAAATTGGTGAAGAATTTTAATAAAGCCTTGTTTCTCTTTTCCCACCACTTTTCAATCATGACCAAAAAACAGCGACATATTTTTAACATTTAAGGCCACTTCAGCATATTAGGGCCGCTATCGAGAATATGATTGTTTAAGATACAAGAGCGAGCGTAGCGAGCTCGAAACTTTTAGCATCCGTTTGACCGTTCATACAGAAATAGGACTATACGTTTTTCGACTTATGCAGAAAAGTTACAGAAGTTACAGAATTTAGAGAATGTAAGATGCAAGAGCGAGTGAATCGAGGTCGAAATTTTTTCATTCAATACTGAGTCTAGAGAATAAAAATACAGTATGTAACCGTACTTTTACTGCTTTTGTAGATTATAAATTCCGTATAATAGGTATGTAGATTATAATCATACAGAGTACGTAGGTAACCTAAGGTCGATCTTTGGATTGAGATTCTGGTTTCTCACATTTCGGGGGGGGTTTGAACCCCCAAACCACCCCCCCCGGCCCACGGCCCTGGACGGAACGATTATACAAATTTTAAACTTGATATAACAATAGAAGCTTGCACAAATTTACACAATCTACTAATATGACCTAAGACCTTGAATTATCATTCTTAGGATATGACCTAAGAATGATAATGAAAGGTCTTGGTAGGTAAAGGTAGAATGCGCCCGATGGGGCGATATACGATGGGGCGGGTCGCTAGTAATATATAATAATCTGATTCACTACAGAGGATTCCGATTCAAGCGACATTGGTTAACTTAGTGCTTGAGTGTGTACTGACTGGTTCTGCAGCTCAGGCGACTTCTGCGCGAGCTCGGCGAAGGCCTCGCCCAGCGCGCGCTGCGTGGCGGCGGCGGCGCCGAGCTGCGCGGTTAGGGCTCCGGACAGGCGCAGCACCCCGGCGTACTTGCGCTGCGTCTCGCGGAGCATCTCGATCTGGGCCTCCAACTCTGTAGACACACCACAGTCACATGTACAAATAATGTCAGCCACACACACCGTCCTACTGCCAGGAAAAGTAAATGGCATTCAATTTTATATGTTTCGAAAACATTGTAATAAGTTAGGTGTAAGTTTCACAAATAATATATAATTAAAAATTAAATAAATAATGGTGCTGCCAATGTCCAAACTGCTAGTATGGACGTGCTTTTGACAGAACCAGTAAAATAGAGCATAATAAGTTGCTGTGAATTCATGTGCACAATTTGTTTTGATAATCTGCATCTTCTGAAAGTGTTCTCTCATTATAAAATAAAGCATACATTACTAACAAAATAAAATCTCACCAGTATCAACAGTGCGCGAGCTTTTGCCGAGCTTCTCGTACAGTATCTGTTTGGTGCACTTGTAAGTTGAGACGCCCCAGTTTCGGATGGCGTCGAGCTTGGACGAGCCAGCTCGCAGCAATGTGCTGGAGCCCGCGCCATTTTGTGATATGTCTGGGGGAGCTGACACAATACAACTTTAATACATTTTTGCATGCCAAATGGTAAAATGTTCTTCAAACAAAAAATATTTTTTGTAAAAGCTTACTTGTATACCTACATTCTTAGCAAATAAAATTAATCTATTCTATTCCTGTTTTCAAGAGTGGAGTTGTGATAAATAAAATTAATGGACAGTAAAATTATAATACTGTTTCCTTGTTGTAACTGTGTTCTTGTATGTTTGTTTGCTTAGCTTATATTAATATTTTTCATCATAAAATAATGTCAATCAAAATCAGATTATTAAAAAAAACAGGCTGAGAAACAGCACTTCTTGAACACAAAACTACATAAGACTGACCTCAAAACAACCCCACTTCACCACTTACTGGCATTGTGGCTAGGGACATAATGTGGCGCAAGAAACTCCTACTCCCGGACTACTCCCAGAGAACTTGATATCACACACAAAACAATGAAAAGTTCCCGTTAAACCATAAAGGTTCTAATTCAAAACCACTTCAGATGTGTCCATCTGTGTCTTGACAATCAAAGTGCAAATATAATGCGACTGGCCTAGTTAACGCTCTGGAATGCTAGTGTGTGTCATAGGTGTACATTTAAAGTGCTCCATTGATTTAATAGGACAATATGTGATGTAGAAGCACAGCATAAACTTCCAGTTCTGTTTTATTGGCAATGATATGACTCACTACTTGATAACCAGATGTTTCTGAGATAGATATTGAACACTGGCCTTGTCTTACAGTCATGGTACAAAACTTGAGCCAGGCCTGTCAACCAGACGCAAGAGCCCGCAGAGGCGAGCTGGCACCAGACGGGAGCTGCGTTGAGAAGTGCTTAAGTGCCCCAGCCCCCAGTGCAAGTGTGCGAGGGAACATGGGGTGGTTTTATTCAATAGAATTTGATGGACCTTAAAAAAAGACTTTTGTCGACAGCGATAGACGGAGGAAATGGTTCAGGGTATGTTTAGTTGTAAATTTGTAATGTTCACCTACAGCAGGTGGTGCTTACCGTACGCGGGCGGGAAAGGCATCGAGCGCGACGTGGGGAACTTGGGCTCTGTGCCCGACGTGATAGAGTCGCTGGACTCGCGCAGCGGCGGAGTGTCCTTCAGCATCTCGTGGATGCTGCGCTCCGATTGCCTGCACGATAACAACGCACGGTTACACCCACACTCATAGCCCACACACAATCCACTACGGAAGTTGGTAAATTAAACAGATAACAGCCCGATATTATTGTTTGAAATCAAGACAATATTTCCCTAACACATGACACACCATTTAGACATCTTGGCGTTTAGGATGTCTTCCTTCAGCGACTAGACAAGTCGATCGCGATAAATTCCCTAAACTTCTTCACTTAGACGACAAACTTTGCATTTTTCATGCAAATGCCGGAAAATATTCTATGAATTCTTTAATCGACGCTTATTTGACAATGACACCAAGAAGAAGCCCTTTCTTTCACCGTTGTTAAATTGACAAGCTGTGACAGCAGGATAGGTAAATACATTTCCCGTACGGTTGAAAGAGAAGGCAACTTTTGTTATCATTTTGACGTATAATATTCGGAGGTTTTATTTATTTATTTATTGCTGTAGCGTTTCCGAACGGAGCCGCGAGCTGTCAGAAATAGAAAAGTTTGACAGATGGAATTGGGTACCTACCGACCTACAAGAAATAGGTACATAACGAAGATCTAACGTTAGTTCTATATGTAGCATAGATATCCGGAGATATGCCTTCTATCTATATTTGTTCAAGTTCAAGTGTCGCCACCTTTTCCCCACTCCCGAAACTCACACAAAAGCATACTGCTATAAATACTGCTATAAATACTGCACACATTATGCTTTTATCGCACTCACACAGCCAAATATGCGTAACCCATTTGTTTTTATTTAATGCACACATGCTCAAAAGGGGCGGGCATTAGAATGTATAGATACAGCGACTGTACGCACACAAGCAACTCTAGCCGCAACTAGGGATGAGGGGTTGATATAAATATTTGATCGATAAAAATATCGATGAAAACAGGATATCTATGATGAAACCGACTGCAAAAACCGTGGGAATAAAGGGATAAAACGTATCCTATGTCCTATTCCAGGTCATTGTCTACTCGAATGCCCATCGTCTCCTCTCTAGAGTAGGGAAAGTCGCGGCGGCGCGGCGGCGGCGCCCGGCGTCAAACGGTTCGCGTATTGCATTTTTATACTAGTGATAACTTCAAAATTAAATGACCGATTCGAATGAATTAAAAAGTATTTTACTGATACATAAATACCCTTGGTGTTAAAACTTTGAATAAGAAGTTAATATTATGTTGCTAAAACTCCTTCGGAAATAAAGCATTAATTTCGAACAAATTTGATTAGCATAATGCTGTCGCGGACTTTTTTTTGAGAACTTTTAAAGAGGAACAATTCCATACGTGATATTTGCGTAACTTGAACTGTTTACGTAGCGCACGCAACGGAAGCTCTCAAAAAGGTTTTCTCCCGTTTTTGCAACTTTTTCATGTATGCTCCGCTCCTATTGGTCGTAGTGTAGCGTGATGTTATATAGCCTATTACCTTCCTCGTTAAATGGACTATCCAACACAAAAATTATTTTTCAAGCCCATGCGCTGCACACCACTAATGCATCGTTTTGAAATGTCACAATTAAATATTTATAAAATCCTTAAATATTATAATGAATGCTTTGATTTTTTACTTATCGGTGGTAGGACACGCCACTTGTCTTAAAGTTTGTTGTAATTGTCCTATTTTTGCAAATAAGCACAGAACAATTCGGCATTTTGTAAAAATACGAAATGACAGTGACACGTTTCGATGGAAACAGAATACACGGTGCGCACCGTCGTCAGGCGCATATACACCCAGGTTGGCCAAGGTCAGGCGCCATGTACCACGCCTCCAAGCCATATCCCTTGTAGTCTGTAAAAGAAATACAAAAGCTTATACTGGGAGTGAACCGCGTTTGTGTTACCTTACCCCACTCGTCGGTTAGCCCAAAATTGCTTTATCAACAATTAAGTTTAGATACACATCCAAAATCGTTTGGGTGGGCCAAACGATTTTGGATGTTTATCAGGCAGGATAGCCAAAAGCCAAAATCAACACAAAACAAACGACCTACCAACTTTGTTATAATATATATCAAATGCCTACAAACAAAAGTGCCAAAGTGTAGTAGACTGATCTAAATAGCTGGCCGTATAAACAATCAGTACCACAAACGGTCATTGTGAAGGTTTCCGCACCGGTATTACCGACCTGTTGTGTGGTAAGCGTTATGAACCATGGGTTTTTTGTCGGTTAGAGTCTGACATAGGTAACCCTCCGTTCTCCCCAGGCAGACGGAGGGTAGGTATCGATGAGGATTTCCCAACAGCAAGGTTTCCAAAAAAGGTACAGAATGATGGCATGAGATGCGGTTTTAGGGTGCGGACTCGTGGTCACACCGCTAATATATTTCCGATTACACCACTTACTACTAGTCATTTTCAACTAGTGCGGTGAAATAGCTAAGTAAATAATGTTTATTTAACGCACAATAAAGGGTTCCGTAGTTGGGATGAATTTATCCAACAAACTTAACATTGTTGTTGAAAAACTTACATACATTCTGTATGGGAGAACATGTTTTTGCAATTGCAAAGAATCATGGCGAGATCCCTTTATGAATTTGTACAAAAAAAAAGTAAATTTAGCAGTACGAGTAGTACGACACTAACCGTCTACATTGAGGGTGCATTGATTTTGTATAGATTATACAGAGTGTTAGGGTAGACACCGTTATCCTTGAAACTAGTGGTTTGGTGTCATCTTTAATATAGTTTGTATAATTTAGACATTTTTCAATTTTTGTAAATGTGAGTACTATGGAGCCGTATGGTATCATGATGTATATTGACTTGAAAGAGCATGGCAGATGAGAGTATGTCATGCTCACTTAAATGTCTCGCTGATGGTGGCGCGTGTGTTGGATCATTCGGTTCCCTACAAAATGGTTGAGCTGGATGGTGCTGATCCACGTGTCATGTTCGTGAACGGGCGCCGTCAGTTGACACTGTTCATCTCTTATTTGCCAGAGCTTATTTTTAATCTTATATTTTGATTTGTTTTTGATTATTTTTTGTTTTACATCGTTCTCACATATAGAAGCAACAAGAATACTGTACCCAGGATTTTGTAATATCTATATCCATTTTTGAAAGAGTGTCCTTGGAGTTTCTTGCCCGTTCTTCACCATAGAGATCTACGTTTTGGAAAGGGCAACTAGCTTCAACTTTTTGACTAACTGACCGACTCTTTGACAGTTCAATAGTGCCTGTAAATGGTTTAATTGAAATAAATGCTTTGAGTTTGAGTTTATACTTTTTCTATGGGATCAACCTTGAAATCGCGAAAAAAAAATTAGCTGTTCCATACATTTGTCTTCACTTAAATCGACAAAATGTATGGAACAGCAGCTTTTTTTTTGCAATTTCAAAGTTGGTCCCATAGAAAAAGTATATTATAGATGACACCAAACCACTAGTTTCAAGGATAACGGTGTCTACCCTAACAACCAGTATCTACCAGTTGAAGACGTCAAACTAATATCAAGCTTGTGTAAATATTGATGAGCAAACCTTAATCTGTTGATTGTCTGGTCAGTGGTTCGTCTTAGTGTAATAAGTTCATTATGAAATGATCTGTATAACATCAGGTTAGTCTAATAAAAAATACAACATCTTTAATGTCTTTATTCCACTTCTACAAAAACATGATTTAAGTGCTGAGCTGGAAATAAAATGTTATCCTGATACCTTTTCCATCCCAAATACCAAAAAACTGCCATTACATGTGTACAACAACCGAGCGTTCGGCGACCAACTATGCAATTACAGCAATACTCTAGGATGCCACTTCGTCCGGATAAATTATTAATATAATATAAACATAAGATTTTCTTCCCACATGCCGTGAACTTATTTTGCCTCTTAATGTAACGCCCTCAGTTTCACTGACATTCATTTGATACACATTGATGTAACTTTTAAATTTTATTACAGGAGCAATCCATTCTGCTATCATTGAGATTGTTCTTATTTCTAATTCTTCTAAAATTAGTATACGCCGGAAAAATATTCTAAGAGTGTAATTTAAAATCGCGTAGGCGCGGAGGGGCGAGGCGGCCCGCGAGTTGCGGAGCAGGAGGTTGTAACGGACGCCGCTGCAGCTGAGGCTGCGGTGCAGCAAGACGAACCTGCGGTGGTGAGCGTTAAACCATTTGCGACGATAAGCTCGCGTGGGACCGCCGGAGCCCCACAGCGCCGGAGCCGTGACAGAAACCACGGCTGCAGCATGTTTTTTTTTTTGTGACTTTTGTTCGTGCAGCATAAACCATTTTTCTATGAATATGTTAATTATATTATAATGAATAAATGGTATGGAAAACGACATTGTTGAAAATGAAAAATATAGCAAATAAATATTATGACCGATCATTCCGCTCACGCTCGGGACTAAACGTAAGGATTAATTTCGGAAGTCGGTGTCTTTGCTTTTCAATTTTCGTTTTTTTTCACCGACTTCCGAAATTAAAGTTATTTTTCACTTTTTTTGTGTTTTTTTTTGGAAGTCAGTGTTTTTTTTTATGTAAAAAGTTTTTATTTTTCGCTTTTTAGTTGTGGTACCTACCCCACACAAATTCGAATACCTACCAGCACGCGTAGCATGACGCTTTCTATCTCTACGAAGAATAGACATAGCTTTTTCTATACAAAGTGACAATTCATTTCTTCATTTTTGACATCGCACCGTAGAAATCCTTCTACAATCTGTCATTTTGTCTTTCGTTTTAAAGATCTTTATCTAGGTCTTTTGTTATGTAGACTATTTCGGAAGAAAGTTTTCTACTCAAACTATCAAAATCACACTGACAACTGACATTTGTCTATAGTAGTGAAGACAATTTTATTTTGGAATCGCCAGTAGAAAATTTTCTACTCAACGGCCACAAAGTATAAACGGTTATCTACAAAATCATGATTTTACAAGGGAGCGTTTTGAACGCAAAACTGTGATAATTAATAGAAGAACAAAGCTATCTTCTCCTATTTTACATCATTTAGTTAATAAGGCATACCTAAGTACCAAGGAAATAGTTAAGGCCAATATTACTGTAAAATTGTTTGATCCAAAATACGGTACTTCGACACTTTGAGAAAATTTTTTGTAGTTGACGTGACTTAAAATCAGTAAAAATTGAGAATCAAGCAGAAAAAATAACCTATGACAAAACAAAGAATTCTGAGTCGAATTATGTAAAAGAGTGAATTTCGTAAAAAGTGCAGTTGACTCTTTCTACTTTGCTGCCGTCGTACTGTCTACACGAAACGTAATGTTTGTGTACTCTTCCGTCGACAAAACGGTGCTCATGCCTGCTGCTATATAAATAACAGTGAAAGAGTAAATAAGGATATCGTCTAGATAAACTGTGGGAAAAATACGTAATATTGAAGCTAACTCTAAAAATACGCAAGCAAAGTTAATCAAATTTATAAGGGACCACTTCGGAAGCATGACCTACAAAAAAAAATCATCAAAATTGATTCATAGTTGGCGGAGTAATCGCGTAAAAAACATACAAAAAAAAAAACAACATACAGACGAATTGAGAACCTCCTCCTTTTTGAAGAAGTCGGTTAAAAATAACTTAGTATAGGCAAGAACTCAACACGTTCCGCTGCTCGGGTACGTCGCGTGGCGAGCGCATGAAAAGATGAAAACACTTTGTTTTGAAATTAGTGGTATAAATATTTTAATATTTTGCATTATGTCGACGCATATTTAACAATTTTTTTACGACCTTTATTATGGTATAAGTTTTATTATTCAAAGCCTAATAAAACTTAATTCAACCAGACTTACCAAGGGGTATCGTATTACCCAGTTACTGGGTTGTGGAGGTCAGATAGGCAGTCGCTCCATGTAAAATACTGGTATTCAGCTGCATCCGGTTAGACTGGAAGCCGATCCCAACATAGTTGGGAAAATGATGAAATTGAATATTCATCATTTTCCCAACTAACATATGAATACCTACCTAACATATGAATGCAGATGATGAAAACTCAATTATAATAATAATGAGACCGCAATTTGAGACTTGTCTTTGCGATTTAATTGGATGCAGTATTGCATAGCCGGAATCTAAAGATCGATGCATGAATTATGAAATATGTTTTTTCAAAATTTAAATCCGTGTTATTTACGAATTATTTATTATTATTATTTTTTTAAATATGTTTTTACATCTCGTGACCCTGGGATCCCGGACCTTTGGAAGGCGTGCGAGGGGCCGAAGCCAACTCGCAGAGGCCCCTTATACAATTTTAAATGGAATTATTATTATTATTATTATCAATTTATTTCGGACAGAATCCATAAAAGAGTTAGTCACAATGTTCTTAAGATCTATGTTAGTAGGTACATAATATAATAACGTATTTATAAACTTACGATCTTCCCGTAACTATTCCCACCCAGTGTGCCTGTATTTATAATAGTGGATGCCTTTACATAATGGGTGGACATTATAGAAACTAAAACAACAATAAGCTCATGGTGTATCCGCCAACTTAAAGAACTTTTCGTGACATTTGGATTTCCGTTTACTTTAGTATCAGACAACAGTCGATAAGTTGTTTCAAATGAATTTGAATCATTCCTCAGAGCGGGGTTGTTCACGTAACCACAGCCCCATACCATCCGGTCACGAACGGACAGGCGGAGCGATACGTACATATAATAAAAAAAAAGGCAATACATTGCATCAGCGCAGAACCAGGCTCTCTGCAGGACAAACTGCTGGGTATTAAGGTACGCTTACGGAGGACGCCGAGTAGCAGCACAAATAAAAGTCCTATGAACTCATGTTTGGCTGGGAGATAAGAAACACCCTAAGTGTTCAATTCAAAGCGAGGAAGAGGGATTAAACACGACCACCGAGCCACCGACTGATGAGGCAATACGCTCATTTACTGTTGGGCACAGAGTGCAAATACGCAGCTACACAAACGACCAAATTAAATGGGAATTCGGAACCGTTTTGAGGATATTAGGCCGATTACACTATGAAATAGAAACAGATTCTGGTCAGATTTGCAGGAGGTATCTTGCCCAGATGCTAGGTACCTTAATACCTTAATGAAACGTAATACAGCAACCAGGAAACGATTACTTTTGGTGTCCCCCAGGGCAGTGTCCTGGGACCCCCTCTTTTTCTCAAATATGTAAATGAGCTGTTCAGTGGTGAGTTATCTTTACCCAACTACAAAATGAGTATTAAAATTACTTATTAATGAAACTAACTCAAAAACTACGCATGCAAAGTTAATAAAATATATATGGGACCACCTCTGAAGCATGACCTACCAAACAAAATCAGAATCATCAAAATCAATTCAAAATTGGCGGAGTAATCGCATAACAAACATAAAAAAAACATACAGACGAATTGAGAACCTCTTCCTTTTTGAAGTCGGTTAATAAAAGGAAGGAATGTGCTATTTTATTACTTACTTTCCGAAAATAAAACAGTCATAAGTGCATCATAGTTATTTTAATTTACAAATAAATAATCGGACTAAAGAAAAAACTGCTGTACCTATATACTTATAAAGAATATCTATACAGTAAGAATAAATTCTATTAAAGCTAATTTGTGTTCCTTGGTCAACAGTATACAACAGTCTACTTAGATAAAAAGGTCAGTTTATGATGTGTGTATAAAAATAATTAATTTTGTAATAAGTAATTATTGACAAAACAGTTATTATAAGGTAGTATTTGATACTCTGAATATTACTTACATACACACAATGTGTTGTCACGCCGAGTTCCGGACGCAGACAAACCCGGAGTACGGGGCACCCTCTCTGCGTCTGGCGCTCGGCGTGACAACACGTCGTGTTCTGGTTCGCGACAGGTCAATCGTAATCCTGAGGATGCCTCGTTGAGAGGTGAAACACGTGTCGATTTCTTACATAGTTTTTTTATGACTCTTGAGGAATAGTTAAGCGGAATAGGTTACTAAATTCAGGGTGTAATTGACAGCCCTCCGCAAATCAACAGGGGGCATTCAGCTCCTTATTTTGAATCCTATTCCACCGTTTTCAACATCCATTTCTTTTTTCTTTTCAGTTACTATCCCTTTATTTAAATGTAAAATTACATTCTCTGTACGCAGCAGTCCATTTATGTAAATAAAACAGCTAAAATAAAAAAACCAGTAATGGATGCGAACGACACGTGAAACTCAGAATTTACATTGATAAATCACGCTACGCGAGCGCGCACTCCGCGCCACGGGGAGTGCGGTTATGTGGGTTGTGCCACGGTAATGATACATTGTGTGTGAGGTAATCAGGATTCCCATAACGTTCCTGAAATAATATCATGTACCGGCAGTCTTATACTGAATTCATCCCATCAGTTTGCGGAGGGCTGTCCCTTACACCCTGTATATTGTATTCTGTATTGTTGTACGTTAAAATAAGTAACACAGTGTTGCGAAACTGGCTTTTAAACTTAATAATAGTTAGGTAATACAACATATTATTCTATTAATTCACAAATGTACATACATCTCTCTTAACAACCTATAAGGTCAGATGGCCAACAGTGAACCACGAAAAAGTTAACGTTTATTTTTTTTCATCTATAAGATTCAGTGTCTACCAGACTTTATTTTTCTTTATAAATTCAAATATAAATACAGACTTGACATTATAGAGTGTTTAAAATAAAATGGGAAATGGTTCACTTTGTATACTATTGGGTACACACTGATCTAACATGTCAGTTCACAGTAAACCACTGTTGGACACAGTGAATCATGTCATAATAAAACAAAGTTAAGTTATTTTTCAGCTGCCCATTGTGGTAAATCGGTCATCAATCGAAAGCTCATCAATTATAACACAAGTTTTTTCATGTTTCCAAAAAGATTAAGAGTAAGTCACTGTATACCACCTACATCATTTGACAGTCGAGGTAAGATAAAAAATGTTTACTAATGTTAAGCATAAAATAGATTGTCATAATTTACATTGGCATAACGAAATTCAGCGATGATGATTACGCATAATATTATTAAGCATAAATGTTTTGCCATAATTATATTAAATGAAATTAGGTCTCATGATCATTAGAACTTTTGTTATTATATCAAACGTTACACACCCAATGTCAATTGCCATAAATAGGTATTGTCTTGTTTTCCATGAAATCATTTGCACTAATATTGTTTTCCATAATCGTCCTCATTCATAATATTTACTTGCACTATTATCATTTATACTAATAACGTTTGTCATATCATAACATCAAATTAGTTTCTATAATAACATGTGTTATAATCATTAGTTTCTATAAGTATCACATTACATAATCGATACTTGACATATGCAACATTTAATATAATTTAGAAAGGCATGCAACTCCAAATTATGCTAAAAAAAATTAGACCAAATTATAGTTATGCGAACCTTAGCATTATGCCAAGGTATTATTATGCCACAGTATTATTATGCCAATAAAAGTTATGAGCAAACGTTATGCCAAACAATATTATGCCTTAAAATGTTATTCCAAGAGGGGAATTTCTATAAAAAAAAAAAAAAACGGTTATGCTAAGAAAATAGTTACCATAAGATTGCCAAATAGTTACTTTAAATGAAATAAATAATACAGTAAGAAAATCTAATAAATCACAAGTTTGAGAAACAAAAACAAAACTCATCTTTTTTTTAATTTTTGCGCGGGATATCACAAAACATCCCACCCTCTCGCCTTCACCGTCTGCTAATCGCGGGCGCTCACTGTGATTGACAACTGGCACAACTGGGTAACTGAGGAGTGAGTGCCGATCAGCGGGAGACGTTACGCGACACGTTTCTACGTGTCAGTTGCGTGAAACGGTTACTACTAGTCAAAGCTACTAGTTTAGGATGGTATTGTCTTGATGGCAAACAAGACAATATCATCCTAAACTAGTAGCCTAATTTCATTTGCCATAATATTGTTTTCCATAATTGTCCTTAGTCATAATAATTACTTGCCCTATTACCATTTATACTAATAACGTTTGTCATAACGTTTATTTGCCATAAAATTAGTTGCCATAATAACATGTGTCATAATCATTACTTTCAAGCGTTTATTGTTTTGTACAAAAAAATTGTAGGGAGTACCTATTTTTTGTATAGTCCTAGCTAGGTATAGATTGTAAATCCTAAAAAAAAACCAAAAAAATAGGGTTTAGTGACAGAAACGCATCGCTGTAAATCCGAATCCACGCAGTCTTGTATGCCCTACCCCTAGAGTGTAATTTAAAATCGCGTAGGCACGGAGGGGCGAGGCGGCTCGCGAGTTGAGGAGCATTATTGAAAATGAAAAGTATAGCAAATAAATATTATGACACTAAGGGCGAATTCGACCAAACTTTTATCCCTAGTATAAGTCTACTCCAGCGAGTAAATACTAATTTTTTTACAGATTTTCTATACAAAAACTGTCAGACGTCAATTTTATTTCTCGAATAAAAGATATCTGGGTTTGGTTGAATTGGCCCTTAATCGATTATGACTAATGAAATTAGGGAAAATGATTTTATGTCATTTAACGATTATGGCAACTGAAGCGTTATGTCTAATGAAATTATGACATATGAAATTATGACAAACATTAGTAAACCGTTTAGGATATACTAATACTGGTTATCTGTGTACTACTGGCCTACTATTGGCCACCTGACCTGTATTATAATGAATTACCTTTAATAACGGGCGCTGCCAGAATAATTTTACAGTAGTTATTATTAAACATAGCGTTTAAGTATAATGAGCTGAGTTTGAAAAAACAAAAATAGACCAGAAATAGATCGATAAGAATTATGCTGTTTTGCTGACCATAGTCAATATGAATTATGGCCCTTAGTGGGGCTTTTATATGATAGGTATTTAGTACGAAAACTGCAAATCTGAAGCTAAATATTTTCTTCACATGTATTTTCAATCTTACAGGTTTCTTTCTCTAGGTAAAGAAGAGTGTCTTGCATTAACATGATGATGACTGATAAATAACAATAGGTATCTAACAGTGAAATGATAGATTTTAAGATTTTTCAGATTTACTGGCTTCATTTATGGCTCTTTTACGAAAAGCTCTGTGACTACCGACGGCATTCGTGACACTCAAATTTTACCGGAAATAAAATGGTTGTATCTGGCAACCCCAGTGCCACCTAGCATTATTTTGTTAAATCAATCCTATCATTAGGTTTTAGGTATTGAATTTGATAGATTTTTCAGTAAAACATTTAATGGTACAAACGAACCATAGATATAAACTAAACATAACGGGTAACTATTTGAGACTAGTCTTTCACATGATCCACGGTTGCGAGTCGTAGCTCGTCAGATACACTTAGGTTCTTTTAAATAACACGATACAAACATATACTTAAGTCGTTTACCTTTTCTATTTTAATGATAAGTACATATTTTTAAATATTAACATTACGGTATTAACTCCTAAAGGGAATAAGTATACGAGCAATATCAACACTAGAGTCACCACCACTATCTACCTACTTCGGAGATCAGACAGGACCTAGGTACATTTATATGACTTAGGTAGATTATGTCAATGTGCAATGTGTAGGTACAATTACTTAGAAGGTAGGTACCCACTTCACATCACATCACAGTACGTTCCCAGTGTAAGCAGTGGACGACCTTCCTGGGCACCTCGCGGGAGCAAAGGGTCCTCACAAGTTTCTTATACTTCCGTGCGCCGAAATTCCGTGCCTGCTAAGGGTTGTCAACATCAACCTCAAAGTTACTAGTTACTACCCTACTAGGTATATAAAATCTTAATCTAATTGTACACTAGCGCTCACATAAAACTGTCTGTCTTTGGTCATGAAAATGCGTGAAACACACTGTCTTGATTCGAAGACGCCCACATTTTGAAAAGTGCACCAAACAGCAAACTTGCTTGATAACTCAGAATCTTATGGCCATACAACTACTCGTATGTCATGTGACGACTTCACCATTACTCCGTTGCAGGTATAGACTAATTCAACGCAGATCAACAAACGTGTGCTCATCAAAAGCGAATCCTTTATTTTCGACAAAGAATTTAATTTATTCGCTGCTCTTGTTCTCAGATCGGTCAGTGTATGGCCCTACATGTGCGTGTGTGCGTGGGGCGGGTCAGCCCATGCGCAGCGTGTGGGCGGGCGCGTACAGCGCGTGTGCGGCGGGCGAGCGCAGCGGCCGCATCTCGGCGGCCGAGCTGTCCCCACCGCTGCTCACCACCAGCGTCTCCTGCGGGCAGCACGACGTCTTCATAGACATTGACTCCGTCGATGTTTTGTGACTCTGTTGAGGACACAAGAAACCATTACCAACACTCAACTATTACATTATCAACACTCCGGTAGTAAAGCTCTGTGTGAAGGAGCTCACCAGGGGTAGTGCTGCCACCATACGTTCTGTCGCCAACCAGGGTTGATGTTTACGGTTTGAACGATGACCCCAGCGTACCTATTTATATTGGCACATGATGTGCAGAAGCAGCTTTCTCTAAGATCAAGGGTCATTCATATTTTGTCAGTTATGTTCCAACTAACAAAAAATGTGTTGGCCCTATTGCCTGGGCAAAATCTAGACTCCTGGCTGCAACTGAGATATTCCAGGTAGAAAAACGCAATAACTCTTTATCCGTCATGGAAATTGGTCTATGCCTTAGTTTGCTGAGGAAACACATAAGGAAGCCTTACCCGCTTGAAGCAATGCGCGATAGAGTGGCAGAGGTTGGTGAGCGAGAGCCGCCGGCGTTGGCGCATGAGCACGTAGAGGATGGGGTTGAGCACGTAGTTGAGCAGCATGAGGATGTCCGACAGCGTGGACAGCGGGTTCAGCCGCGGCCACGCTTTCGGACCCAGCCCGAGGTATAGTGCCGACGTCAGCTGTGGATCAACAGTTTGGGTTCATGATACAACAGCATACACACGCTTATACACAAGCTAATGTTTTAGGTAAAAAGTTGTATAGATATATGCCTTTATATATCACTTTAAGACTTTAAGATATAAATCGTGTTTGTAGAGTGTCGACTGTGCCACTCATAATACCAGATGTCACAGTCTCTTACTGAAGCTCGATGTGTATGTTCCATTGTCACATTGTTATAATCCTCATTTTTAATGAAAACTCATCCAAACTACTTACTACTAGGTACCTAGGTCACATGAGTGGAAAGATCTGAGTAATTATATTATAGTTTATTGCTCGTCCTATATTGTTTACGGGACTAATATGAAATGTAGAAAGTTCAAACAATTTGTTATTATTGAGTGCGGATCCCGACACGACATCAATGAAGGCAATCGGTTTAATTGATCAATTACCAGCACCACACTCAGAACACGATGTGTCGAGCGACCGTCTCTACAGAAGTAACATCTGCTATTTGCTTGTTTAGATTCTGTATTGATGTTTCACGATAATTTTGTTAGTGATTGTGATTCTTGGTTAAATGCTTTAACTTTTCAACTGCAGGAAAACAAAAATAGCGTCTAAATCTTTACTAAGACAATATTATTTATTATTTATGTACACACAGTAAAATACATGGAGATACGACATAATTAAACGATGAGTACAAAGGTACTGGTTATTTCTTAAGAAATTTCTTCCAGCAGACCTGCGAAAGGAGAAATGAGAAAGAAATGTAGACAATAGTGTGTGAGAACAATAAGAGAAAAACATGATTATGCGAAGTCTTAACTAAAATATTAAATATACCTACACATATACGCAAGAAAATTAACACATACTTTAATAAAGCTTAAATATATAAACATAAATACACTATAGGTACATATACTCATACTTGAGAGGAAAGATATTGCTCTTTTACACGAATTTTAAATAGAGAAACAGTTTTTACATCACGAATGCTAGGCTATTATTAACTACCTAATAAATAAAGATTTGATTAATTATTATCTATTCATCACGCGTGGCTGTCTGGAATATAATTGTCCAATGTGTGAAGCACTATATGCGGACATCGAGGTTCATATGAATAAAATTCTAGTTTGATTCGCTTTGCCATTTGAGAAACAATGAAATATTTTCGCCAATGTTCGGTACGCGCGCGGCATGCTAATGACGATGGTCGATGTACTTATCAACAATCAATATTGTTACAGCCACAACGTGACTGACACGACTTCACTTATCGCACGGAGATCGACACAAATAGATGGCTATAGGGACACACTCCACAGCCTATCGTATAATAGAACTTCTGCTTACATTGTCGTATCCCAAGCTGCAATACAAAATACTGCGTTCAGTGGCTATTACTCCATGACTAATTGACTATTGCGATTTGCTTATAGCTTGTGATTGAACAACATCGCAGTCGATTCTATCCTATACTTACTATTAAATTAGCAATATTTGTTTACTTACTTACCTATATACTTACTACATATATACTTACCTATGCAAATAAATATACTTATACTTATATATTTACAAGCACATAAATAAACTGTATCCTCTCTTTTCACCCTTACAGAGGAGGAATTTTGATAAATCGATTGAGATGTTATACATATTGAGATATTATTACATAATTTGACTCAAATAGTATTTGTAAAGCCGGCGCCAGACATAGCAACAAAATTTGAACAATTATTTCAAAACTTGTTTGAACACATGTGAGGCTCGGGTTTTGGGTATTTATTTGATCAAAGTTTGATCACTTATTTCAACATTGCCATTCGGGGTCGTTTTTCGAGCGCACATCAAACCCGGCGCCAGACATGGCAAAAATATTTGTACACTTATTTGAACACTTGTTTGACACACGTGAGGCAGGGGTGTTTGGGTATTTCATCAAAATTTGATCACTTATTTCAACTGTTCCATTCGGTGTCGGTTTTTCGAGCGCACATCAAAGCGTTAAAAATTCATATGTGTGCGTAGCACGTATCAAAGCGTCCAAAGTTTAAATGTGAGCGTAGCCTGCAAGTCCAGTGTCTCATAAATAAAGGTTCCCCCGCAAACAGGCTCGACTTGTCGTGCGACGCCGGGCTTGGCGATTCTGCGATATTATCGCCACGCAAAATCTTTCACACTAGCGCCATAAGGCAGGGGCGATTCGCAGCGCACAATTGGAATCGATTCTATTACTTATGCTGCACAAACTATATTCAGGTTTCGCATATACAAAAAATAATGTGGTATAAATAATTACATACAATACACTTAAATAATAATAGGTATACCACGTCCACAAAATCTTCATCCATCCTGTTTGTTGACGATTTGAGAACAGTGAAGCGAACGTGCTGCAAAGCATGTCGACAGGTAAAAGCATTAAGAGCCTATACAACCTCAAATTGCTTAGCATGATCCTCCGTTTAGACGAAACTACTGTAGCATTAATTTTGAAGTAAATATATGTTAAAGTTGAAGATTGATACAAGGTACTATGTTTGACGAAATCAGGATCACATAAAATGTACTCTATAGAAAAAAAAAAACAAAGTTACCTCTAAACAGAACTATAAACCGCTGGTATTCTAAAAATACTTCAAATTAGACTTATGTCTTTGCATAATAACTGAATTAACTATAAAGCAGGTCTCATGTTTTTTAAATTAAAATTACCATTATTTTCACCGTTAAAAGACTTGATTAACCACAATAGGAAGAAACCAAGACAAATGAAAATGCATGAAATGTTAGACGTAGCCGCAACCTAATGCATCAAGAATCACAGTATGTGCTATCTCGCACATGTTCACAACCGCGGCAAACCACACCTATTATATGCAGCAATACAGTACAAGGCCAAATCCAAGAAAGTAGGCCGACCGATTTACACATGGAATGACATCCTAAAACAGGACATGGCGCGCTTCGACAAGGAAATCGACTTCTGGATGGACGCGGCTGAAGACCGAAACAAGATCAAGAATGCAGCCACCGAGATATACAAGAAACCTGAAACGGACAGCAGCGAGTCCTCGGACGAAGACACAGAAAACAGCAAATTGTAGCATAGCACAGCAAGGAGATAGAAAAGAGCCGAGAACACAGCATATCTCCGCCAATGGATTCAACGGTGAAGATCGAACGGAGCCAACTGGCGGCGACGTCGTAAAAAGATGCCCATCCTTATATAAATATTACCCGTCTCTCTACTAGTCCATTGCTTACTCAAGGATGCATATCCGGTAGGATCGCAAATCCCTCCCTCCATATCCCGACGGGCACGGTCTTCCTTACCATTACCCGCGCCCCCCGGTCTACTCTTTGATATGCAATGGCCTCTGTAGCCCCATGAACCATGAGGCTCCAGGGGATAGTGCAAGTTCGATTTATCGAGTCTGGTTAAGCCACGCTGGGGTCGGTGCATTTCATTCATTCATTATTTTCATCGTTAAAAGCCTAAATCTAAACTATTCGAGTCTTGGAGCCGCCAGCACCCCACTCCGTCTCGCTCTCACTCAGTTCGTGAGTAGTATGGTGGGTGTGAGCGAGATAAAAAAAGAATTCGTGCTGAGGTAGTATGCGCTCTTAAATGTGTGAGAAAAGTCTATCAAAGAGTTTGTTCAATAATATGTGTCTCTGTCTGGCCGGTAAAAGCAAACAAGTGTTGAAATGTGTGAGCCAAAGTCTATCAAAGTGTTCGATGAAATATGTGACTGTCGCCGGCTTCAGTTAATCAAACCATGCAGTAAAATCCCCCTAGTAAAATTGAATACCAGTTTTCATCACGTTAGGGTTAGATTTTTGAAAAACCCTGATACACATTATTCTTTATTTTGGTTTTAAGTAGGTATATATACTGAGTTTCGAGTTAGTCGGACCGCGCGTTAAAATTTCTCCCATACAAACTTTGACACCCTCTCATCCCCGTTTAAGGGGTAGTTTAAAAAAACTAAAAACGACAAACATTTTAATTTACTAAAATAAGATTCATGCAAACTTTGCCCCCGTTTTTCACCCCTTTGGGGTAGAATTTCGGAAAAGAAAATATTTTCTTATCGGATGCCTACGTCATACAAAGAACGCACCCTCCAAGTTTCAGGTCTCTACGATCAGCGGTTTAGGCTGTGCGTTGATCCGTCAGTTAGTTATGATCATGATATAGTTGTCGCTAATATTTCATTACATAACCTTTCAACTAGTACTGCAAAGAGATGGATAAGTAAAACTGACACCGAAGCAATTATTGCTGACCTAAATAGCGTTGACTGGTCAATTATCACAAAAGATACAAATGTTAATACTGCAACTTCAGAATTTACGAACATTGCTTCCTCTACTGTAAACAAACACACGCGCCAAGTAAAAGTTGGTAGGAAATTGGCATGCATCAAACCATTCATCGTGACAAACTCCATAATGACTGTAAATCTGATCCTGATGACCCTATCCAAAATAAAATATACACTCGGTATAGAAACTTTTTTTCCAAACTTCTTTCAAAAATCAGGTCTGACTACAATAACTAACAGATAATCCAAAAAATCTCTGGAAAGCAATTAAATCAATAGGCCACATATCTCCTAGAAACAATGAGAGCAATCCCAATTACTGAGCCCCAATAGAGAAAAAGAAACACTCAACTAGACATGATTCTAGAAAAACTTAATCTATCTCATGAATCTTTAATAAATACATACTCATCCGACGTCTCTAATTCACATTCTCTCCTCCTTGAACCGACAGATGCGTATGAAATTATTTCAGACCTTAAAGTCGAAAGTGCTCCTGGTCCTGACAAAATTTCAGTTATTCTTATTAAAAGAGCTTTAAAGTCCTTATTAGTACCAATGATGCACATCTTGAACCTGAGCCTTGAGACCGGTACCTTCCCAGAACGTTGGAAAATAGCTGCGGTTTCTCCTATTTACAAAAGCGGTGCCATACATGCACCAGATAATTAGTGCTTAGTAGTGCTATAGGTCTATACCTATAGCACTACTAAGCTCTGTCTCTAAAATATTAGAGAGGATTGTTAACTCCCGCCTTATATCTTTTCTTGAGAAATCATCTCATCTCTGATAAACAATTCGGTTTCCGAAGGAATAGGTCGACCGAGGACGCTGCCATTCTCCTTGTCAATTGTCTCTGCTCATATTGAGAAAAATGTAAAATGCCTTGCGATCTCCTTTGATCTTGCAAATGCATTTGACACGGTATCAACTGGCTTACTCCTCAAAAAACTGGAATGGTTAGGAATAAGAGGAATTGTCTAGCAGAAGAGGGATTGTCACTAATCGCGAATAACTTGGACCGAAACCTCCTCACGCTAAATGGCAGCAAAACAAAATATATTGCTTTCTCCAAGACTGCCGCTTCGAAACCCCCGGAACACCTAAAACTCAAACTGCATCACTGCTCTTCTAGCATTTCTACTTAGCCTTGTGACGGTCCTCCACTTGAACGTACCACTTACATTAAATACCTCGGTATTCATCGATGACCACCTAAAATTCAAACAACATATATCCAACCTTTCTGGCATGATAAGAAAACTCATCCACACCATGCGTAGACTACGAGACAGCTTACTCACAGACACACTACAACAAGTTTACCTAGCGCTATGCCAATCCATAATTCAGTATTGCATCAGTGTGTGGGGTAGTGCTGGAAAGACGTATCTGATTGAAGTAGAACGAGCACAGAGAGCGCTTCTAAAAGTAACTTTCAAGAAGCCCTAGCGGTTCCTTACTGACGAACTCTATCGTGAGACGAGGGTTCTCAGAGTCCGCCAGCTTTTCATTCTATCTGCCTGTACCAAAACTCATAAAACTATTAAAAGGAAACCCGACTACACATCAATCATAAGCAAAAGGAACTATAGAATCCCAACACCTGATACCACCTATTTACTAGCTAGACGCTCCCCAGCCTATTCTCTCATTAATACGTACAATAAAGTCTGCAAGCAAAAAAATAATAAAGAAAATGTTGCCAAACTCTGGTTATGACGATTCGGAACAATTAATATAAATGCCCTTTATTTTTTTATTTTTTTTGGATGGGAAATCATCAAATGACTTCTCCCGCTCTGGGCGGAGCGGGAGGGCGTGTTAGACTCTTACTGACTAAAACCCACCCGTGTTCCTTCAGTTGCCTGTTGCCAGGGTCCCGGTATCCCTTTCGGACTATTCCGCAACCCTGGCAGGCATCGTTCCTAACGGACTCCGTCAGGTGTGCTGACATCTCTTTGAGGCGCGCGTGGAACACGACGCGCCATCCACCCGGGCCTGGTCCTTATCGGACGGCGAGGACCCGCGCCTATGGTGGCCGGGAATCCGCCTGGGATTCCCGACGCCCAGGGTGTCTCCAGCGGCGGCGGTTAGGGCGTGAGGGCGCAAGCTTTGCCTCTTCCTCACGCGTTCCGCCTCCTCCTTCGCGAGCATCACTGCTTCGCAGAAGAAGGTGACCGCCTCCCATGCCCTCTCGCTCCGTACCATGGCCTGGACCAGGGCCGGACGCGAGAGGTCAGTGCCGCCAATCGCCTCCACGAGGACAAGGCGGTGCTCCGCCCAAGCAGGGCACACCTCCACCGTATGCTCCACCGTGTCGTCCGGACGATCCGCACAGTGGTGACACCCGGGCGTTTCCTCCCGCCTAATCCTACACAGGTACCTCCCGAAGCTGCCATGTCCGGTGAGGACCTGCGTCAGGCGGAAGGTGAAGACGCCGTGGCGCCTCTCCAGCCACTCCTCAAAGAGGGGACTCTTTGCCGCAATTGTGGCGTGCCCAGCACTGGGTTGCCCTGACCTGACACTATATCACACTATGGGAACAAAAACGCAAACATAAACATAGACTCACATACAAACATACATACACCACACACCACACTCACATCACACATACACAAACAAAATACCATTCAACACCTGAAATCACCTATCTAGTCTCCACTCTGTAAGTCATACCCCGAGCCCCAAGATACAGACTAACTGTCTAGTTTGGGGCTCACTGGTAAATAATTTGTGTAACCTAACTATAGGTAATATTGTAACCTGCAAACCTGTTTTTGTAACCTGTAAACGTGTTTACTGTAATATTACCTGGACAATAAACGATTTTCTATTTTCTATTTCTATTTCTAGTTATTCAGAACAAAGCATTTTATATGTATAGATATATGTATATACATATATTTGTAATCACGTTATCGTAACGACTCTAACGATTTTAATGAAAGTTGCAATATAGGGGTTTGCGCGAAAAATCGATCTAGCTAGGTCTCATATCTGGGAAAATTTGTTTACTATATTTTCACCCGAGCAGAGCTCGGTCACCCAAAGTTTAGAACAAGATGGCTACCTTAGATTATTGACAACCCAGCTAGCAAAATGTCAAAAAACACATGAAGAAACAAATGCATTTTATAAGGTTTTTAGGTGTCCTGATTAAGAAGGGGCCTCTTTTATAGGCATGTATAAAGATGATTTGAAATAAAAGAACGTATAAACTTATAAACAACTCATATAGATATTTAAAAGAACTCCTTGTACAATATCTATAAGAAAAAGGCTTACAAGAGCACTTTGAAAGACTAATTACTTTTTACATTTGAACGATCTTGACTTGTAGGATCGTTTGTTCTATATGCAAAACAAAAGCTCTATGGTTCATCATTATTGATTGATTTTAATAAAAACTACATTAAATTTGCTATAAATTAAAAGCAGTTCTATTTTTATGATTAATTTAAACAATTAAATATAAAAATATAAATTAGGAAAATTTGAGATTTTTCGTCATTTTCCGCCATTTTGCCGCCATTTTCTTTGCAGTAATTTCTTTGTGCCATGCTTTCATTTTGCTTCTGTGCAATGTTGGTAGCATGGCGTGTTTTATTGTTAGCTCTGTCTTTCGTTCTCACTATACCACAATAATGAAAGAGATAGGGCGCTTAGTTTCACAGATAATCGCAAAAAAGTTGGACCATAATTGAACTGCCGTGGTACGAAAATCATCAGTAGACTATATTTGACAGCTAAGCTAGCGGCGAACACCAGTCGAACGAGTAGGTACTGATTTTACTAAAGTTGAATAACCAAAAAAATATATATGTAATTTGACTACTCCTCTTTAATATGATATAGATGGGATGGATGGATGATGGAAGATGTTTAAAAACACTAAAAACGTGAAAAATAACTTTAATTTCGGAAGTCGGTGTCTTTGCTTTTCAATTTTTAACCGAATTATTCAAAAAGTTCTTAATTCGTCAAAAATTCTTCAAAAAGTTCGTAGTTCTCAATTCGTCTGTTTTTTTTTTTTGTATGTTTGTTACGATTTTGATGATTTTTGGTTCTTCCATTGTTTAAGGAAACGACCCCAACATTATGAACAATGGACACCGCTGTTTCAGACTAGTGTTTATTATGAGCAATGATCTTTAAACTGACTTATCTAGAGACAAATAAGAATATTGAGTCTACCAGACCAGTGCATTTAACTAAGAACGATTGAGCTTTCAAATGTAAAGTACACTCTTTATGTGTGCATGTAGGTATGCAATGGGAAAATGGTGACATTTTGTATTAAATCACATTTTACTAAATTAATAATTATTATTCATTAACACATGTTGTTCCTAAAACGTTTAATACCAACTGTATGCCTGTACTGTACCTGCTGTTTTTTTTTCGCGATTTCAAAGCTGGTCCCCTAGTAAAAGTTGTTCATAATGATGAGTACAATGACTCCTTAATAGATTTCGTGTATGAATAGATACACCTTATATATTAGCAGAAAATGCATTTGGTGCATGTTTATATATTAATATAAAAAGTTTTTATTAAATTCACAACGTGCAACAAAGGTTTCTTATGATTTTCGAGACGCTTGAAAATACTCTGGGATCACAAAGCGGCAAATATGGTGAATCACGATTAGAATGGTCTACTACTTTTTAAACTATTTACATTTGGTCAGAACTTATGTATTAGCAACAGCTTCTTCTACAAAAAACCTCACAGGAGATGGACTTGGATATCTCCTAATAATCAAACTAGAAACGAAATAGACTACATTCTAACCTCAAATAAACAAATAATTAAAAACATTCAAATCATAAATCAAATTAAATTTAGTTCTGATCACAGACCAGTACGCGCAATAATAAAACTAGACGCCAAAATAAATCGGCAAAAATATATGAAAAATCAAATAAGAAAATTAAATAGACAATCACTCATACTAGGAAGTAAACAGTTTAAACTAGAGCTAAGAAATAGTTTTGATTTACTAGATTCTGAGATTGAAGAAAAAGATGTTCAGCAACAATATGACGAAATAATACAAAGTATAATTAAAACCAGCAAAGTAGTAACACAAATAAAAAATAAAAGTAAAAAACTATCAGACGAAACTGTAAAATTAATAGATCAGAGACAGAATTTGTATAAAAACAGAGATTTACAAGTCCCTCTACTCCGACAACACTCAACTACCCTCAACACTCGATTATTTCTGCCCTGACAGTATTCCACCTATAATAATATAGAATAATATGAGGTCCATGTAGGCCTCACTAAAACGAAAAACAATAGATCATGTGGCGAAGATGGTATTAGCACAGAATCACTGAAAATAGGCGAACCTATTCTCCTTCCATACATAACCCGGCTCTTTAATAGCATTCTGCATTCAGGTAGCTTTCCTCGAGATTTCTGTTACTCCAATATTATTCTGCTCCACAAAAAGGGTGATAAATCAGATATTAATAATTACAGCCCCATTAGTTTAATATCACATATCTACAAAACATTCATTAAAATAATAGAAAATCGCATATCTGGCGAACTTGATAAAAATCAACCTCCTGAGCAAGCAGGCTTCCGGCCTGGCCTTTCTACGACAGATCATCTGCATGCAGTCAACCAACTCATAGAAAAACATCAAGAATATAAAATCCCGCTATACCTCGCTTTTGTTGATTACTCCAAAGCTTTCGACAGCATTTCACACACATCCATTTTTGACGCCTTAAGCAACCAAAACATTGACCCCACCTATATAAATCTATTACGCAACATTTACAAAAATAGTACAGCCGCAATAAAACTCGAAACCACAAGTCCAAAATTTAAAATAGAGAAAGGAGTCAAACAGGGCGACCCGCTATCTCCTAAATTGTTCACCAGTACCCTCGAAGAAATCTTCAGGAAGTTGGCAGCCGAATGGAGGGAAAGAGGCATTGTCCTTGGCGAAGCGAGACTGACAAATCTACGTTTCGCCGACGACATTGTTCTCTTTTCATCCTCAGCCACAGAAATTGAACGGATGCTCCAAGAACTTAGCGATGCAAGCCTTGAGGTCGGACTGAAGATGAATATGTCGAAGACCAATTTTATGTGCAACGAAAGACCTGTAAGCATAAAAGTAGACGGGAAGCCAATACAACATGTCCAGGAATACCTCTACTTGGGCCAAGTAGTCTCTTTCCAGGCGAGGCAAGATAAAGAAATCGCAAGGCGAATAGAAAACGCCTGGAAGAGCTACTGGTCCATGAAGGAACTATTTAAGGGTGAGTTGCCTATGGCACTGAAACGCAGGCTCATGGACATGTGTATTCTTCCCGTCTTAACCTATGGTGCACAGACTTGATCTTTGACTAACATCCAGAAGTCCAAACTCAAGGTCTGCCAACGAGCAATGGAGCGCAGTATACTAGGTGTTAAATTAACGGATCCTGTTCGTAACACAATACTGCGCTCCAAAACAAAGATAGCTGACGTGGCTCAAAAGGCTGCCCAACTTAAATGGGACTGGGCAGGACACGTCTGCCGCATGCCGGACAAACTGTGGGCTCAAATAGCACAGAACTGGTGCCCTGAGACAGTGAGACGGGGTCGCGGCAGACCACGTAGGAGATGGCGGGACGAGTTGGATAGGTTCCATCAAAACTGGAAAGAGGACGCGCGGGCTCGCGAAAGATGGAAGGAGTGGAGGGAGGCCTTTGCCCAGGAGTGGGACAGCGTAGGCAAGGAAAGAATAAAATAATGTACTACGACTTTGCAGAAAACATTATTATTTACAAAAAGTGTCGCGACAGCATATGTCTAACTATTATAGTTATGGCACAATAAGAGTTCTTTTATTTTGAAATTTTAATTGAAATGACGCCGCTAGAAAAGGTTCTTTATTTGTATCTTGGTATTAATCCTTATCAAATTAAAGTTCTTCATATTTAAGACTGCTTCAATACCTTTATATAACTTTTTGAATTATTCAATTCGGACATTCTATTCGAAAGATATCATGAGTTTAAAAATGTAAGTATAGCTCCAAAAAATATCGGCTCATACATTCAGTTTATAATGGCTTTTTTGATGATATCACAGTAGATAGGTTGGTAGGTATGTATGTAGGTAGGTAGGTAGGGTAGGTAGGTAGAGTTTGGTAGGTTTACGGAGGTAGGTGTAGGTGTAGGTAGGCGTAGGTAGGTAGGTATGTAGAGTAGGTAGAGGGCAGGTAGGTTGGGTAGGTATGTAGGGCAGGGTAGGTAGGTAGGTAGGTCGGGTAGGTAGGTAGGGTAAGTGCGCCCTAGATAAGTACTTAGTGCTACCCGTGCGAAGCCGGGGCGGGCAGCTAGTGGATTATACATTTGTTTCAATTTAAACCGAGTCTATAGGTACCTACATGGTATTAGTATGTACTATCATGACAGCGTGGAATTAGTATGTACTATACCTACATGTAATTAGTATGAACTATCCTATACCTACCTACTATAATGAGCATTCTCTATTTTTTTCACCACTAGCTGATATAAATAACAGTGAGTGGTTTGTGAGTTGGTGGTGACATTTACTCCTTGTAAATGAATACATCGTCTAGATAAACTAAGTGGTGGGTAAGTACTAAAAAAAAGAATCATCAAAATCGATTCATAAAAATAAAAAAAACACAGACGAATTGAGAACCTCCTCCTTTTTGAAGAAGTCGGTTGAAAAACGTTCACATTCAAGTCGCTGGTAAATTCATAGTAATTTTGACAGATTGCGAATGAGATTCGAATGCGAACGTTCTTAAAAATTACGGAAATTGCCCCTCAGAGCAGAGCTCGTTCGCCCAGGTACCTACTTTGTTCTTTATTTCTGTTCAGACCCGAGAGAGGAATACAAATGTTGATTTTAATTGATAAGCAAATCGTGGGAGTTATCGAATTACATCATGTATCTTTGTGGAAAGAATAACGTATGGATGGACAGACAATTTCATAGAATAACAAACACCTACGCTTTAAGGCTCGTACAAACAGGCGCGATATCGCAGGCGCGACAGGCAGCGGTACCTTTGTCGACAAAGGTACCGCTGCCTGTCGCGCCTGCGATTTCGCGCCTGTTTGCACGAGCCTTTATTCTAATTTATATTGAGATATTTATAAGTAAAATGTGATTCAGGTTGTTCTATGTTCGGTTTGACTGCGGCCCACGTGCAAAATATTTTGCAGTAGAACAAATCCTTATACGCCTCTGCATGCAGCTCGCTTGTCTCACATACATGTAAATAGCGACTTTGCTTACAATGCTCAATTCAGCAGCTCCTGCAGAATATTGATGCGTCGATGACAGATCTGAGCTAATAATATCCTTTCATCATTTATTTATTTATGTTGACACATGAGGAACTGAATATCAATTTCCTTGTATATATAAACATACTTAAATTGATTGTTATTTTTCATTTTGTGATTACTTAAACGCACCCACTGTGATAAATGGTGTGAATAACACACAATTTATCTTTCACATATTTAATTAATTATAATATAAATAGTATTTATGCTAGCCTAAACTGTCCCACTGCTGAGCAAAGGCCTCCCCCAAATCTTTCCAAACATCCTTTTTCAGGGCCATCTCGATCCAATCCTTGCGGTACGCGTCTAGATTGTCTCGCCATCTCTTTCTGGGCCGGCCTCGGCGGCGCCGTCCATCTTCAGGCACCCACCGCGTGCAGACTGTTGCCCAGCGGTCGCTATGCATGTGCCTGACATGACCCGCCTAGTCCCATTTTAGCTTGGCAGCCTTTTTGCCTACGTCTAGAATCCCCGTTTTGGAGCGCAACGTGGTGTTTCGTATTATGTCAGTTCGGTTTACGCCCAGAATGCTGCGCCCCATTAGATGCGAAGTTAAGAAATTTTCTTAACCCAATAGCCATAAGATATACACCAATGGAAACATCTCTTCAAAGGAAATATTTTGTGATAAGACGCTTCTCTCGATTGTTAGTACGAAAGGAGCTACAGAGCTTAAAATGTGAGTTATTAAGCATTATTGAAATTCATCACCTATTTAGGTCATTAACTCTGAACTGACTAATAATAGACAAAAGTCGTGTTAGTAGGTTAGGTTTCCCTTCAAAAGTTCTTTCCATTGGTGTATATCTTATGACTATTGGGTTAAGAAAATTTCTTAACTGCGGTGCCCCAGTAGTAACACTTATTTAGGTCATTAACTCCAAACTGACTGAGAACTAGCAAAAGTCATGTTAGTAGCAAAGGTTCTCATTGGAAAGTTCTTTCCATTGGTGTATATCTTATGGCTATTTGGCTAAGAAAATTCCTTAACTTCGGTACCGAAGTAGTCACCTATTTATGCCATTAACTCCGAACTGATTAACAATTGTTAATAGTCATGTTAGTAGGAAAAGTTCCCATCAAAAAGCTAAAGCCATTGATGTATATCATAATGGCTATTGGGCCAAGAAAATTCTTTAACTTCGATGCCCAAGTATTCACACCCATTTAGGTCTTTTACTCCGAACTGACTAACAATTGGCAAAAGTCGTGTTATTAGGAATGGTTCCCCTTGAAAAGCTCTTTCCTTTGGTATATATCTTATTTTTATTGGGCTTCAGGGCAGAACCCCATAAGCAGGGGCCCATTCTCCTTTGACAAGACTGTAGTTTAATAGTTACGTTTGCAAAAACAATCAGTCAGCTGGGTGCGGACAGGGGAGTTCTGTCAGCTGGACCCTGAAATAAACTGTGCATTACTCGAATATTCTATATCTTTAGTGCGTCAGCTGACGGTCTTTCCACCGCTACCCACGCAGCTGATTGTTGTTTTCGTACTTTTGATAATTTTAACAATCATCTTTGTTAAATTTCATCCGGCGTACTGTAACTTTATTTTACGTTTTTTTTCACAAGTTCATGCGAGCGGCTGACGCATAATCCCCCCTCCACCATGCAGCTGACGATTTTTTTTCAGCTCAGTATGATGTAAATATTTATATGAAAAAAATTTCAGCCGGCGTACTATGACTTAATTTTTTTCACCACTTCCGTAACCTTTCAATCCTACACCCACCGCGGGTGCGTCAGCTGACGCTCGGTTCACTTATCATTCATTCGAGATCTATTGAACAAGATGGCAACCGATCGGCGTAAAAACACTACCTAAAATGCAACGGTACCTCCCGGGCTAAAATATAGTAAAACATTTTTTTAAAGAGTAACGGTCGAGTTTCTTTCCCATTCTTCTCCATATGAAAATTTCTTTTTGGAAGGGGCAACTAGAATCAGTTCTATTTTTTGTTTTTGAAGTTCAAAAGTGCCTTTAATGTGCCTACTTGAAATAAATTAATTGACTTTGACTTATATTATTCTAATCTATAATTCCGTACTTGTTTTTGTAAGCTTTCCAAAAAACACCCTTTTCTCATTGATTGTACTAATTTTCCGTACTCGGTACAGGCACTTAGTACCTCTAAGTGCCTGCTGAACTACGAGCGATGAATGATGTACGACGTACTGAAATTACTCCTTTTTAGGGTTCCGTAGTCAACAAGGAACCCTTATAGTTTCGCCATGTCAGTCTGTCTGTCTGTCTGGCTGTCCGTCTGTCCGCGGCTTAGCTCAGAGACTGTTGGTACTAGAAAGCTGTAATTTGGTATGGGTATACATATAAATCACATCGACAAAGTGAAAAAAAAAATCGTAAAAAATATTTTTTTTTGGGTACCTCCCCCTGCTGGTAATGTGGGGATGGATTTTTTTTTCGTCAATCCCATTGTGGGGTATATCGTTGGAAAGGTCTTTTAAAAATAAGGGGAGTTTGTAAACTATTTTTGGATTCAGGGATCCGTTTGCGAAATATTAAGCTTTGAAGTGCTAATTTTTGTTAGAGTCAAGTCCCCCCCCCCCCCCCCCTGCCAGGTAAATGGACCAACCATTTTTTTGTTGGGTATGTGAAAAAATTCACGGCAGTAGTATATATGTTATGGACCAAGTGATAAATACGGGCATTTTTCATAATGCCCGCGCATTATGAATAATGACAAGCTACTTAGGGCAAAATAATAAATTATAATTTGAACTTCCTCATTTATCACATTGCCTCGTCATTATAAATATTGCCCTGTGGTCTTTGGGCAATCTGATAATACACAGGTATTTTGCACGGGGTGCGGGTATCGCGCGGGGTGGGGGCTCGCATTTCGGAGCCGCGCCCGCTCCAGTCCGACAAGTCAGTTTTAACAACAGTTTAACATTTAATTATGGTAAAGTCATCATAGGTCGGCAGAGTGTCTATGAATGGAAATATTTTATTTGATTTTAAATATTGATTCTGAAATGAAGAGATCCGTAGGAGAACCAAGGTAACCGAAATGTCCGACATAGCCCGAAGTATTGCCAAACTTAAGTGGCAGAATGCCAACTTTCAAGTAGAGTTCAATTAAAATGAGTGAGTGTATTGAAGAGTGCTCAGTGAGTGAGTGTTTTTTTACTTTATCTTTAATGTGATGTTTCCTTTTATTTTAACCGCCGACGCCCGGTGCGCCTGCTGCGGGCTGGGTGAGTGGACGAGATCTCCCTCTCCCTTTCCGCAGCCTCCTTCTGCGAGACGACCGTCTCGCAGTAGGAAACCACCGCATCCCAGGACTCCTCGCTGCCGACCATGGCATTGACTACGGCCGACAGCGACAAGTCGCTGCCTACTTCTGGTCATACTCTAACCTAACCTGACATATCGTAACCTAAGATTGAAATGTTTGACAAATGATAAATGTCCCAAACGTTTTGTGTTATTATAATAATCAGCATTACAATAAGTCTACCAAATGGAACGTTGTCATACAAAAATTTGCTAGTTGTCAAAGTGAAACATCGGCGAAACGTTGGTTGGCAAGTGATAATCTGCCAAACAATTTTTGGCGAAAAGGCAGGATACCAGGCCTATGTCGAGCAGTGGACGTCTTTCGGCTGAAATGATGATTGATTCTACGTTTGAAAATAAAATAATAGTATTAAAATCTGGTTTTAATTATACTGCCCCATAGGTGACTAGCATTATAAAAAATGCCCGGTCAATTTGATTATTTCAATAGTTGTTATCACATTGCCCTCTCATATTGGGCATTTTTCAAACTGCCCGGGCATTTTTCATAATGTCCTATTAATCACTTGGTCCATAACATATATAACGAAATTAAAAGGAAAACTAACACCGCTACGTAGGCTCCACAAGTAACCGAGTAATAATCGACCAACTTAAATTTGCAGTTGCAAGAACATGTTCTCCTATACATTCTTTATCGGAGAACAAGTTTATCAACTACAATGTTAAGTTTTTTGGATAAATTTATCCCAACTACGGAACCCTTCATTGTACGTGGCTCGACATGCACTTGGCCGGTTTTTTTGTAACTTTAGACTGTGGTTTAGTGAAATGCATCGTTATTTAGGTAATATTAAAGCGACACGTCATCATGAACAACGATATCATTCATAATGATCGATGAGTGGGTGTGGACGAGCGCTAGTGTTTGCATCCATAACACGACGATATGCACAACATTTGCTTTTTTGATCAGGAAGAAGCCTTGAAATTCTTAGCACACAACAAAGTTTCATTGTTTTAAACTATTATGAAGTTTATTTCGAACGCATTCAACTAAACAAATCGCTCATTATTTCCTGTGGCTGTTATGAAACCGATCGCAAGCCAAATAAGAATCGTACAAAGTTGCAAATAAAATTTAATGCTCCTTTGACGCGCTGCTGAGTCATTCGAGGTAGGTACCTCATCTCCGGAGGTACTCCAAGCCACCAGTTTCGCATTCTATAGTACTACCTCGAAGACATACGTTGAATACAAATGGTTTGTCGATCAGTGCGGCCGCCGATAGGTACCGATGCCAGTACGTGGCTCGTGTGCTAACTCACTAAGGTGACAATCACCAAATGTTCTTAATTGTAGCTGTCAGGGTGCGCCTATTCTGAAGTCAGTAAATAAGACTTCTTTGAATGCTAAGTCTCACCAATCAAAGAATTGGTTACAGAACGAGGCTATTAACGACAGTGCCTGTAAGTAAGAGTTATCGTCTGTCCGCTTCTATACAGGACAAAGAACTTTACCTAAATTGGCGGTAGGTACCTTGGACTATGTATTGCCGGGTGATGCACTGGTTACTAATGTTTTACTTCGCGAGATATTGGCAAGTAGTGTTCCGTCACTTTTTGTGGTATTTCATTTTGCTAAAGGCCTTCCTTCCAGAAGAGGTTGTCGCGACTCGCGTGTGCATCGCGTGAGCTGTAGGCCTTTGGTCCATGGGGTGCAAAGAGTGGTACTGGAAGTTGCACTGGCTGCAACTTCCAGTAGGCTCGGGAGGCTTAGAATGATGATGATGAATAAATGGTAGAATGATGATGTTGAAAGTTAACTCACCATTTGCGGCAGCCAGCAGATCATGAAGAGCACGGAGAGCGTGGCCATGAGGCGGCTGAAGGCGACCTCCTCGGCCGTGGCGGCGTTGTGATGCGCGAGGGGGGCGGGGCCGTCGGAGCGCGCGCGCTGGCGGCAGCTGGACTTGCTCACGCGCCGCACGACGGGCGCGGAGCCGCGCGGGGCGCTGATGGCGTACAGCGCGCGGATCACCGCCAGGTTGCAGTACACCAGGACCATGCACAGCACCGTGCCTGCGCAACAACAAAATCACACGTTACGTATTAATAACATAAAGTTAAGTTTACTAAGTTTCAAAAGGTATGAAACCACAAAAGAAAATCTTTAAGTAGTAGAAACGTATTTAATTTGTGGTAAAATGCTCTTCTTGTATTCTCTCTCTCACATTTTGACTAGTTATGCGAACATAAAAGTAGGGAACAGCTGTTTTTTTTCGCGATTTCAGTTTGGTCCCATAGTAAAAGTTGTTCATGATGATGAGTGCAATGACCTCTTAAAATATTTCGTGTATGATAAGATACACCATAAAATGTCTGGCTAAAACGTCCACTACTTATACATACAATAAACGAATGGAGCCGTGCCTTCTTTTATTGGTCCTTCATGTGCATTTGTGTCAATAAGCCTATTGAGAGCGTCTGAGCCATACTTAAGTACCTACTAACGAGGTTGGTTAGACAGACACCGATCGAGTGATCGTAATGTAATACTGCCAGAGAGTGCGTTACAACTGAGGCATACTGCCAGAGAGTGCGTTACAACTGAGGCATACTGCCAGAGAGTGCGTTACAACTGAGCCATACTGCCAGAGAGTGCGTTACAATACAAAAACGTAAAATGTGCAAATTCAAGAATTCATAAGAGCTGAATGATTCATGTAAGTTTTACTTAATTGAAAGCTGTAGGTTGCTTAAGTATTGTTCCAAATAATACCTACCTATTGAACGCATACTTTTCGTCCTGGATCGCAGACGAAGTCGCGGGCAACAGCTAGTTTCACTGAATGATATACTAACAGAAATTCAGGATGTCTGTATGTGTGTAACTCACCGAAAGCGACGTAGAAGACAGCGTATGCGAGGTCGATGGGTGTCTCGGCGTTTCTGTAGCGGGTGCACTTGTGTTGCGCCTCGTCGTAGTACAGGCCCAGCCCGATGATGGGCGCGCATGTCAGCAAGGCCGCCCAGAACCACGACACCAGCAGCGCCAAGCGGATCACGTAGTACGTCACTTGCTGGAATGAGGAGCGGGGCTCTTAAGTAGACAAGTTATGTCCTGACACGGTCGAGATTGCCATCGACCCTCTAAAATAAGGAGGATTAGGAGAATGCAGGTTTCGGCAAAGTTTATCAGTACTCGTATTAGACTACGTCATTTTCATCACGCAGATATGCCTTTAAAGCTAGTTAGGAGTCAAGTTGGTGCATAACAGTTCCTATCTATGTCCCCAACGGAGTGAATCAAAAGCAGCGATGACGACGTTTGATCAGTCCAAGAAATAAGTTAATTCTATTTTTAATTGAAAGGAACAGCAAACACTTACATTAAAAGAACTTACCTACAACAATATATTGTATTTTTTTCATATCATACCATTTAGGGCCGATTTTTCCAACGTAACAAGATACCTTTATCCAAGATACCTTTTTTGATTTTAACAAGATACCTTTATTGAGCTTTATCCAAGGAATAATTATGAATTTCTGAAAGTTTTTCCATATCTGTCAGACGTCAATTTTATTCCACGGATAGCTGTAGTATATCTGACGTTGGAAAAATCAGCCCTTACACGTCAAAATCACTCGTCAATAGGTGTGATATTCTCTTGACTTGTGGGAACCAGTTGGTCTAGTGACTAGACCTACGAGGTCAATAACAATATCGTGTTTACCCGACTACGGCGAAGAAAAAAGGAGGGTTATGATTTTGACCGGTATGTATGTATGTATGTATGTATGTTCATCTGTTCCCTCCTATCTTCTAAACCACTCATCACAATTTCACAAATGAGGTATCGTTGGAAGCGTCTTGATCGTCCGCTGGTTATAGGCTATGTAGCGTCACATTACATCACATCACATTATTACAAATGGCGCCCTCTAGAGGACATAAAGTCAGGAACGAATTTAAAAAAAATTGTTTAATCGTACCATGTTGGGTATCAAATGAAAGGGCTTTAATGAGCACATTTCAAATATATATATATATTATATCCCCAGAACAATTTTAAAAAATTAAAGTAATAAAAACTTTTTCTTTATTTAATAGTAAGTAAGTACCTAAACTCTAAGCTTGTGATTCATTGTCAACTTTAGATTCAATAAAGGAAATACAATAATGCAATATTCCATCAATCAAACATTATCTGGCGATACCGATGCTAAAACTTTCCTCATATCGTGTAAACCAGCGTTTCCCATTAGCCGGGTCGCGACCCGGTACTGGGCCATCAAAATAAAATACCGTCGCAACACTCGCAAGATTGTTGTCAAGAATACACAAAACTAGATCATCAAGCAATAACTTTTTTGATGCCTTTTAAAATAAATATAGACACCGACTTGAAGTGGAAGGAACCAGACCTTAGGATAAAGCTTACGTAATTTTCCGCGAACTTGGATTCTTTGGTAAAAAATAAGCAGCAGCTCCATACTTCGCACTAAAATATGTAGTTAAAACATTTTTACTATTAATAAGTGTGTATTATTTTATCTAATGGAACCAGCTTGAGTTTAAAAGTATTAAGACTACATTCGTGGTTTGTTCCCGGTTAAGTGGGTCACGAAGGGGCAGTGTGAAATATACCGGACCATGGCAGAACAATGTTTAGGAAACACTGGTGTAAACTATTGTTACCTAATTACTACAGCTGATAGGACATCAGCTCAGCCAATAATATTTCATATTTTAGGCCTACCTACTTAGATATGCGTATAGTTTTCCTGTCCAGCCTTTCACTGCATGATGGGAATTCCTCTCAAACTAGTTACTACCTAACAATAATCTCGATCAGCGCTAGCCCGGGTGACGGCGCAGTTATTAAGTCTTAGATTACGACCAATAGGCTAAGCGTATGCTGAGACGCAGGTGACGCAGGTCCACGCAGAGCAGGTCAAAGTCAAAGTCAAAGTCAAATAATTTATTTCAAATAGGCACATAAAAGGCAATTTTGAACGTCAAAACAAAGAAATAGAACTGATTCTAGCTGCCCCTTCCAAAAGGTAGTTTTCGTATGGAGAAGAATGGGCAAGAAAATCCACCGTTACTCTTTAAAAAAATGTTTTATAATATTTTGTATAAGTGAATTATATAATTATATGTGAAGACGATGCACCTAGAATAAAATAAGATTACTGTACCACAAAAGGTAGAAAGGATTATAAATTGAGCAATGACAAGTAAAATAATTATGTGATAGATACCTACATGGTGCTCACATATTGACAAACATTGTAGAAGTATACCTACGATATTATAATATTCCTAACATTGTTATAATGTAATACTAATAAGTCAGTGCGTGAGTTTAAAGTAATCACAGAGTAAAATATACAACTAATTTAGCAACCAGTTTGATTGTGTCCAGACTCTAAATTGTCCTATGGAGCAAGACCAGCATGTTTCCAGGCATTATTATCTTGGATATAGTCCTCTAATTTGTAATAAGCTTGTTTACAAAGTGTACTTTTTATATGAGTTTTAAATTTTCTTTCATTTAATTGCAATATATCACAAGGTATTTTGTTATAGCATTTAACACAGTACCTCATAAAAGATGTTTGTACTTTAGCTAATCTGAAAAATGGTTGATCTATTTTATCTTTATTTACCGTCATAAGGTCATCATAAGGTACCGTCATAATATTAATCCTTTTAAATAGTTCTCTGAGAGATTCGCGGCGACATTGATTTTAAATGGCTCTGACGGCTCTCTTTTGCAAAATAAAGATGGATTCAATGTCAGCAGCCCGACCCCACAGTAAAATACTTGGCTTGGGATTGAGCTGCTCCAATTTTTTCCATAAAAAAAAAAAAAATACTTATTGAATTTTGTTATTTTTGATAACTTTGTATTTTATTATATACATATATAGTGACATGAATATTTACTTTGTGAAGTATAATATTATTATTATTTTAATTACCTATTGTGAATTTGAGGACTATGTGGATTATGTATTTTATTTATCAGGCAGTTTGAGTACTATCGGTTACATAATATACAAATTATGCAACGTTTTGGAAACAGGACGAACCGACCGATGCCTGCCTCACTTATGTCTGAATTAGAAATTCTAATGACAGACGCTTCAACGACCTATCTTGTAGTTGCACAATATTGTATCCATTCTAAGTGTTTTTGTGTTTTAAAGTTTCTCCTTGTATAACATTTTGTATTGCTAACGTAGGTAGCTACGCAGGAATATTGTGACCCATTTGCCTGAGATGTTTTCTAGGAATACTTTAAAGGTAGGTACGCTTTGCATTTTCAATTCAGACTACCTATGTCAAATAAAAAAAAATGTAAAATACAAAAGTGCACGCCTCATCTATCGGTATACGTAGTGCTAGAAGAGCCGATTCATATAAGAGTGCGCACTCTAGTGCAAAGAGTAGATTTTTATATAGGGTACTAGCGCGTGTAAGTGGGCGCGCGCACTTTTATACTTACATCTTTCTTTTCAATATTATTATTTCTAAGAGTGTTGGTTCGATTAAAATAGAATAGACTTTATTGTACACTATAAAACAATACACAGAAAGGAACAGTTTGTGCAATCTAAGAGTACAATGGGTGGTCTTATCGCCAGCTGCAGTTCACCTTTGTAAGGTGAACCGCTGTCCAAAATTGCATTGCAAATTGATATGAAAAATAACCTACACAAAAATATCTCATCACAGCAAACGTCAAAACGTAAGATAAGGATGTCTAGAGCTTAAAAAACCAAATAATGTGCGAAAAAACCGGCCAAGTGCGTGTCGGGCCACGCACAATGAAGGGTTCCGCAGTTGGAATGAATTTATCCTAAGAACATAGAGTTCTTATAGGTTTTCATGTAATTTATAAGTATAGAACTATTTATTGTCTTGTTTTTTTAATTTTAGTCTCAGTAGTTTCGGAGGTAAGGGTGGGAAATGGTCAATTTTCATATATTTTCTTAAATATCTTTAAAAGCATTTATTTTAAAATTATGGTAAAAAAACATATTTGAGATCCTCGCAATAAACAGCTTATTGCGAGGATCTATAAAGGAGGAGATATATATCTTAAATATTTTTTTACCCCCAAAAGTGATCCCCCATATTCAAAATTCATTTATTTTCATTACACATTCGTGTTTGGGTCACAGATATACGTATATGTGTACCCAAGTTAATCGGTCCATCGGATTCGGAGCAAATTGGCTGTGACAGACGGACAGACAGATAGACAGACAGATAGACTCATGAGTGATCCTATAAGGGTTCCGTTTTTTCCTTTTGAGGTACGGAACCCTAAAAAGGAGAAAATTGTATTGGCTTCTAAGAATTGTACAAAGATCCATAATATTGAAGATTGGATAGAGCAATCTTCCAACCTCAATCCAACGTTGGCCAAGATAGGCGGTGCACTTCTCATGGCACTGCATGACAAGTGCACCGCCTATCTTGTCCCAGGCTTCTTTAAGTGCGACATATGTGCTCATTTTTAAAATGCGCACTGTTATACACGTTGACGCGCACTCTTATACGACCGGTTGTATTTTTTTCCTCCTAACATTCCAATAACAAGTCTGTGACCTAAATATATCGATTTGGACTCGAAAACACATAAATCTCTTCCAGAGAGATTTAAATATAACTCTTTATTGTGTCGGTTGTTCATTCTGTGTATTATAGACATACCTACATAAATATAAATAAACTGTGTACCTAATGTATAAGTAGGTAGTGAAGTTTTTAATTACCTACCTATGTAGGTTACCTATACTTAAGCCCTAAAACCCTTTCTGAGTAGCTCCACCATTACTAGTTGCGGGAAAGTCCGAAAAGGATACCGGGACCCTTGGCAACAGGCAACTGAAGGAACACGGGTGGGTTTTAGTCAGTGAAAGTCTGACCGCCCTCCCGCTCCGCCCAGAGCTGAAGAAGTACTTAATTTGACAATTTCCAAATCACAAAAAAAAAAAATGCTCCACCATTACTGACAAATGCTTGCACTGATTGGACAGGTCCACACATATCTGTGTAGTTCTTTCCTCAAAAGACCATTTCAGACGCTAATCTGCATGGTCCTCATTTGGCCTGATCATGATTATGTCTAGACCTCTGAGTTTGTTTCGGCATTTCTTCTCAGAGTAGTCAGATAGGAAAAACTGACCTCATCTAGCTTATTTTTAATATTTTACAATGCATGCGCTCAAAAAGAGCGTTTTGTAAGCAGTTTTTGTGTTTTTTAAATCATGCCTGAGGACGAGGTCGTAGCGGAGGTCGGCACCTTGTGCGGTCGACTGCCGTTAGGAACGAAGTTCCTTAGCAGCAAAACTAATAATTCATTAAACGCATTATTAATTACCTCCTCTAGATTTACATTTTGATCAATATAAATATTAATTTTATTTCCTCGCACATTGCACAGTAAAACGTTGTATGATAAACGCACGTGCGTAAGATGATTTCGGACTCGTGTCGCCTTATACACTTAGGTACTTTCTGCACTGATATCATAAATAACTCTCATCTCTAATCTTAATACCTATGGGGTATAAAAGTGATTCCTATTTACAGAATAAACAATTTCATTTCATTTCACTTGATGTGAAGGAAACTTTTAATGATGTTTCAAAAACGACAAACAGACTCCTACGTAGGTAGTATAAGTAGCCACGAACAATACCGTATCGTAGTTCACCAAGAAAAGAATAGTAGATTGTTGCATCGAGCGCAAAGCGAGTTATTAATGTATGTTGGTGCCCGAGCGCACGCGAGGGCACTAAATTAACACGATCGTGCATTAATTAAACTAAATCCAGTAAAATATCAATATTTTATTGGATTTAGTTTAGTAAAACGACATATCACTAAACATTTTTAGTGAGAAGACGTAATAAACAAGAATATTCGACATCTACCGTAATTTCGTGGTATCCCTAGGGATTTCCTGAAATCCCTGGTTTCCTCATTTCCCTACAACATATTTAAGGCTCTTACATACTGGCGCGACTAGCCGCGCGACGCCATGTCCGCCGCCGCATTGTTCGCCGTGAAGATTTCTCAGAAATTGTTTTGTTAAAAGTCGCGTTGCGCGACATGTCACGCCACTACGTAAGAGCCTTTATGCATGCGTGACCCATCATAGACGTACGCGACCGACATCAGCGTAAGAGGAATTCATGTTATGCAGGCCTTAGAACCAGCGAGAGTATTGATATTAGCTGCCTGAGTTATGGCAACACTTTCAGAACACGATTATTTTACAGTAAATGGCGTTTTGAATTTCAAGATTTTATTTGTAGGAAAGTTTCAGGTGGTTGTTGGTAAGGACAAGGAGCATGTTTGTAACAAGCATGTTCGGCGTACCTACCTTATTGGGTTGTGTCAGGTTCAGTCCAGGTCAATAACATTAACTATTATTAGAGAATACGAATAGGTACCTAATAATAAAATAATTGCTATGTATTTTGTGCCTTTGTATTTTTTGTTGGGGATCCTAAATAATACATTGTCAACCACGGGTTGATCGAACGCTTGCCCTCGGTCCGTGGATCATCCATTACATATCGTTGGTCTCCTCGCTACGGGTAGTTAGAAGCCCGAAAGTCTGCCTTACTACGGGGTATCGTATTACCCGGTAACTGAGTTGTAGAGGCCAGGCAGGCTGTCATTCCAAGTAAAATACTGGTATTCAGCTATTACCGGTTAGACTGGAAGCCGACACCATAGTTGGGAAAAGGCTTGTTTACAGACTTATGCTCGGTTCCGATTACGTCATTGATTGAGGAAAAACTAATTGATGAAACAGGTTTATAATGAAATGCCAAAAAAAATCTAAATAGCAAAAGTGTCTAATAAAATGGGTAAGTACCTATCAGGAAAAGTTGAATTAAATGAATCCTTTAGTTGTTTACACGTCGCAAATGTCAAGGTCGCTCTTGTTCCGCATTCTGTGGGTAGGTAATGAAGGATAAAGATCATCATTCTAGTTTCTAATAGCTAATAGGTACCTACAGAGCCGTAGCTAGGGGGGGGCATTGCGGGGCAATGCCCTACCTTAAAATACCAATTCCCTACCTTAATTAAATACCATTAACTAATAATAAGCAAAGTACCTACTGTGAAGCTAAGTTATGCTGTAAAAAACATTGAAAAAAAATGTTGTATCCGAATCTACATTTTCATCTTTAACTGCAATAAATAGGCCTCAAATAACGCAATGAATGTTGTTGTACTGTCAAAATGAAACAGGTTTAGTCTTAATCGGTTACGAAAATAAGTTACGCAATTAGATAGCAAAACAGATCAAGTAAAATGTTTACTTCCGCCCTACCTGTATATAATAACAGCTGCCCTATCTTAACTTCAAGTCTAGATACGGCCTTGGGTATCTAATAAAAACACACGTTCAAATTACGTTATCTTTCTTGTCTCTACTTATTGGTCGTCGAGTAGGGTTGTTGACGTCAGGATGGCCAGCGCGCCGCAGGTGGTCATAAACAATGTGCCATTTGTGCTTCCTGATCCTTCTGATAACCTGGTACTTACGAGAGCTAGGCGCTTCTCATAACTGTTATGTCCACCTGCCCTATTTGGCATCTTTGATAACAATACAAACGCCCGTATATACCTCTTGAGTAGTGAGCGAACCATTAACACAAATGAACTGCCTTCATTTCATATTTTTGCACGTTGATATTATCTAGAATGTCACTAAAGTGAGTGCTTTAATCTATTTTCTATTACGACGGTACATACCTAATAACAGTAATTGTTCCTAGAACACAAACAGTGAGGCTATCATAGCAGTTGACCGTTCATTTAGAAAAGTCAAATATAACAAACTCTAATTGATTAATATTCGACACACCTTACACGCTTCACACAGGGATCAATCAAAACAAATAGATTAAATTGTTATTTCACCCTTAGATAGCTATTAGCAGTTTGTGTGATGAATTGAATGATCATAATAAATATGAAATGTTACGTAAACAAACATGTGAACCGCATCGCTGGGGAATTCTGCCGCGTGTAGCCGCAGCTAAAAATAATTGTATTGATTTGATGGAGCGTCGATGAGATGAGCTGTTGAGCTGTCAGTGGAGTTCAGTGGAACGGACGAGAGCTGAGATAGTGCCCCGACAACAGCTTATAGGAAAAGGGAAAACCAACAAAACAACAAGTAATTTTTCGTTTTATGCAATTTACTGTGAAGGGAGAAAATAAATATTGGGGAAACCTGTATTCTATGAGAGCCAACATTTCAAAGATGTGACACATGTGTGTGACATTCACAACCCCGCACTAGGGCCGCGTGCTCACTACTTCTCACAGACAAACAGTCTGATTATGTCGTTTATTTCACTTTAAAGACATACAAATTATATTTTTAAATATTAGAATGAAAAGTATATAAAAACATTTAAAAATATAAAAAGTAGTAGCCCACCGGTATCGGGAACAAGGTCCAAGCTACCGGCGGTGAGGGCTCCAGAGAGAGGAACCTCCTAGCAATGCGAGCCGTGTCCAGGAGTACCGCTTTCTGAATCAAGCCCTTAATCCAGCTGCCCAACGAGAGCCTCCATAGGTGTTGGTCGAGACTCTTGGCAATTAGGCCATTGGCTGATACGACTATCGGCACAATGATCGCAGAGTCCACATCCCACATGTCGACAACCTCGTGAGCCAAGTCAAGATACTTGATTTGTTGATCTTTCTCGGCCTTCACGAGGTTTCCGTCATGCGGGACCGTTATGTCAATGATCATTGCGCGCCGCTCTGTTCGATCCACCACCACAATATCAGGCTTATTGGCAACAATAGTCCTGTCAGTGATGATGGATCGATCCCAGTACAATGTGATATTTCCATTTTCGAGAACTGGGTCGGGCACATACCTGTAGTACGGCACTTCGATTCCACAAGGCTGTATTTCAGAGCAAGTTGCTGGTGGATAATCCTGGCTACAAGATTGTGTCTATGCAAGTACTCTCCGTTAGCTAAATGAGAACATCCGGAGATAATGTGACGGATTGATTCTCCCGGTCATTAAATCAATAATATAAAAATAAAATATATTGGAATCTCCTTCAAAAAGTCAAATTAATTCGGATTAATTATTCATTAAATAATAATAGTAATTAAATTATTTCAATGACATTCCTAGAATTATTACAATACATTAACAGATAAATAAATAAAGATACATGCAAAATATTATTTTCTATTACATAATATCACTGAGAAGTCTTGATTTTGGAAAAATTATCATTTTATCGTTTATAGTAACATCTATTAACTAAAAGGCCCTTTAGATGTTTCTTAAATAAGGCAGTGTTCTTTGCCCTAATTTCTTTAGGTAATTTATTGAAGATTACAGTAGCCATGCGAAACACACTTTGTTCGGCGCACACAGAGGCGAAATGCGTCACGTTGTTGCCTATTACTGACTTCTGAGGCTAATGTAAATAAATTGTGATTAACCTTAACAAACATCGTCATAAATATATAGGTTTGGGAGAGTTAGAATTTTGAACTCCTGGAAAACCGGTTTACAGGTTTCAATTAACCCAAACATAGCCCTTATGCATCGTTTTTGTGCCTTAAGAATTAAATCAATGTCAGTTGAATTTCCCCTAAAAATAACACCATACCTCAGGACAGGAGCAACTAAACCATGATATTTTGTCGGCATCATTTCTAAGAAATTGCGCGGCTTTCCTTCTATTCGCCTACCTAAGATCCGTGCGTGACCCCGGCAAATAACCTCTTCGCTACAGTTCTTTTTTTTTAATTAGTTCCTGACTTTATGTCCTCTAGAGGGCGCCATTTGTAATAATGTGATGTGATGTCAAGACGCTTCTAACGATACCTCATTTTTCAAATTGTGATGACTGGTTTAGAAGATAGGAGGGAACAGATGAACATACATACATACATAGTTATCGGTCAAAATCATAACCCTCCTTTTTTCTTCGCCATAGTCGGGTAAAAAGGAAAACGCTAGCTTTAGGTACTTAGGAAATAGGAATACATCTATTAAAATTTCATATTAGATGGACACTCGCGCTCTATAATGTATCGTGAATTCATGATCATTAGGTTTATATATCGCTGTCAGTGATGTGTATACTAGTAAGTATTATAGTAGGGATTCCCAGAGATATTTTGTTTCGATGAAATGATGTGAAGTTAGTAAAATTTCCAATCCTTGATCAGACGATAGACGATCTAGGCTTGTATAAAGCTGGCACCTGAGGGCACGGGACCCGGGGACCCCGCCAAGACGAGCCAAGACGAGCCAAGCGAAGCGAGGGCACTATACATGAATCTTGTTATGTATCACACTGCACACTGAAAGCTCTCAGATGCTATAAAATACCGAGGTCTAGCCTGACCGTTTGCATACTATATTTTTTCACAGATATTTTTTATATACTTAACAGAATAGGCTTTGCAGAGCATCCGTCGTGTCCGTCAGTGTTCCCTGTCTGACAGTCTCGAATAAACCTCGAAGCCGTACCGTAAGATGCTGCTAGGAACCAAACAATGAAGTTTAATGTTACCTTCTGGTAGAGGAAGGGCCGCGTGAGCGCCAGGTACCGCTCCAGTGCCATGGTGACGGCGATGCACACCGAGCCGATGCCGAACACGCGTAGCACGACACGCGTGGCGCAGTACGCGCGAGTCGTGCCCACGCCCGCCACGTGCTCGCCCACCAGCATCGCGCACATCATGCCCACCTGCAACACAGGGAACTATCAGTCTAATCCTTTTATCATCCTCATCGTCATCATCATTGGTAGCCTTGTTCCCAACCAGTGCTGAGAATAGACCTCCTTTTGCCATGCTCCTACAGTAACAAGGGCGAAATCCTTCTCAATATTGTAAATGCGAAAGTGTGTCCATGACTGTCCATGGCTTTAATAGAGCCGAAACGATCTTGCGGTCTCCTCACGATAACGTCCAATCCATGTTATTTTCAAAGTATTTAAGAGAGTTCTTCATTCAACTTAAGAATTTTAATTGGAAAAGCCTCAAGAACCAATAGGTTTCTGTTCAAGCCGCCCGCCGCCGAGTCTATAATGGTTAGGTTAAGTGAGTGATGTTCTGTTGTTTTGAGGGTTCAAACCCCCCCCCCCGAAATGTGAGAAACCAGAATCTCAATCCAAAGATCGTCCTTAGGGTACCTTCGCACTCTAATACAGATTGTAATCTACATTATTATACCGCTGATACGAACAAAAAAAAAGTTCGAGTTCGCTTCAAAAAATCAAAATCAAAATATTTTATTTCACATAAGCCTACATGGGCACTTATGAAACGTCAGAAGCTAGGTGCACGGTTCCAATTGGTCGTTTCCTATGGAGAAGAGCCGGCAAGAAACTCCACGGTTACTCTTTTAAAAGAAAATAATAATTGGCTTTACAATATTTTCGATTTACAGTGTTAATAGTTATGGGAGGACAGTGTAGGCCTTTCAAAAAGTTTCAGGTAGGTTAGGCTAAGCCTACAATGTTCTCACATTCACAAGGTAGAAAAGAATCTATATATAAAAGATAAATAAGATACTAAAGATAAAAAAGCCTATTTAAACCAAATGACATGATTGCCATTACAACTGTAACAAATCTGATTAATTATCATGTCCACAAAAGCCACTAATAAAGAGTTGAAATTAAATTGTATGTATATAAATGTCAAATAATATTATGATTATGTCTGTCAGGAATGAATGCAAAAAAATAACATGGTAATTTGGGAGCAGTTAATAGACTCTTACATAATTATGCCGTTAATGAGGTATCAGGGAGGCCACATGTGCAGAAGGAATTATTGCCAAACTTCCCTGTCTTCAACGTATTCTTTAATGTTATAGTATGCTTTTTTGACAAGGACACGTTTGATGAGGGTTTTGAACGGTAAGTTCAAAACCCTCATCAAACGTGTCCTTCGCTAAGTTCTGTAACCAACTTTGGTAACTTATTATAAAAGTGGATACTGTTTATTTGGGTATCACTATTTCATGTTTACTACGTATTGTATTTATATTATCCTAAGTTTTTGCGAACATACAAAATACTTTCTAAGATGTAAAGCGAAGGCAGAGTTAGTATATCAATTTCTTTGAATTTATTTCTAAGGGACTCATTAGGACCCATTTTATAGAGGGCGCGAATAGCCCTCTTTTGCAAAATGAAAATTGAATCGAGGATTATACGCATGACAAGCTTATTACGTGCTTTTATATCCTGGCTTTATTGTATCTACTATTTAATAACAGCTGTGTAAGTGTTATCATCAGCTACAATCTATCCGCTCCTGGTAGCTTTAGCACAAATAGTTGCGGCTATGGTGAGAAAAAAACTCCATGTGAAGGTTCTTATTACTCCATCTAGTTTCTAGTTCAGCCGTTTTTGCATAACAGCAAACATACAAACTTTCTCATAAATATAATATTATACAATATTTTAACTAACAAAGGGTGTTCCCGTTATCTTTTTCTACCCTCATCAGTGTAAAAAACATTTCGTAGTAAATAAAATAATGCACATAAATGTCGGAAATAGTAGAAATCTAATCCTTTTACGATTTTGTTTTGTATCCATAGAGAGGCGTGAAGAGCTCTCGAGCTCTAAGTTATAAATGAAACATTATCACGAATCACGATGCATACAATCTCGATGTTTGTGGTTTATTGGTTTATCGATTAGAAATAATTGGCTTGCCTGGGACTCTCTCTGAGATTTTGGCTTCTAAAGCTCGCTAGGGCCAAACAGTACCAAATTCTTTGGTAGAAAGACCCTTAGAGCAATTTATTCAAGACAAAACATTATTTTGTTACTCACTGCGCCCCGCGGTTTCGCCCGCGTAAGTCTCGATCCTGTGGGAATACCCGGATAAAAAGTTTCCTATGTCCTAGTCCAGGTCATGGTCTACCCCTGTGCCAAACTTCCAAAACCGTTCAGCCGTTTTAGCGTGAAAGCGTAACAAACAAACTCGCTTTCGCACTTATAATATTACTAGCTTCCACCCGTGGCTTCCCCAGCGTGGTATGTCGATAAAAAGTAGCCTAGCTATGTCCTTTCTTAGGCTCTAGACTATCTGTGTACCTACCAAATTTCATTTAAATCGGGTCAGTAGTTTTGGTGTGAAAGCGCGACAGTCAGACAGACAGACAGAGCATTTATAATATTAGTAAGGAAGTAAGGACAAGATACCACAGACAGACAAATTAAAAATCCACCGCCACACGCCTTACTGCAATCCAACGCCTTACTGCAGGTCCATAGTTGGTTCACTGCTAATAATTTAGTATTAAATGGGAAAAAAACTAAATGCATAAGATTTGCTTTACCGAATGTTAAAAGTAGTGATTGTGACATAGTATTGGATAAGGAGAAATTAGAATTCGTCGATAAAACTGTTTTCTTGGGGATCACCCTCGACTCAAGGCTGCAATGGGGTCCTCATTTAACATCTCTTGCAGGACGGCTAAGTTCAGCAGCATATGCTGTGAGAAAAATCCGTCAATTTACTGATGTAGATACCGCGAGGCTAGTTTATTTCAGCTACTTTCATAGTGTCATGTCTTACGGTATTTTATTGTGGGGACGGGCTGCAAATATCGAGTCTATATTTATTCTGCAGAAAAGAGCCATCAGAGCAATATATGGGCTCCGCAGGCGCGATTCTCTAAGAGAACTGTTTAAAGATATTAACATCATGACGGTACCTTGTCAATATATCTATGAAAACATCATGTACGTAAGGAAAAATCTAAGTCTTTTCAGTAAAAGAGGTGAAAGACACACTTATAGGACTAGAAATAGGGACCAATTAGTTCAACCGGGTTTCAGACTGGCTAAAGTAGACTCATCCTTCATGGGGGTTTAAAATGTTACAATAAAATACCTCCCCACATACTTCAACTGAATGAAACGAAATTTAAATCTTGGGTAAAACGCACACTATGCCGCCAAGCATATTATAAATTGGGGGATTACATCGCTGACAAAAATGCTTGGCTTAGCGCTGCTCCAGCTCCACAAGGACGCATAAACTAATTGATTGGCATTCGAAAATATTGTTGGAGCTGCTGAATATTGTAAAGACTATCTTGACAGTGTATAAAGTCAATCTCCTAGTATTGTATAATTTCATAGCACATATGTGAGCACTATGTACTTACCTACCTTAAAGCTACCATTTACTAGGTACGTCGTTCATTGACTTGAATGTGCCCTGGCGGCAGAGAGTATGTCATGCTCACTCAAATGTCTCGCTGGTGGTGGCGTGTGTGTTGGATCATTAAGTTCCCTTCAAAATGGTTGAGCTGAATGGTGCTGATCCATGCGTCATGTTCGTGAACGGGCGCCGCCAGTAGGGACTGGTCATCTCTAAGCTGCCACGGCTTATTTTTAATTTATTTTAATTTTTGAATTGTTTTTTATCTTTACGGACGCTTTTAACGTGCACGTCTCTTTTTTTCCTTTTTTACATTGTTCTCACATGTTTAATTTCAAATGAATGATGTAACCAATATATTGTAACAAAATTTTGATTTAAAAGAGTGTCCGTGGAGTTTCTTGCCCGTTCTTCTCCATAGGAACCTACTACGCTTTGGAATGGGCAACTAGCTTCATTTTTTTGACTGACCGACCCCTTGACAATTCAAAAGTACCTGTAATTGGTTTATTTGAAATAAATGCTTTGAGTTTGAGTTTGACACGTGATAAGGCATAAATCGAACAGATCACTACCTACAACCATTAACCTATAACCAGCGGACGATCAAGACGCGAAACGCTTCCAACGATACCTCATTTGTCAAATTGTGATGAGTCGTTTAGAAGATATGAGGGAACAGATGAAAATACATACATACATACCGGTCAAAATCATAACCCTCTTTTTTGCTTCGCCGTATAGTCGGGTTAAAAAGCAAGACTAAACAGACATCTTCTGGGCACGCTGATTATAATGGAATCATAGACCTCATACATCGCTTTCCACCCGGAGTGAGAGCGAGGTCAACCACGGGCACAAATTAATTAAAAAGTAAGTGCATCATCACTCACCAACGCCACAAGATCGTTAGCTGCTAGAGAAGTCAGCAGCAGAAGATGCTTCCTATTCCGCACCCTGCGCTCCCCCCGCCGCAGCGCGATGATGGCGCACGCGTTGCCGACGATGCCGATGGTGTACACCACCTTCACCAGGAGCACGAACGTCCTGCCCATGGGCCGAGCTGGCACCACAGGGCCCGTGCTGTTGCTCATACCGCTCATGTTGCTCGCAATGCTCTCGTTGATCATGTCCGCCACATCCGCCGTGGTGAGCATATCTGACGCGTTGGTCGTCATATTGAAAATATTATAATACTCGGAAGATCCTGCCATTTCCATGTCTTATGTTTCACAGATGATAGAATATTGTTATACTGTTGTGTATCGTTTCGGTCGTCGGGATGGCTTCGTAGTTAGCAGTCGGTATGCTCGTGAATATTTTAGATACATCGCACTCTCATGTCCACTTCTTCTCTGTGAACAAGATAGTCTGTTGTAGTTGAAATAATCTTGTAAAGTTAGCAGGTACGCCTGTCCTAGGTAAGAGGAAGAAGTACCCTCTTGATGACAGCAAGAAAAATACATTTTTGATGCAAGGAATTACTGTAGCTGTAGGTGTGCATTTCCCGAGTGCCAATATTCCGTCCTGAGTAATAAGGGCCATAAAATACGTTATAAGGGACAATCCACCAACTACCTACTCTGTATAACATTTGCAACATAAGTACAAGTACCTATTGGTCTAAACCGCAATATTGTTTAGTACATAACGATATTACCTATTGAAAACGAATTTATAATGTTATCAACATAATCATATCTTTATTTATTTCAACATCATCATATGACAGGCACTGGTTAATAAGATGCACAATCTTAAGAGCCTACCTATACTACCTCTGCTCTTTATCTCGCTCGCACCATACTACTCGCGGACTGAGTGAGAGCGAGACGGAGTGGAGAGCTGGCGGCTCCAAGTCTCGAATAGTTTAGGTGGTGATTTTTCGAGCTTTTTACAGTGAAAATACTGGTAAGTAATTTAAAAAAAAAAACATAAGACCTGCTCTATAGTTCAGTTAATAAGCAAAGTTTCATGATCTAATTTGAAGTACTTTGGATTTTTTTATCATTTCTCATTCCAAATGACATTCAAACGTATAACTTGTAAGTATACATTTTGGAATCACCTTTTAAACTCTTTATTTTGATGGGGATCCTCTTTAATTTTTAACTTTCTTTTATTATAATTATTTATTGTTATACCGGCAATAGAAATACACAAATGTGAAAACTTCAACTGTCTACCTATGAGTTACAGCCCGCCGACAGACAGACGGACATAAGGACAGCGGAGTAAGGTTTGGCACCCTTCGGGTACGGAGCCCAACTAGTCAGCTGGGGATTAAACCCGAGAACTAATCTGGCTGTTTCTATAATAATAAAGCTTCAAGTGATCTCAATGACAAGTGGCTTTTTAAATAACTTTTGTGATGCAAGACCGTAGGGTTGCAACGCTTGGAAATTGGATTGGACTGTTCACGGATTTCAGATATGTACTTGTTTTCATTTGATATTTACTTAATTGCAGGAAGTTTTTTTTTTTTTTTTTTTAAACTGTTTGATACCTTTTTTTTAATAGTTTAATTCATTTAATTCTTACTTTGAGAAGTTTTATAAGTTTATACGTACTATCTAATATACTTACATACATTTTACACATTAGATACGTGCTTATGGTACCTAATTATAGTAATCTCCTTTTTTAAATAAGACTTTGCCATTTGCAACGTGTAGGTACCTAGATAAATATTTTTACTGTTTTGGTAAACTGACAAGTGACAAGCGACAACCCTGACGACGAATACCTGCCTACAAGCTTACACAGTTATAATTACTGGTCGATAGATAGATTGATATCGTGAGCAAGAGTTTGCATGTAAATAAGTCATCACTATTAATGCCTCCTAATGACAATATGTAGCGAATAGGGTCCAAAGATAGCCCTATATGTGGTTCCCGACAAAGAGAAGCCTTATTAAAGTTTACCGTCCACTGCTGGAATGCGTAGGATGTGCGAGAAGAGGTTTGTCACGTTATAAGTAAACGAGGGCAGGGTAGCTTAGCCGTGGCCTGCTGAGGAGCAGTACCTTAACAGTGGGTGTCGTCATAAGCTATATATATTTATCTGACTATGAGATTAGGTAGATTCAATAATTTTCTATACCGCCAGTCCACTGATTTGATGTCAGCGCGCCAACCTCATGTTTAGAATAATCAAACAGGCCAGCACGGCGACTGCATGAAAAAAAAAACTTTATTTTCTTCTCTTTATTAAATACACTTTCCATCCTCAGACTATTTCAGATCATCTTAAGTACCTAATCATAAAATATGACTGAGTCCAGCAGCGACGAAGATATAAATTTAACGCCTGCAGGTGTCTTGCAAGCGGTCCATAATGCCAAATTGAGTTTTCTTCCGGAAAAATCGCGCGATACGTACATAAACGCGTAAAATTCGTTCAATGCCTAGAGACACCACCTAGCATTTTCCTCGCTGTAGTGAGGTGAAAAGTTGTGTGTTTTGCTCGGCAGTAAAGTTATTCTGCGTGATCTGCGTCTCGTACCTTTTAAACACTTGTACTCGCGCCAAAAAACAACTTTGCAGCCTTGCATAACAAATAACTATTGTAGACCGTAGGTACAAATGCCTCGCTGTCAGTGGTTTGACTTGTCAATACAATGGTTTCAGTGAAATGTATTCTACGTGAAGCTTTGAGGAGCCTTCTGAGCAACTATCTATTAGGAGCGTGTGCGCGGGCGCAGACTGACCCCTAATCAGTGGCGCCTCACTACCGCTGTATATACTGTTAGGTACCTACGCGATAATTTGATAACGACTGACACTTATTTAACTGGCTATTTATTTATTTATTTAAACTTTTCGTACTCAAAACAAAACGGTACAAAGGCGGACTTAATGCCATACGCTTTATGCCTTACTAGAGAGAAAGGACAATACTTTCAACCCGTTACATTATTTTTAAAGAACTAAGACAGTACAAGGTCGTCCACTCAATGTAGATGTTTATTTTCGGATAGATTCAGTCCAGTCATAACTTATTTACGATCATTGATTGAAGTAAATGTAACGAGCACAAGGAATCTTTGTAATAACATCAAAGCTCTACTCCGCCGTTGATTAATTGATTCATAAATTATATTTTCTGAGGTTGTATAGTGAAATTTTTGGAAAATAAAGATGAACTTATAATGTTATAAGCGTGTTCATACAACAAAATGATAGCCGAACTATTACTATGTTTTCACCAATTTGTTGAGTTATTTTTAACCAACTTCTTCAAAAAGGAGGTTCTCAATTCGTCTGTATGTTTTTTTTTTTTTTGTTTGTTTGTTACTCGATTGCTCCGCCAATTATGAATCGATTTTGATGATTCTTTTTTGTTTGGTAGGTCATGCTTGAAAAGTGGTCCCATATAAATTTTATTAACTTTCCTTACGTAGTTTTTGAGTTAGCTTCAATATTGCATATTTTCCCACTTAGTGTATGTAGACGATAAATTGTTTGACTCCGTCACTGTTATTTAAATAGCAGGTAGTGGTATTCGAGTTTGTGTGGGGTATGTACCGCAACTAAAAAGTGAAAAAAAAAAACTAAAACAAAAAAAAACAACCAACTTCCAAAAAAAGTGTAAAATAACTTTAATTTCGGAAGTCGGTTTTGTGTTTTTTTTTTTGGAAGGCGGCTGTCTTTTTTTTTGCACGTTATTAGATCACTTTTTAACTATATTTATATTATTATAAGATGAGATGTAAACAGTTTACGGTTTGCATAATATTATGTATTATTTTTGTTAATACGTTTACAGCGTGTCGCTTGTGTATGAGTGCAATTGATTGATGATGTTTGTGGACACTCGGGTGTCATGGCGATGCATGGCATTATTCATAATTATCTTTATTGTTTTAATAGCTTTGTTCGCGTGGAAATCGGTCAAGTTTGACAAATGTTTGTGTACTAATAACAGAATCCTGTTCCTCTGAAAGCTTTACTGTAAGTATTATTAAATCCTATCTACGTAATGCCACGGTGTCGGGTGTCGTAAGTTGTAGGGCAAGGTCGGAGTTTGTGGAAACCATTTTTGGATTCAGGGATCCGTTTACGAAATATTTAGCTTTAAAGTGCTAAATTTGTGTTAGAGTCTAGCGTCCCCCTTCCCTGCCAGCGAAAGGGTTGGTTTTGGATTTGTAAAAAAAATCACGGTCGTATAACGAAATTAAAAGGAAAACTATCACAGCTAAGTAGGCTCTACAAGTTACCGAGTAATAATCGACCAACTTACATTTGCAGTTGCAAAAACATGAACGTGAAGTTTTCCAACTACAATGTTAAAAGACACGTTTCATTTTTGTATGGGACTCCGGCCATAACATGTACACTTTATAAAACCTGGAAAACGAACCCCGGAATACAATATTATAAAGGCATATTTTTTTCATAATAACCGATATTTTTTGGGCACTAATTAGAAACTGAAAATGTTTGACGTTTGTCAGGAGAAATTCGACCATTAGTGTTGGGTAACTCAGCACACGTGCTAGCACAGTTGTAGCTACTCACTTGGACGAAAAGAGTCACTCACTCATTTTATTTTGACACCACAGTGGCACAGATTAGCTACACACAGAACATTTTGTGCTTGTGAGTTTTGGACGAAACGAGTCAGTCGATTAAGTCACTCACTCTTTTTGTGTTTTTTGATCATTGATGTCTTCGTGCACACAGCTCACACGCGACTCGCGCGGTTTCTCGGCGAATCCGCGAGCACGTGACTCGCTGAGACACAGCACGTTCCTGCTCACAAGCCTCATTCGTAGTAGCACAGTGTGCTAGCGCACTTTTTAAGCGCACACTAAAAAGAGTGCCTACCACGATCCTCATTTTAAAAAGGTGTGCTACCCATCTCTAAAGACCAGCCAGCCATGACGGGTTGGTTGGACAGATGACGTTTACATTTTACAATAGGGGTGAGGCGTATTTTTCGTAACAGATAAATAACAGATAACAATTGTTCCTAACAATAACAGGCTGTTATTTAATAACAGATATTTGGATCTTTTATTTTTTTTTAACAGTAACAGTGATAACAGTTTTCGTGTTTAACCTGTTAACACTCATCTCTATTTTAAAACCTAGAACTGTCAAAGATGTGATGTTTGAATTTTTCGTCCAGAAATACCTACAAATCTACAATCCTGAAAAGCAGTTTTTTTTAAATGATGAATCACACTTTATAATTAATCAAAAAAGTTGTTTAAGCTATCTTATTATCTTATCTTAATAGCAGACAAATACATGCCTTTCATATTTATTTAAATAACGTCTACGTGATACAATTATGTTTTAATGTAACATTTATTTATTATTTATTATTATTATATTTATTTTATTATTTATTTATTTATTTACTCTTACCACTTACATTAGTTTTTACAGGTAGGAAGCCAATACAACAATGTAGTCACAAATCTTACAGTCAGAGACGTCACCCAAAATCCAAATAAACACCACCACCAACTAACATGAAACATGACTTCTGGACGAAAGCAGTGTGCAAGTAAGACGACGCCATGATCAATAGAATACCTATGGCAATAATTTGATAAACTATTATTTTTTATGCCGAAGAAATCAGGGAAATATTCAGGAAAGAATAATTTTCCTCAATTCGTGGATTTTTTCCTTTTTTTCACTACCGTACACTTTATGGCCGAAAATAAAACATCTCCTTTGTTCTTGGGATAAACTCATCCCAACTATGGAAACCTTTATTGCGCGTGGTTCAACAGGCACTTGGCCGGTTTTCCGCGCTAAGCTAATGGATGTTTTGCGGAGCTTATTAAATAGGTATTAGATGGCATCTCCGTGGACGCATCTGAACAAGCTTTTTAATTGCAGAAAATTAATTTACATTTAATTTACAATGCCTCTGATTTTTTTGTATCAGAGTCATTAGAGTCTGATTTTGGCGACATCAATTGATGACTTCTTTGCGATTTACAGGAGCAGAAATGTGTTACGAACTTGTAGGTAGTATTGCCTAAATGTCCAGACGGTTTGCCTGAAGCACGTTATCCGGCTTTTAGGTATTTACTCGGTCATTAACCAAAATGAAGTCTTGACGTCGAAGCACTCCAGTCGTTAGGACTTAGGAATAGTAAGAACTTTTTGGTGCCGATAAATCAAAAATAAATGTATTATAGGGAAATGTGGGTAAAATATACGTACACCTCTGCCTTACCCTTCGGGGAATACGGGCGTGATGATATGTTCCGTGTTTCGTCCGGACTCGAGTGTTCTTCTTCAGTTGATATTATTTGTTTTTATGGACACATTACAAAAATTAATCAAATCTTATTTCCGTGATACTTTCTTGCGGTTCATACTACAAAGTGTACAGTTTGCGCGCTTATAAAAGCGAGTCAGTCTCGCACAAGAAGGGATAGGTATTGATAAACAAACGAGGCATGGCAGCCTTTGTAGGTATATTTTACCCGCAATCTGTATAATCCGGTAGTCTATACAATACATAGATATCCGATACAATACCTAGGCAATGTATAGAATACCTAAAACGTTTAGGTAATATATGACATATTATGTATTTATTTTAAAAGACTGCCTAGGCATTCTATACAGTACCGAATGCGCAGCCGGCAATGTGTGAAAATGATGAAAGGGGGGAAGACGAAGACGAAGACGTGCAGCAGGCAGTAGACTCCACGCGACGCAGGCGGAGCACGTGCGTAGCGTGCAATCAGCTCATTGCGTAACTAAGTACCTACTATTTTTTAACCGACTTCTTGAAAAAGGAGGAGGTTCTCAATTCGTCTGTATGTTTTTTTTTTTTTTTTTTGTATGTTTGTTACGCGATTACTCCGCCAATTATAAATAGATTTTGATGATTCTTTTTTTGTTTGTTAGGTCATGCTTCCGAGGTGGTCCCATATAAATTTTATTAACTTTGCTTGCGTAATTTTAGAGTTAGCTTCAATATTACGTATTTTTCCCACTTAGTTTATCTAGACGATATCCTGTTTGACTCATTCACTGTTATTTGCATAGCAGGTAGTGGTATTCGGATTTGTGTGGGGTAGGTACCACCACTAAAAAGTGAAAAATAAAAACTTTTTACAAAAAAAAAAAAACCACCGACTTCCAAAAAAAACACAAAAAAAGTGAAAAATAACTTTAATTTCGGAAGTCGGTGGCATAAAGCGAAAATTGGAAAGCAAAGACACCGACTTCCGAAATTAAAGTTATTTTTCACTTTTTTTGTGTTTTTTTATCTTCTCTTTTGTTCTGTTTCGTGATTGAATTTATAAATGGCGGCCGATCAACGAGTCTCTCAGATGAGATAAAGATTTTGTTAACAATTGCGAATTAAAAGAAAAGCAGCAAATACTAAAAATTGCACGTTTATTGACGATCGACGGAATGAACAATTGTTAGAAGATATAAAAATTCCAAAAGCATCTGAAAAGAAGCCTCCCCGGGTTGACTGGGTATTGAAGCATTTTGATTCTATAACTGTTGGTCAAAAACACAAATTGATATTTCCTGTGAATACTCCTGATAACAATATTATATACTACGTTGCTGATAGTGAGTTATTTCAAGTACTTCACGATTCACATCAGAGTATCGGTTATGGAGGACGAGACCGAATGCTGAAGGAGCTTTCTGCACGATACAAAAATATAACTCGCCATGATATTGAACTGTATCTGCAACTTTGCGAACCGTGCCAGCAAAAACAAAAAGGAATAAAGTCAAAGTCAATCCGAATTTAATTCCCGCTGTCAAGTCGATTTGATTGACTATCAATCTGATCCAGACCAGGAATATAAAGTAATGTTCTATCAGGATCATCTAACGAAATTTGTGATATTAAGAGCACTGAAATCAACTCGCGCGGATTTTCACACTGATTGGTGCACCAGCAATCCTCCTTCAATCTGACAACGGTAGAGAATTTTCAAACTGTAAGTAGTCTGAAAAGATAATGGCCGACTTTAAAAATTGTCCATGGCAAGCCTAGACATTACCAAAGTCGGGGAGTGTTGACGGGCAAACCAGGACATCGAAATATAATAACAATTTGGATGCAGTGACCCTTTGGAGTGATGGTCTGTGATTTGTACAACTCATGAAGAATAGAGCGTTTCATTCAGGTATCAAAAGAACACCTTACGAAGCTCTTTTCGGATTTGAAATAAAAGTTGGCATCTTTGCCTCTCAATGATACTTTCATTGGAGTGAAGAGGAGCTAGAAAAGGTGATTAAGTCATTACCAACTATTCCCATTGCTTCAGAATCCCTAACAATAGATTTAAGTAGTTCGGACACAAAATGAACCTCTAGAGGCTCAACATCAACAAAGCCTCTCATCGGAAGTTCTGAGAACCGTAATGAAGCTTCAAATGTTCAAATTGCGAATGATGAACACAAGACTATTCACGAGATTCTTGATGAGCCTGCGAATGTTGAAGATCTTCCTTCTGAGGTAAATGGTCAACCGTTAGACGGTATGAATACCGTAGGAGAACGTGAGCAATTATTGAATGCCCCACTCTTGTGCTGTGTTTGTACCAAGGAAACAACGGGTGCTCCATGTAGAAAATGCAACTGACCTATTCATACTATTTGTGCTACTCCGGAAAAAGATACGGCCGAAGGATATGGTTCTAAAGTTGTTTGCCCTTTATGCGCGAAAAACTCCTTAGCTTTAGAGAACCCCTGCCAGGGGTTGCGGGAAAGTCCGAAAGGGATACCGGGGCCCTTGGCAACAGGCAATTGAATGAACACGGGCGGGTTTTAGTCAGAGGTTTTGATTGAAGTTGGGTTCTCGTATTATATATGTCCACTGCACGGTAAACTTTAATTGCGCGATGCAGGATTTATGTGACGTCTGTCTGACGTCAGGTCTTTGATGCGTAGTTCGCATGTGGCGATGTAGATACCGCCACTGGGTACCACATGGGTACCACTATAAGAATCCCTGTTCCGGAAGGTGACAGAGGTCGCGGTGATGCTCCCAAATTCGCAATATACTAGCTTTAGTCTGACAAAAAAACAAATAACGAAGTTTATCAACTCGGAAGAAAACAAGGTGTTGTAAAGACATTGTATTCAAGGCAGCTGTTCACAGTTTGTCATCAAGAATTACTTAAATAAGAAGATGTCCCTAATCAAGAAACGACACTTCGTACAGTTGCGAGTCTGCAATCTACGGGAACAGGTCAGGGATTTGTAAGATGTACTTGTAAAAAACATTGCGATAAGTACTAAAAAAACATTACGATACGATTTTACGCACTTCAAAATGTTACAATAGTTCCTCATGTAAGAATATATAAATATTTTTTCAATACTTAGGTATTACCTGATTATTTATAAGCAAATTAGATAATGTTACTTAAGCTAGAAGAATTTTATGTTTCACGTTAATTTTATTGTGATTTTACTGTAGTTATCGAAAGGTACTAAGTTCCTTTTTTTAAAGATTATTTTAAAGAATAATTGATTGATTAGGTATGTAAAATAAATATTGGGAGTAAAAAGTGCCTTATGAGTTAGTTCCTAAGAATAAATAAATATTTTTGAGTGTAATCATTCTTGTTCTACTGCAAAAAAAAGTATTAAATTACCTACCTACCTCTTTTATAAAGATTATTTTTAATGAGTAATTGTTAATTTTAGTAAAGTTAATTTTGAGCAAACATGAGATGTTTTATTTGTCCGTCATTTTATAGGTAAGTACTATAGAGGAAACTTGAAACATCTGACCAATTTGGAAACAAAATATACGTGTCGAATTGAGAACCTCCCCCTTTATTTTCGTCGGTTAAAAATGACGTGTACACGATGCCTGGACGCCTCAGGTATTCTATACATTGCTTAGGTATTGTAGTAAAATCAAATCAATTGTATCCATTGTATGATCTCATAACTATAATGGCCCCTTTACATTCTACCATTACTTAAGGTGTGCAAATATGAAATACCCAATGTTAATTAAATTACGAATAAAGACAGCAACAACAAATAATTTCTCACGCATTAGGATTTTATGGAACAAATTAATTAATTGATGTCAAATTTATACCTGTGTCAGTTCAAGAGATAAAGTTTATTATAATGTCAGATTAGGAATTAAGAATCTATCATAATAGGTCTTTACCTATGAAATTGCCGTTTTGTATGAAAAAATTTAAACGAATTTTTTTCATGAATTTTTTATTTGTATTAATCGAAGAAATCACCCATGCAATCAATGCATCTTTGCCATCGCAGTGGCAGTTTATTGATGCCCTTCTTAAAGAAATCAGCTGGACGGGAGGCAACAAATTCTTCAAAGGCATTTTGTACTGCCTCTCGGGTATTGAATTTTTTTCCCGCCAAGAAGTTATCCAAATTCTGGAAAAAGTAGTAGTCTGTAGGCGCAAGGTCTGGTGAGTAGGGCGGATGACGGAGAGCTTCCAACCCCAGTTCTTGCAACTTGGAGACCGTCTGCTGTGCAGTATGAGGTCCCGCGTTGTCGTGCAGGAGCAGCGAAGACGAGCGATTGACCAATGCTGGTTGGAGATGCGCCAGCTTCTCCATCATTGTGTTCAGTTCTTCACAGTACACATCTGCAGTAATGCTCACCCCGTTTGGTTAGAAGCTGTGATGAATCACACCGGCGCTAGACCATCAAACAGTGACCATCACTTTTCTAGGGGTAAGTTTTCGTTTAGGGCATTGTTTAGGTGCTGAACCAGGATCCAACCAACTTGCTGAGCGCTTGCGGTTATCAAACAGAATCCATTTTTCATCGCAGGTAACAATGCGGTTCAAAATTCCTTCATTTGTGTGTCTGTTGAGCAGTGCAAGGCACGTCGACGCGTACTTCGCGCTGGCGATCATTGAGTTCGTGGGGCACCCATTTGTCAAGCTTTTTTACCTTGCCAATTTGACGCAAATGGACCAATATTGTTTTGACGCTAACGTCGAAAGCTGCTGCTAATTCAGCCGTAGATTGTGTATCATCAGCTTCCACAATCGCCTTTAATTCGTCATTGTCGACCAAAGTCTTCGGACGACCGCGAGGTTCATTTTTCAGGTCGAAATTTCCAGAACGGAAGCGAGCAAACCAATAACAGGTGGTGCGTTGGTTTGTAGTGTTAGCTCCGTAAACGTCGTTGATGTTGCGTGCCGCTTGTGCCGCGTTGCTGCCACGACGGTACTCATATTCCATAATTACTCGAATTTTTAACGTATCCATGATGACGAAAAATATTGAAATGCGATGAAAATGTAACACTAATCAATAAAGAAATGACTACTTTTGGAAAAAAAATTCCATGTTTTTAAAATAAAATTAATTTGAAATTAGAATTCTTAGCCAAACAAAAAGATTTGAAATGGCCAGTACTGCAGAACGGCAATTTCATAGGTAAAGACCTAATATTATAATTATAAAGCTGAAGAGTTTGTTTGGTTGTTTGAACGCGCTAATCTCAGGAACTACTGGTTGGAAGTGAAAAAATATTTTTGTGTTGGATAGTCCATTTATCGAGATAGCTTATAGGCTGTATAACATCACGCCGTCATCAGGACCAATAGAAGCGGAGCATAAATGAAAAATGTTGCAAAAACGGGAAAAATTATTCCTTCTTGAGAGTTTCCGTTGTGTGCGCTGCGTAAACGGTTTAAGTTACGCAAATATCATGTATGATGGAATTGTTCCTTTTTAAAAGTTCAAAAAAAAGTCCGAGACAGCATTAGTCTATCTTTTAAGATTGACTCACTATAGCCTTTTTTATGGTAAATAAATTTGTTCGAAATTAATGCATTGTTTGCGAAGGAGTTTTATCAATATATAATATTAATTCTTATTCAAATAAATAGTTTTAACATCAAGAGTATTTATGTAGCAGTAAAATACTTTTTAATACATTCGAATCGGACATTTAATTTCGAAGTAATCACCATTATAAAAATGCAATACGCGAACCGTTCGACGCCGCCGCCGCCACGCCGCGACGTTCCCTACTCTAGAGAGGAGAGAATGGGCACACGGGCACACCTGAAATAGGACATAGGATACGTTTTATCCCTATATTCCCACGGAATCGAGACCTACGCGGTGAAACCGCGGGGCACAGCTAGTATAATATAATATTGTAAATAGTAATTGATAATGTCATACATAACTATTATAATGTCAATGTGTTGCAACGTTCACAAAAATTTTAACCTTAATTATTTATTATAAGGGTATATAGTTATACGTATATACTTGTTGAAGCTTTGTTAAAAGAATTACGTTTTAGTATAAGCTGAATGTTATGTACACCATATGTACCTATATGTTATGGACCAACTGATTATTAGGTCATTATAAAAAATGCCCGGGCAGTTTGCAATATGCCCAATATGAGAGGGCAATCTGATAACAACTATTTAAATAATCAAATCGACCGGGCATTTTTTGTAATGCTAGTCACCTATGGGGCAGCACAATTAGAAGCTTTGTTTTTGTCGGTTTTTTTTAAATTTAACTTTTATTTCCAGCATTTTAAATTTTATATTATATTACTAGTAGAAACGCTACGACCAACACGCGGCTAGCCGAAATCTGCGTAGCTGTACGCATTTTTGCCACAGTGAAGCTAGTTACTAATTTAGTCTTATTAATCTTTCATAGTCCATCATCAGACCCTGATCACCATCTATCTGTAACCTAGTTTTTGAGACCTTCCAATGAGTCCAAACACGATACCTCTGCTGTAAGTTGGTGAGGGAGTTGGGTATCCTGCAAACTCCAGGTGATGCTGCAGCATCAGTTCAAGGTTACTATATTATTTTCATATCATTGAAGTAACAGAATTCTAAATTTCAAAATCTTTTCAGCCGTTTGGGAGCTATGATGGCGCAGTCAGACACAGATATTACACACGTTAAACTTATAACACCCCTCTTTTTCCGTCGGGGGTTTAAAATACCTGTGTATTATCAGATTGCCCAAAGACCACACGGTAATATTTATAATGACGAGGCAATGTGATAATTATGGATGTTCAAATTATTATTTATTATTTCGCCCTAAGTAGCTTGTCTTTATTCATAATGCGCGGGCATTATGAAAAATGCTCCTATTTATTACTTGGTCCATAACATATACATTATCAGTATATCTTTCCTAATTATTAATATTATTTTTTAATATTATTTACTAGCTGCGCCCGCGGTTTCACCCGCGTAAGTCTCGATCCCGTGGGAATATCGAGATAAAAAGTATCATGTGTTAATCGAGGTTATAAACTATCTGTTTGCCAAATTTCATCCAAATCCATTCAGTAGTGTTTACGAGAAAGAGTAACAAACATCCATCTATCCATCCACACTTACAAACTTTCGCGTTTATAATATTAGTTAGAATTCCGTTTCCTTCTCCGCAATCTGACATGTAGTCATTGAGATTGTAAAAGCATTTGACTTTTAACCATTGCGTGTAATACCAACAATGATAAATTACTGAAATGCGTATGAGCTTTTACTTTAATGTATCAACTAGACTGTCTGGCGCTTGTACACGCGGGAAACTTTCCAAGAGGCATGACTTACAGGGGCGCAGGCAGGGGAGGGGGGGGGGGGGGTTGCGTGTTCAAACCCCCCGAAATTTGAGAAACCAGACTCTCAATCCAGAGATCGACCTCCCCTAGAGTACCTACCTACTCTAATACAGATAATTGTATCTATTTCGCATAGGCGTACTTTATAATCTACAAAAGTAGTAAGAGTACGCTTAAATACCGTATTTTTATCGACTTTGTATTGAATAAATTCCTGTAACTGCAGCATTCTCTGAGATGATCGAACCTATCCCAAGCGGGTTGCTAAAATTTTCGAGCTCACTTCGCTCGCTCTTGTATACTACTTATCCTATACCTATTCTCTTAATTCTCAAACTATTCTATATAAGTCGATAAACTTACTTCTATTTCTGCATTAACGGTCACAGAGAAAGAAACACTTATTCGAAGCGGGATGCAAAAAAATTTGAGCTCGCTTCGTTCGCTCTCGCATCCTATATTCTCCATAGCGATTATTTGTTTATTTATCTTCTTTTTTATAAATCTGTACTCTTTATTTACCCTCTCTGTAATCAGATATAATGTATTGCTTCAATAAAAAGTTGTCAATCCCAACCCTCCCCAAAATGAATTCCTGGCTACCGTCCTGAGTTAAGTACCTCACAAAAAAGTTTATTGCGAAATGTTGCGAAGAAAAGAAAATGTTTTTTGAAAAAGCAAAGTATTGTGTAGGTATTCCGTCATGGTAGACGGCAATCATAAGTAGGTAATATTAGACTGTACTACTAACTACCCTACTGTATGTGATATTATGAAGTAGAAGGTTATGTTTGTGTTAAGGGTTGACGTAAGAGCCTTGCGGTGGAAGCCTTCATCTTGGAAAACTTCCGATTCCAAAGTTTCCTTTTATCGTTTCAATAAAAGGAAACCCTTTGAAATCAGAAGTTTTAATGTTAATATTTATGTTATGCCAAACTAGGTTGTTTAATGAAATTTGTCGAGAGTCGTTCTAGTCACAGTGAAAAGTTTTTAACTTTAACAAAAATACCAAATCTAAATAAAATCAGTCGATGAGACAAACATGTTTTACGTAGGTATAAATAAAACTATCTATGTATATTTTCTGTTTTAAATATGAGGCTTTTGGCTAATTTGTACATATAGTGAATGTCACTCATTATTTTGTATTGTGCTTTTAGTTTGTGCCGAATAAACAATTTTTCTTTCTTTCTTTCTTTCTTCTTCTATAACTGTAGGTGCCTTAAAGTTCTAAAAAGATGGATTTTAAATCTATTTCGTTTGTTTACACATTAATTGCTTATTTATAAACTTTAGCGTAGCAAGAGCATAACGAAATATAAATAAATACCTAGGTTCTCAATTATCAAAATCGTCATCAGCACATCCAAAAGTAATTTTCTCAAATTTCTCAGAAATTAACAAAACAACACTTACAACAATTCAACGTAACACTGAACGTATGCAAAAAGTTTTTATTCCAAAGTGTTGCGGCTACGCGATCGCTACGCCACTGCTACGAGCACTACGAGTGCTACGCGGCGGGCGCACACGGGTGAACTCCGCAGACACTACACCACTACTGGCGAGCCACGAGCTGCTGCTGTGTTTACTAGCGCCAGCAACTAGCTCGTGCATGAGCTTCCGATGATCCGAACTTCATATGGATAGCGACACAATGGTAGGAAAAATTATACATAGGTTGTATGACAAACGTGGCTCCTCCCAGTGGTAGCTAGTAATTTATAATATTTAGCGATTGCATTTAGGTTATTCATATTGTTTCAAAGAAATGAAATGGTTCAGATATTTGGATTACATCATAACATGAGGGCTAAATTTAAAAAAAATATATTTAATTATAAAATTATAAAATATATATTCGATAGCGATATTCTTTGGTGCGTTGCCGTTGTAGCAATTCACTTGCTTGTTTTAGGACCACGGCTTGGCAAAAGGAATTTTAGCCGTTTCAAAAATGTCTGTCAACCGTTCTTATAATATAGGATGTAGCTCTCAGCGTACCTCACGACAACTCTCTATCATTTATGTAAACAAGTGTAATGTAACTATTATGTCATTTGTGATAATTTATTATACGAAACAACTCAGATAATAGCTGTAATGCTAACTACATTACAGCTATTATCTCAGTTATTTACAAATAGTAGATAAAGTTAAACAGGATAATTAAAATCCTATTAATACATTGGTCTTGTTATAGGTATTCCGAGTAACTTTTTTATAATTTATTTTTCTATGCTCACCTTTGAACACTACCTCATCTGATGGTAAGCCATGATGTTAATGACGATGCTCGATGGAGCATGCTTGCCTATGACTGCTCGACAAATATCGTAATCGCATTATAATAATTATACAGAATGGTTTCTCAAACCATTCCTGAGGTACCTACTAACTAATCATTCAAAACCCGATTGTGTGTTTTGGCGTTATTACTCCCCGCCAGAGGTTATCGGTGCGTTGTTTACTTGTTTCTTACTTTAGGTACCTGCGAATGCGATACTAAATGCTAGTAGGGGTTCCTCTACCTACTGTGACATACCTATGTTCCTAGTACAAGTGCTTATTGTATTTTTGGATGGCGTCTCATATTTACCACTACCGTGGCATATTCCAGGATTGACTGCGAAATAAATATGAACTATTTATTTATGGACTTGCCTCATCACAATTTTGATAGGCTTGTTACACATGTACTACCATACCTAAAAAAACGCTCATGGACGACTGCGGACACGAGCCCGACAAACCAACAAACAACAAACTCTACTGTGTTGTCTGTGTGTGTCAGTTGAGTTGAGCGTTGAGCAATTCAAAAGTGCCACTTTTGAATCAAGTCAAGGAGATGGTCAGTCGGTCAGTAATACTAGTCAGCCTATAAATGAGCTGTCAGCCTATAGATGATGTCTCCTTTTTGGAATTCGAATAAATAAGGACATATCCCAATGGCCGTCTCATCTACATAGGTGAATGACTATGGGACAGACATGTGATTGTTCCATGGCCTTATCTTATCAGGGCTCCTACTACTGTGATGTTTATGTGCAACTAGAACAGAGCTAATTATACATCAGCATGCATACAAACAATTTGGGCGATTGATAACAGAGAAGTTATGTTTTTAACTAATTTAGGGCGCAATTAATCAATTAATGATATGTACACAATGATGAATAAATGTTTAGGGTTACTACAATACATTATTGTGCTTTGATTCAGAGTGATTCAAAACTAAACTAAATTATGAATTAATTATATTAAGAATTAAGGATTTTGGATAGAGTTGCGTCGAGTCTTAGGAGATACTTAGAACGAAGTTTTAAGTAGGTATAAGGTGTAATACAGCCTTTAGTGGTATAATATATATTGTGATCTTAGTGAGCGCAACTCCGAAGTTAAACTTTCCTACTTTTATATAAAAAAATCAAAATATTTTATTTCACATAAACCTACATGGGCACTTATGAAACGTAAAAAGCTAGTTGCACGGTTCCAATTGGTCGTTTCCTATGGAGAAGAGTCGGCAATGGTTGCTGTCTGCTGCGTGCGGTGGCAGCGAGGCTATCTGCCGCGGTTGGTGGTAGCGACGCGAGGCTATCTGCCGCGGTTGGTGGTAGCGACGCGAGGTTATCTGCCGCGGTTGGTGGTAGCGACGCGAGGCTATCTGCCGCGGTTGGTGGTAGCAACGCGAGGCTGTCTGCCGCGGGTGGTGGTAGCGACGCGAGGCTATCTGCCGCGGTTGTGGTAGCGACGCGAGGCTATCTGCCGCGGTTGGTGGTAGCGACGCGAGGCTATCTGCCGCGGTTGGTGGTAGCGACGCGAGGCTGTCTGCCGCGGTTGGTGGTAGCGACGCGAGGCTATCTGCCGCGGTTGGTGGTAGCGACGCGAGGCTATCTGCCGCGGTCGGTGGTAGCAACGCGAGGATGTCTGCCGCGGTCGATGGTAGCGACGCGAGCCTGTCTGCCGCGGGTTCATTAGTGGAAGCTATTTTAATATCCACCCCAAATGCACTATTCAAATTGCCAATGAAAGAGAAGATGTGAGACCCATGCGACACTCCCGGTTCTATGCTATACAGGGTGTAAAGGTAAACACCGTTGTCAGTCAAACCATTGGTAGTTGACTTAAATATAAAAATAAATGACCGAGTAACAACAATTTTTTTTTTTTATAGTTTCTATCCGACACCGTGCTCGCTAGCGAAACAGCTGACTGACTGAGGGAAGGGTCGCGCTCGCGGCAGATCAGGTCACGACCCACGCCACCCACCCGTTTTAACGCGCAATTTCGTTGCCCTAGCGCCCTAGGGTGAAAGGGTGAAATACTCTTGTGGTAAAATGTAGATATTCTTTTTTTTTTTTAAGTGGTCATTTCCCATTAATTTTACGTTCTATAAATGAAACCAAACCTCTGGTTTAAAGGATAACGGTGTTTACCCTAACACCCTGTATAGAGTGGTGAATTATTCATCTGGCTCGAATTATTCAATTAATGCTTTTGCTCTAACTCATAGTTATAACTAATTTGTGAAAAATAATTGTAAAAAATAGTTGTATAACAGTAGACAATTTCTATGCATGTCGGAAGTTTTTTTTAATGAATTGGTTATGGGTTTCGTAGGAACAGTGTTATTGTTGTTGAATGGGTATTTTAGAATATTCCCTAGCTAGACGAATTCACCTAACTAATAGCGACGTTGTATAGCGTAGCCTATACCTATGCGGTATAGCTTTATCCTCGAAAGGCAAAATGTATTTATCTGTGTGCCTACATAGTCACTTAGCCTACCTTACCTTTACCTCATAATATGTTAGTATTATAGCTACAATAATACTCCACTGACCTACTTAACAGAGCAGTGACCTCACTTGCACAAAAGCGCACCTTGACTCGTATTTTTTGCGAAGTTACATAAAATCTCGCGTCAATGATACAGCATCACACAGTGAATGACAGTTCAAGATGATGTTGACATACTTACCTATATGTTGTAAATATGGGCATAAAAAAATGGCCTTTTTCAGGTACTTAGGTACCTAAAACAACTTTGCACAGACTTTTTGTCGTTTGTATTTGTTAGTAGGTACGAGTAGTATTCTTCTGAATCATAGAAATATAAAAACAATTCTGAATCAAAGAATTTAGAGCACACATTGAGGTGTGAAGTGTGAAGACGTGTTCTACTGCACCCATTGCATTGCAGCCCTGTTCCCTGTAAGTGTTACCCTTTGTACAGTACAGAAGCCCATATATATGGCGACGTCGCATCGTTCGCCAACACCCAATTGTTTATTGATTGTCATTTGTCGAGCCACTGTGACCAGCCAACCACTCCACAAGCCAAGCTTATTAAGTCTCTTTATTTTAGTACAACTTTGCATAAATACAATAGCGATTCCTTTTGGGGAGCGCGTTCCATCGCTCGCTTCCTTTACGGATAAGGCACCTGCGCCCCTATATGGGCAAGTGATGAACCCACCGGGCGGTGTATAGCCACTTGTTTTTAACGACATAACTAATATTTAATGTACCTATGTACTGATCTTGATCTGGGTGATCCTAATTGTTGTTATTGTTTTGATGAAAGTTTCTGTTTAGTATCAAAAACATAATAACATGAACATATGACAGCGCACGACGCAGACGCACGACGCGTCAGACGCGTGCAGCCGTGCACTCCGCACTCTGTCTCAACCTCATAGCTAATGACACGGACCTATTCTGTTGTTCTCTGAGTGAGTTCACAACGAATTCTCTACATGTACTTACTTGTAATAAGTTACAAAAATTAATTATAAGTTAATAATAAATTAGGATAAGAGATAGTTATGAACACTATCGCAATAGGTTACCCTGTAATGAATAAAATAAATAAATAATAAGACTAATAGTATTAACTAACCTGCCTTTTAGCCCTGAATTGTACAGTCACGTTCGTTAGTGTAAATATAAACAGACAGTGTAAGGCAGGACTCACATTAAGGCCATGAGTACCTGGCTGAAAGTACCGTGTTAGATACTAAGTATGTATTTTCTTTATGCGCTGAATAAATATGTACTTATAGTTAAATAAAAGCTGTTCACCCCATTTACCGTAAAACAAGCGGCATTACACTGTCACGTGAATTCAAAGAATTGTTTTTTCTTATAACAGAGTGGTACATTTATATTAATGTTGAACTTGGTGCAAGTCAGAAAGAGTTATAAGGATAATAGAAGATTTCAGCGATAGGTATTACATTACTAGCGTTTGCCCGTGGCTTCCCTTGCGTCTAAAAGTTATATTTTCTATCCCTCGGGAACAGTATTGTATTTCCTGATACCTTATGCCCTTTTCTGTACGCCAGACAACGTGTATGAAAGATGTCATGGCGATCGGTTGAGTAGTTAAGACGTGAAGTCGTAACATACAAACAAACGCACTTTCGCATTTATAATATTACTAGCTGCGCCCCGCGGTTTCACCCGCGTGAGTCTCGATCCCATGGGAATATCGGGATAAAAAGTATCCTATGTGTTAATCCAGGTTATAAACTATCTGTTTGCCAAATTTCATCCAAATCCATTCAGCCGTTTTTGTGTGATTTAGTAACAAACATCCAAACACACAAACACACAAACCCACAAACACACAAACTTTCACATTTATAATATTAGTAGGATTATACAATAAATAGTTAGGATTATAATTAATGTAACAAACTGATTCATTCAACTTAGGTGTAAAATTCCGCACAATGGAGGTAGCTGCAGGAGTGAGGACCGTGTTTGGATATATGACGTGTGAATGGTAAACCGCAAGTTGACCGCAGGTGTACGTAGTGCTCGGGAAATTAGGCTGAGTATAGGTTTGTTATGCTAACGGTACTTAACTGGTGATGGCCCGGAGGTTTCGGAACCCGTATCTTAGGCCCGAGGTGGTGTCTTCAAACCAAGCAACTAGTTGAAAAGTATTAGCTACTATTGCCATTTTAAAATTTTACCAGGATTTTTTTGTCCGCGGCTTCGCTCGCGTGGTGGTCGGAAATGATCCCACGGGAACGTAATACCGGGATAAAAAATATCCAATGTCCTATTCCAGTTCATGGTCTATCCATGTACCAAACATCCAAATCCGTTCAGCTGTTTTAGGGTGAAAGCGTAACAAACAAACTCACTTTCGCATTTATAATATTAACTTTGGTTTAGGATTTCAGCCACACACTGGTTGACTCTGAAGGAAAACCTCATGCGGTCACCTGAACTTATCTGTACCTAAACAAGCGGGACTGGTGACTGATGCCCATTCTTTGAAAAATATTAATTAGTAGTAGGTAGTGATCTAGTGACGTAAGTAGGTGGTGACGTAAGTTACGCCACGCTTGCTGCTCGGTGGTAAGTACATACTAATGTCTTGTAGTAGCTATAAGTGGGTAGGAATGAATTGACAAGAATCACTTAATGACTGTGTGATCACAAATTAAGGACACCGGATTTAAATATGCTAAAGCTTATCACAGACATCATCATGTGTTCCGTGTTTGATTCACGTGTTTGATTTTTGAGATTTAACAGAGTTAACAGAGATAACGCAACAATCTACAAGAAGGCATAAAATAAGTGTTACGTATTTTATGGAGGAGGCTAATGTTCAGAACGAAATATTCAATATGTAGTTTTTAGTAAACCCCTCCATTTTTAGGACAACACCAAATTGTGCACTTAAGTAAGTAGTTTCTAATTGATTTAAGTCCATACTAACTCCTAGATTAAACACTATTGTGCTTCGGTAACAATAGCTAATTCCGAGAAGTAATCCATGAAACTTTGTAATGGGACGAGGAAAATAGTTGAAAATTGTTACTTAGTTGTTTCTGTCAAGAAAGAACAGACTCTTGCCTGTGTAAGTAGTCAGTTACACGACGAACTGTCCCATCCCAGGGCTGTACTGTCTAAGTTCGTTTCGTGCTTAGCGAGCAGACCCCCAGCCCCCAGGCCACGTCGCAATAGTGGTTATCAGCATCAGTCATGCGTCACTTCGTCTGTCATCACCATCATACATTCAGTTGCTCATCTCAGTAGATTGGGATATTAGCGCATGAGGATGTACCTACTGCTGCACTAAACTGTGCATGATAAGATCAAGTCCCATAGTGGTATGATTAGGTACCTAAGTAGAACTCAGAACTCCTACCTAGAACTCCCCTTTCAGAAGACATCATCGTATATTCAAAGTATACCATAAATTACAAATGGGTATCGTGATCAACATGCCGCATCAAGTCTTCCCGGCGTGTCATGTACACGTGGCTCGGGCCGCGACTGGCATGCTGATTGCTCGCCGCAAACAATGGGAACCTACCACCCTCACTACTTCTACAGCCTGCGCTGGCGCCTGTAACGAGCACTCATGCATCATGCATGATGCAACGATCGTGAATACATGACTAATTCGCATGCGCCGCGAATCATACTCGCTGTATTATGATAATTGTTATTATACAACTAATATAGTACCTAATTATCGAGTGATTGTTTTATAGATTTGATTTAGTTTCCTTATTATAAGGGCGTGACCTTTCGCGATTATACAATATAGATTCTGTGGGTTGTCCCAAAAGCTTTAAATTCGGAGGTCACGCAGATAACCAATACAATGTATTGATAAGAAAGCGAAATTATAAAATAGCTACAGTACAACTATTTTCTTTATGTCGCTCGGCAAACTTGAAACTATAATCAAACATAACAAACGAAAGTATCCGATATGTCGTAATCCTTATCCAAGTTCGTGGTCTAACCGTGTGCTAAATTTCATCCAAATCCGTTCCGTTTGTTATGTTTAAAGTTTAAGTTTGCCGAGGGACATTAACAAAATAGTTGTACTGTACGTACCTACCTCCAGTTAATCTCCAAATACCTAAGTGCGTAGTACGTGTAGGCATTACGTACACTCCTCTGTGCAGGGCATGTATGAAGGTTGAGGAAACCGTCGCGCACGTGCCCTTTGAATGCACGGGCGTCACCCAGATCAGAACAGAAACCCTCGGGGCACCCAGATCTTTAACAGATGTTCTGAATACACCAGGAGCTATTATTAGCTTCTGGAGGGAGGTGGGCTGGTTGGAGTAACCACGACGGCCGCCATAGCCCACGCACAATGGTCCACCTTAAGGAGTATGTGCGGAAACCAAACCCCTTAGCGTAGAACGTAGTACGTAGGTACCTAAGTACGTAGGTGAGGCCACTTGTCTGAACTTAAACTGAATTAGAATTAGAATGACGCAAAATACCTAATACCTACCAATAGATATAACTAGCCAACCGCTGGGTTTCCCGAATTGTTTCTGAATATAATACACTAGCTGTGACCCGCGGTTTCACCCGCGTATGTCTCGATCCCGTGGGAATATATGGATAAAACGTATTCTATGTCCTACTCCAGGTCATCGTCTACCCCTGTGCCAAATATCATCCACTATAGTAGGGAACGTCGCGGCGGCGGCGGGCGCCGGCGTCGCACGGTTCGCGTACCTACTGCATTTTTATACTCGTGATAACTTCGAAATTAAAAGTCCGATTCGAATGTTAAAAAATATTTTTAGGCTACATAATACGCTTGATGATTAAACTATTTATTATTTGAATAAGAATTAAGGCCCTACCCTACCTTAAATTTAGTGATAGGGGGCTGGCGGCTTTCAAGCCTCGAATAGTTTAGGTGATTGCTTTTTTACGGTGAAAACAATGGTAATTTACAAAAAAAAAAAAAAAAAACCTGGTTTATAGTTATTTCAGTTATTATACAAAGTTTCATGATCTAATTTGAAGTATTTTTTTAATACCAGCGGTTTATAGTTCGGCTTAGAGGTAACGTTGGATTTTTTTTTCTATCGAGAAAATGTTATGTAATCGTGTTTTCGCCAAACATAGAACCTAGCATCAATCCTCAACATAATATTATATTTATTTCGAAACTAATTCTGCAATATTTTCGGAGTATAAAGGCTCGTGCAAACTGGCGCGATATCGCGGGCGCGACAGGCAGCGGTACCGTTGTCGCGCCCGCGATATCGCCCTTGTTTGTGGGAGCCTTAACGGAGGATCATGCTAAGCAATAACTTTTGTTTCTACCGGCGATCTAATTAAATTTTTGGAACACAAGAGTGACTTATCTATGATAGTTAGATACATTCCCTCGCGAACTTTTTTGTAAGTAATAATGAGTACTTTACTTTGAAAATAAATTATAGTCCATGTTACTTCCTGATAACTTAGGTTTCTATTGGTGAAAAAATGGTTCAAATCGGTCCAGTAGTTTTGGAGCGTTTTCGGTACACACAAACAAACAATAAAGTCGTTTCTCTTTTATAGTACAGACCAATTTCATTACTACCTATTCATTCAAAAGTTCTTGAAAAGCTAATTAAAATTAGATTACTCAGACATTTCAACCCTAATGGAGTGTTAGAAGACAATTTGGGTATCAGAAAAACGTTGGGACTCAGGACGCAATATCGACTCTAATTAAGGACGTAGTTAGCAGATTGAACGACAAACAAAAAGTAGCTTGGCTTTTACCGTTTTAGGTACCGATTCAGATGCTGATTTTAAGTCTAAACTTAAGTTCAGCATTTGACACGGCGGATCATAAATTACTGCTAGAAAAGCTTGAACACTACGGTGTCAGGGGTAAAGTATTTGCACTTCTCACGTCATACTTAAAAAAACCTGGCCAAGTGCATGTCGAACCGCGCACAATGGAGGGTTCCGTAGTTGGGATGAATTTATCCAACAAAGGAGAATGGGCGTTTCTGCCCTGGAGCCCAATAGCGTTAAGCGCGACTAACAATTGGCAATAGTCATGTTAGTATAAAAGGTTCCCCTCAAAAAGCTAAAGCCATTGATGTATATCTTATGGCTACTGGGCCAAGAATATTCCTTAACTTTGATGCCCGAGTATTCACACCTATTTGGGTCATTTACTCCGAACTGACTAACAATTGGCAAAAGTCGTGTAAGTAGGAAAGGTTCTCCTTGAAAAGTTCTTTCCATTGGTGTATCTTATGGCTATTGGGTTAAGAAAATTCCTTAACTTCGGTATCCCAGTAGTCACATTTATTAAGGTCATTAACTCCAAACTGACTGACAATTAGCAAAAGTCGTGTAGCAAAAGTAGTAAAGGTTCTCCATGGAAAGCTCTTTCCATTAGTGTCTATCTTATGACTATTGGGCCAAGAAAATACCTTATCTTCGGAACCGAAGTAGTGACCTATTTAGGTCATTAACTTCAAACTGATTAAAAATTGGCAAAAATGGTGTTTGTAGTAAAGGTTCTCCTCAAAAAGCTCTTCCCATTGGTGTATATCTTATCGCTATTGGGTCAAGAAAATTCCTTAATTTCGGTGCCCCAGTAGTAATATTTATTTAGGGCACTAGCTTCTAACTGACTAACAATTGGCAGAAGTCGTGTTAGTAGCAAAGATTCTCATTGGAAAGCTCTTTCCATTGGTGTATATCTTATGGCTATTGGGTAAGAATATTCCTTAACTTCGGTACCGAAGTAGTCACCTATTTATGCCATTAACTCCGAACTGACTATCAATTGGCAATAGTCATGTTAGTATAAAAGGTTCCCCTCAAAAAGCTAAAGCCATTGATGTATATCTTATGGCTATTGGACCAAGAAAATTCCTTAACTTCAATGCCCAAGTATTCACACCTATTTAGGTCATTTACTCCGAACTGACTAACAATTGGCAAAAGTTATGTTAGTAGGAAAGGTTCCCCTTGAAAAGCTCTTTCCATTGGTATATATCTTATTTTTATTGGGGTTCAGGGCAGAACCCCATAAGCAGGGGCCCATTCTCCTTTAACATTGTAGTTGAAAAACTTGTTCTCCTATACAAGGTGTATGGGAGAACATGTTTTTGCATCTGCATATTTAAGTTGGTCGATTTTTACTCGGTAATTTTTGTAGCCTGCGCAGCGGTGATAGTTTTCCTTTTAATTTCATTTTAAGGTCTTTACCTATGAAATTGCCGTTCTGCAGTACTGGCCATTTCAAATCAAAATAATTTTTGTTTGGCTAAGAATTCTAATTTCAAATTAATTTTATTTTAAAAACATGGTTTTTTTTTTCCAAAAGTAGTCATTTCTTTATTGATTAGTGTTACATTTTCATCGCATTTCAATCTTTTTCGTCATCATGGATACGTTAAAAATTCGAGTAATTATGGAATATGAGTACCGTCGTGGCAGCAACGCGGCACAAGCGGCACGCAACATCAACGACGTTTACGGAGCTAACACTACAAACCAACGCACCACCTGTTATTGGTTTGCTCGCTTCCGTTCTGGAAATTTCGACCTGAAAAATGAACCTCGCGGTCGTCCGAAGACTTTGGTCGACAATGACGAATTAAAGGCGATTGTGGAAGCTGATGATACACAATCTACGGCTGAATTAGCAGCAGCTTTCGACGTTAGCGTCAAAACAATATTCGTCCATTTGCGTCAAATTGGCAAGGTAAAAAAGCTTGACAAATGGGTGCCCCACGAACTCAATGATCGCCAGCGCGAAGTACGCGTCGGGACGTGCCTTGCACTGCTCAACAGACACACAAATGAAGGAATTTTGAACCGCATTGTTACCTGCGATGAAAAATGGATTCTGTTTGATAACCGCAAGCGCTCAGCAAGTTGGTTGGATCCTGGTTCAGCACCTAAACAATGCCCTAAACGAAAACTTACCCCTAGAAAAGTGATGGTCACTGTTTGATGGTCTAGCGCCGGTGTGATTCATCACAGCTTCTTACCAAACGGGGTGAGCATTACTGCAGATGTGTACTGTGAAGAACTGAACACAATGATGGAGAAGCTGGCGCATCTCCAACCAGCATTGGTCAATCGCTCGTCTCCGCTGCTCCTGCACGACAACGCGCGACCTCATACTGCACAGCAGACGGTCTCCAAGTTGCAAGAACTGGGGTTGGAAGCTCTCCGTCATCCGCCCTACTCACCAGACCTTGCGCCTACAGACTACTACTTTTTCCAGAATTTGGATAACTTCTTGGCGGGAAAAAAATTCAATACCCGAGAGGCAGTACAAAATGCCTTTGAAGAATTTGTTGCCTCCCGTCCAGCTGATTTCTTTAAGAAGGGCATCAATAAACTGCCACTGCGATGGCAAAGATGCATTGATTGCATGGGTGATTACTTCTATTAATACAAATAAAAAATTCATGAAAAAAATTCGTTTAAATTTTCTCATACAAAACGGCAATTTCATAGGTAAAGACCTATTATATACTACTGCCGTTAATTTTTTCACATACCCAAAACCAACCATTTGGCTGGCAGGGGGGGGGGACACTTGACTCTAACAAAAATTAGCACTTTAGAGCTTAATATTTCGCAAACAGATCCATGAATCCAAAAATGGTTTTCACAAATTCACATTATTTTTTGTTTACATTGTTTTTAAACGACCTTTCCAACGATACCCCACACCATGGGATTGACGAGAAAAACAATAACCATACCCACTTTACGTGTAGGGGAGGTACCCTAATAAAATTTTTTTTTTACGATTTTCTTTTACCACTTTGTTGGCGTGATTTACTTATTTAAGCACACAAATGTATAGAGGCGGACTTAGGTCCGTATTACAGAAGGAAACTCAAGTATTGATCTCTGTTTAAAACTAGTTTTAAGTCCGCTTTTAATTTTAGAACGTTGCTCAAGCATAGATTCATTGATCTTAGTTCAACTGAGTTTGGCTTCATTTTAGATCGCTACTCATTTACTCAATCGAACCCAAGCAGTGATCAAATCTGTAATCACCCAAGTGTGGTCGAGACCGCGCTTGAGCATAGATTGTCATGTCAAATTGTCAATATTTCTTCTGTTCAACTAGGCAACTATTAAATTTCTCCGCAATACGGATCTAAGCAAATCCTATCACTAGATCACCAGGTGGTCGTTACCTGCCGGTCATCTGACTAGGAGACATCTCACGTTTCACTTGGTAGACTATTAAGTAAACGGGCAATTTTTTATCTTCCTGAGTAAATAATATAAATGCATACTTATGCACAAAATAACGGTTTACATAGGTAAAGAAGAAAGAAAGAAAAAAAGAAAATACGTTTATTTGCGGTAAACATGACGCAAAAACACAATAAGAAAAGGTTGGGGGAAACATGCGTCACATCCACGCAAAACGGCTATCGCTGTGACCCTATGCAAGTCAGAGCCCCAGCGCTGGTTTTCAGCGACAGCCGGCGCTGACGATGACGTAATGACGTCGACCGGTGCGGCAAACTATTATTAGGTAATCAATTTGTAAGTACCTGTAAAGAGCATGCCAAGTTTAGGCGAAACTAACAGCTATATTAATATTTAGGTTTAGCCTACCTATAGCATATCTATGAATATGCGGAAATGGTTTCGTATTCCGACTTATAAATTAAATAAAAACCATAGATATCCGTGATAAAAACAATGAAATAGAATATTAGTAACTTGTAAAATTCTATTTCATTGTTTTCATTTGATAAATAAGTAAGTACATTTGGAACAATTTAAAGCGATTTATTATAAATTATAGAAGATTTACCTTTGAACTTTATATCATCTGTCTAGCCTAATCGCAAGTATATTGGGGTCAGTTTCCAGACTTTTAATTTCAAAACGTTTCAAAATTTTATGATTCCTTAGTAACTTATGTAAATAATTACAAAACTTAATAATTTATAATTATTTACACAATTGTTGGAGAGTTTGTAATGAAAATGTCGTTTGGAAACTTTATTTCTTACCTTTTTTACAGTAGTATCCAAAATGTGCGACATTTTGGATATGTATATGTGGCCGTATTTTTTTAATGCGTCGACTGATTTTTTATTGTTGATTGCTTGATTTTTTTAGAGCTCTAAGAGACCGTAGACCTTCGTATTTTATACTAATCTCAACTCAACCATATATCAACTGGATACCTCCACGCGTTCTTGAAAAAAAGGATCTTGACAGACGGAAAGACGGACAAAGAAGTGATCCTAAAGTGTTCCGTTTCCTCCTTTTGAGGTACACGGAACATAAGAAATGCAAAAAATGAAAGAACATAATAAAATAAATGTTGACAATGTTGTGTATACACACGCCTACTAAGTACAGGTATCAAACCTTTTTTCCGCGACAAAAAATAAATGACAACCTATGCAACCTCCACGTTTGCAACGCAACGTTTCTGTCAATCACAAGAAAAATCAAAATCATTATCATCATTACCTTTAAAGTTTGTTCCGCACGTTTTTTATAAAACTGTCATCTCCAGTTCCGTAGAGAAATGTGAAGGATCACAGATTCTGCAGACGAGAGACTGAGCTCAGGCTCGAGGGCATGATGAGGATTGTGCACGCCATCGTCGCGGTCTTCACCGTTGTGCTGCTCTTCATCCAACAGACCTACGTCTCCGTCTGCGCCGGACCCTGCCCAGTCAGTATCTCACACTGTTCCTCATAGCATGTAGGAGCTTGCGCAAGTGTCCACCATATAATTATCCTCGCATTTCATAGGTACCACTGCTTAGCGAAAGAGCTCTGATGACCAGCAAATGGCAGGATAACCTTCCGTCCTACCAGCCAAAACACTCGCGCCAGGTGACTCGCGACAGCAGGTCAGGAAACGACAATGTGCATCTATGATAGGCCAAAGTGGGTGATAGATATGCGTACTTAAAGTACGCGGTCTTTATGTTCGCGACCTTACTCGGCTCGCCGTCGACGACACACGTGAACAAAATTTCATTGTCAAATAATTAGCTCGCGGCTCGCGGCGATCACAGTCGGGCGAGTAAGCTCGCCGAACCATAAGTACGCGTACTTGCTCGCACGTCTATCACCCCTTTAAGTTATACTCCTCATCACTAAAATAATGTGTGGGATTGGCTTTTGATACGTTTTGCCTCACCAATAGGTAGGTATGATAAAGTATGATGTGACGTTCCAGACAACTTCCCTGTGAATGCAAACTTCAAATTATTATAGTCTAAATACTCTAAACCGTAAAAATTCACGACTAAAGATTTACGAATCTCCCTGTCCATGGCAAACGAGAACCAATTACCGATTCCTACCCCAATTTGTAAAGTTATAGGACGAGATTCTGTTCACAATACAAGTCAATTAAAGTTTTCCTAGATTATTAGATTACCATCTATGACATAGTATAAATCTTTAGTTTTGCTGACATTCGTCTGTACCTGGCACCGTTTATGAATCGGTAATCGGATCTTGAAGCCATTAAAATGCAGCGGTTGAGACTTTTCACTAGTCCATCGTTTATGGACGACACTGCAATATTGAAGTTCTGTCATGTGCTAACACTGGAGGGGTTATGTCCAGCCGTTTACTGTGATAGGCTGAGTTGATTGAATGATAGATACCGGCTCAGTTTGCGTGAGGGCGCGAGATCCCGTTGCACTGCTATTCATATCTTCACCCTTTCAATCCAAAGTCAGTTGGTATAAGCAGCGTGGATTGTATATTTCCTGCTTAGTGTGTATAAGCTGAGTACGTTCACGTTCACAATGAATTGGGCTCTCGTATGACTATCCGTGTTATATATACATACCTAATACCGGTGGACTATTGAGTTATTGACTCATACTACTTCGTCCACATGGGAGTGCGTGACATTTCCACGCACCGCACACCGTGACTGTGTCCAATACAAGTATCAACGACTAATGTTATAGAACACAGTGATTTATTGGATCTTATGGGCTGATACACACACGTAGGTGTGTCTCAACACCCCTCTATATTAAATGTAGCGTAGTACATACCTACCATACCATCGCGGAGTGTTTCACGAATGTGGAAACCGATTGATTATTTTCACATACCAGGGCCCTGATTCCATTAATTCACAAACACACTTGTGGAAATTAGTGGAATTAGGGCCCTGATGCTCTGTTTCGTCTGTTTCAGGCCAAACAGTCCATGCCGGCGTGGCCGCCATCGTCCGGCGACGCACCCCTCACCCCGCTCCCGATGCTCGCTACGGACTGTGTCGTATGCGCAAGCGCAGCCCGCAGCCACGAAGAGCGCGGACGGCCCAAGTACAAGCGCGACCCCGAAATAGCCGTCGACAACGAGTTCATTGGTTATCGTCCCCACGACGACGACTAATTATTAGACTATACATGAAACTAATTATAATCTACAGCATGTAACTAAAACCCTGTCCGATCCGAAAGGAGGTGCGTTAGGTGCGTTAGGTGCGTTAGGTGCCGCAGAAACATATGAAGTACTCATTTACTTTTGGTAATGTTATTTTTTTGTGGAAATAAAAAAGCTAATGCTATTTAAAATTCTCGCCCTACCAAAGCCCAATTTCATAATAAACTAACAAATTTCCTACAGAGGTCACTCATAACACTCATAAGTTATGAGATGGCTAGTAGACCCCGCTAAACGACGGCCGCCCGCGACCCATGTACGTATACTTGTATAACCCGGTAAAATTTCCCACTCTCAGTATGATTCTTAACAACACCTCACGGATCGGAGGTTTTTGTTACACGCTGTATAATAAATAGCACCTATTGATTGAGTCTCATAATTATATTCACCAATAAAAATTGTAGCGTATTGTAATTTTATTAAAAATGTCATATAAATTGCAAGATAGGTAAAGATTGTTTTATTTGCTAGAGGATTCGGCTGCCATAATTAGACACCTTAACTCTTTATTTATGGAGGAATGAGGAACAAGTCGTGAGGAATGTTTCGGGTATGATCGTAGATAATTAGACTTGAGGATTGTGTAAAAGATGATGAATGATGGTAGAAGTAACACATAGTATGGTGCTTATAGGATCACTCGTGTCTGTCTGTCCATGTCTCAATCTGTCCGTCTATCGTTAGCGTCAGAATGGCTGGCCGCTTGCCATAGGCATATGGCAAGCGGCTCTGAAAGTATATTCAAAAATTTTCTACCTAATTGCTTATATAATATTTGCTTCATTTCTTCAATAATTACTACATACATTCAGAGAATTTGAATATAATATAAAAAGTTGAAGTGATCGCCTGAACGATTTAAACAAGACGCTATAGTATAAATAACTGTTGCCTTTCCAAACTATTAGGCGCTTCTTCTTGCTATATTTTTTACGAAGAAGCGCCTTATAGTTTGGAAAGGCAACAGTTTTTTTTATTATAGCGTCTTGTTTAAATCGTTCAGACGTTCATTTCCAACTTTTTATAATCATGTTTGGTGAGTTTTATATATGGCAAGCAGCTCTGAAATTATATTTAAAAATTGCTACCTAATTGTTTATATTTGCTACATTTCTTCAATAATTGCTACATAAGACACATTCAGAGAAATATTATATTTGAATTGACCAGCCTTCGTGTTCACCATGAACGACTCAGAATTTCTAAAAGTCTTCTGTATCAATAATTGCTACCTAATTGCTACTTTCACAAAGGTAAACGGGCATTTTGTTCAGACCTGTGACCCACCAGCGACCACTAACGAAACTAATCGGAATATGTTAAATACCATGAATACTACCCAATGAGATGAGTCGCATTCCTCAAAAGTATGGGAAAACATTTTTAAAACAGAATTAATTTAAAAAAAACGTATTTTCGTATGTATCCTTCTAAATATATAAAATGCGTACAAAAATGCATAAAGATCTTCCTAAAAAGGTACAAGGATGTTTAGGAGCTTTTCTATCTTGTTTGCCCCGCAGTTTCTCCCGCGTCATTACAAGCACTCATTTATAAAAATACGTTAGTATAGTTTATGACTAATCCCCGAACAAACCTGAAAACAGTTACCTACCTACAGTATTTTTAGAGAGTGTAGGATAATGAGAAGTAAAACACTTTTATTTTATTTTTACAAGCTTTATATTAGCTTGCTCTGTTCGTATGTCTTTCCGTTACTCAAGTAGTTCCTGGCATCCGACTGAGCTGAAACTTGGCATACTTATACAACTACCGAGACATTTTTTTAAATTGATGTCATGGAGCTGATCTGATGATGGAACCGGAAGTTGGCCATAGGAACTCCTCAATTAAACATGATATCACCATCGTGTTTGGACTGATTGGTTACGTATTATAAAATGATTTGACACTGGGTGGTGTTCAAGGTCTGATGATGAAGCTGGAAGGTGGCCATAATGTGTTTCTAGTTACTCCAATTGTCATCCATTTTTCAAGCACTTCCTGGCATCTGATTGTGCTGTAACTTGGCATACTTATACAACTATCGAGACATTTTGAAAAAATGATACCATGTTGCTGGTCTGATGATGGAGCCAGAAGTTGGCCATAGGAATTCCTTAATCAATCAAGGTAACACCATCGTGTTTGGACTCATTGGTTACGTATTTACAAGTGCTTTGACACTGGGTAGTGTTCAAGGTCTGATGATGGAGCCGGAATATGTATTTCTAGTTACTCCAATTGTCATCCATTTTTCAAGCATTTCCTGGCATCTGATTATGCTGTAACTTGGCATACTTATACAACTACCAAGAAATTTTGAACAAATGCTACCATTGCTGGTCTGATGATGGAGCCGGAATTTGGCCATAGGAACTCCTCAATCAAACAAGATAGCACCATCGTGTTTGGACTCATTGGTCATGTTTTAACAAGTGCTTTGACACTAGATGGTGTTCAGGGTCTGATGATGGAGCCGGAAGGTGGCCATGGTAAAACCTCACAGTTAGTAGTAGTGATTGAAAATCAATAACTCTCATACCTTTTTTTCCCCATACATTTGGATTAAAATTAAAACATTCCGTGAAATGTTAACCTTCAAAACAAACCACATTTTAGTGATGGACGCGGACTTCGAGGCTCCGGGTCAAAAATGCCCAATGACCTTTAAGTTTGAGCATTGTACATAAGGACGGGCGGGGCAATTTCGACTATGGGGCTATTTCAACTAATGACAATAACTAATAATCTACTGTATTTATACCAAAACGCCATTTGTATCCAAGTAGGTAAACAGATTATTTCAACAAAATTTATCTATGAAATTTTGTTGAAATAATCTGCTTAAGCTCTGCTAAAGCGCGAACTGTTCCACCCACAGGCATTTGTTTTTCAGACGCCACTTTTTGGATGTGTTGTCAAAAGACGCTCGCCAAATTTTTCGTCAAAAAATGTATTTACAACGCTTGTTTTTACAATGTTAAACAGTGACTAGAGAAAATATAAACCGTAAATTGTTTTTCGCCTAGTTGTTCTTTGGAATAATACGTTTTTTATGAGATTGTTCGTTAGTTTAAATAGCCCCACGAAAAGAAGAAGTGGGGTAATTTCGACTTACCTACATTACGACATACGTCCCTGTACTACTGACTATGTAAAAAGTCGAAATTGGCCCTCCAAGGTGTTTAAAGTATTTTATTACGTTATTGAACCATTTTAGGAGACAATAAGCTATAGATTTGTATGAATTATGCCATAAATATACTCTGGCTCTCTATTTCAAAACGATAACGGCTGTAGTACGATAAATATGTGACATAGTCGAAATTGCCCCACTGTGGGGTAATTGTAACTATTTCTCCCCAATTTCAAAAACATGGTTCCTTTGAACATATACGATGAGTAGGTATTCTTTTAAGACCTACGTAAGAAAGATCTGCATTAAAGCTTTTATAAAATACTTTTATTTATTCTACCATAATGTAATCATAGACGAGTGTGCAGATTTTTGAAACTGGCGTTTGTGTTTTCATAGTCGTGTGGCGGTATCTACATCGCCACATGCGAACTACGCATCAAAGACCTGACATCAGACAGACGTCACATAAATCCTGCATCGCGCAATTAAAGTTTACCGTGCAGTGGACATATATACAAGAACCCAACATCAATTGTTGGACAGTTGCCCGCCAGACACAACACCCGTCTGGTTGGAGGATCCTCCCTTTTCTATGGTGGATGAGTGAACACCCTGTTCCTCATACCCCTAAATTGGTGACCCCGAATATGAACGTCAGCGCAGCCTTCGTGCAACTACTCCAGCGTGACGTCATCATCATCACTCCCGCAAGCTTTCAGTGAGGCGAGTCACACAGCCAGTCTGCTAGTCTAGTTACTTTCATAGCATAATGTCTTACGGTATTTTACTATGGGGACGGGCTGCAGACATCGAGTCTATCTTTATTCTGCAGAAAAGAGCGATCAGAGCCATTTATAATCTACGCAGGCGCGATTCTTTAAGGGAACTGTTTAAGGATATTAACATCATGACGGTACCTTGTCAATATATATATGAAAACATCTTGCACGTAAGAAAAAATTTACATCTTTTTAGTAAAAGAGGCGATAGACATAATTATAGTACTAGAAATAGGGACTTATTAGTTCAACCAGGTTTCAGACTGGCTAAAGTAGACTCATCTTTCATGGGGTACTGTTTAAAATGTTACAATAAAATCCCTCCCCACATACTTCAACTGAATGAGACGAAATTCAAAACTTGTATAAAACGCACACTATGTAGGCAGGCATATTATAAGTTGGAGGATTACATCTCTGATAAAAATGCTTGGCTTAATGCTGGTCCTGCTCCACAACCACAACTAACTAATTAACATTCGAAAATGCTGTTGGAGCTGCTGAAGATTGTAAGACTATCTTTGCATTGTATAAACTCAATCTCTCCTTTGCATTATATAATTGCACAGGTGTGAGTACTATGTACTATAGAGCTACCATTTACCGGGTATTTTGTCTTTCATTGACTTGAATGTGCCCTGGCGGCTGGGAATGTCATGCTCACTCAAATGTCTCGCTGGTGGTGGCGTATGTGTTGGATCATTTAGCTCCCTTCAAAATGGTTGAGCTGAATGGTGCTGATCCATGCGTCATGTTCGTGAACGGGCGCCGTCAGTTGTGACTGGTCATTTCTTAGCTGCCATGGCTTATTTTAATTTTTGAATTGTGCTTATTTTGTAATTGCGGACGCTTTTAACGTGCTTTCTACATTGTTCTCACATCTATAATTTCAACATGAATAATGTAACCATTATATTGTAACAATATTTTGATTTAAAAGAGTGTCCATGGAGTTTCTTGCCCGTTCTTCTCCATAGGTACCTACTACGCTTTGGAATGGACAACTAGCTTCATATTTCTGACTGACTGACTCCTTGACAATTCAAAAGTGCCTGTAAATGGTTTAATTGAAATAAATGCTTTGAGTTTTGAGTTTTTTGAGTTTTGAGCCAAGCCAACACCCGAGGCGTCAACGGGTATCCTGACCACCAGCATGCAGCGAACGCGCATTCCTGGTCATCACCCTCAGCCTCATCACCCCGACCCACTGGGGAATCACCTCAATCACCTCATCACCCCGACCCACTGGGGAATGACCGCAATCACCTCAATCACCTCATCACCCCGACCCACTGGGGAATCACCGCAATCACCTCAATCACCACAACCACCGCAAACAGTTCCGACCCACCGCGAACAATGCGGCACCCGGTTCCGACTCACTGGAACCACAACTGGCACTGGCAAGCATCGCAAGATACAAGACTCAGCCCACTATCGACCTCCGGTCTCCGGAGGGGAGTGATGTGGCGGTATCTACATCGCCACATGCGAACTACGCATCAAAGAACTGACGTCAGACAGACGTCATATAAATCCTGCATCGCGCAATTTAAGTTTACCGTGCAGTGGACATTTATATACGAGAACCCAACATCAATCGTTGGGCAGTTGCCCGCCAGACACAACACCCGTCTGGTTGGAGGATCCTCCCTTTTCTATGGTGGATGAGTGAACTTTACACCCTGTTCCTCATACCCCTAAAGTCGAAATTGCCCCGCCCGACCTTACATTAGGTAAAAAAATATAGCTGTTTGTAATTTTTTACAAAGAAGCGCCTAATATTTTGGAAAGGCAACAGTTTTTTACTCTACAGTGTCTTGTTTAAATTGTGCAGGCATTTAGTTAAGTAGCAATTATTGAAGAAATGTAGCAAATATAAGCAATTAGGTAGCAATTTTTTAATATACTTTCAGAACCGCTTGCCATAGGCAACCAGCCATTCTGACGCTAACCGTCTGTCATAGCCGTTTTGCTCATGTCATTTGTTCCGAATCTAACGGGCCGATTAAGATTAAATTTGGTGGTACACATATCAATTTCTGTAACCCAAACACGGATGTGGTGTTACGTAAATTAATTAATTTTGAATAAGTATGGTAATAAGCAAATTAAAAAGTTCACTCTATACCGTGTGACATCAAATGAAAGGGCTTGTGAGGGTCTGAAAATGTGTGCGTTACCCCAGCAAGATCTTCTAGAAGGAATTGAGTTATACGAATCATTTTAGAGCATAATCTGCTTGCACTTGTAACGATTTTGCAAAACGTTACCCCAGCAGGAAATTGAATATCTCGAAAACCTTTAGACGCACAAATTTCTTTTTCGGCGCACATTTATGCACAAATTTAAGCTATCCGCCCATGGGCTTTATTTCTGTATCCGGTCATTCGTTAAAAAAATTCTTGTTGGAAAAACGTTACCCCAGCAGAATTCGTTATTTCTCCAAAACGACAGCATGCACAAAACTTGGCGCACATTTACAGCAGATTATGCTCTAATTATTACAACAATTACAACTCAATTCCTTCTAGAATACATTTTGCTGGAGTAACGCACACACGTCTAAAACATATACAGGGGGTGTTAGGGTAGACACCGTTATCCTTGAAACTACCACTAGTTTCAATGGGACCAACTTTGAAATTGTCGATTTAAGTGAACACAAATGTATGGAACAGCTGATTTTTTTTTCGCGATTTCAAGTTTGGTCCCATAGAAAAAGTATATTATAGATGACACCAAACCACTAGTTTCATGGTTATCGGTGTCCACCCTAACACCCAGTATATTTTTTTATAATTAAAAAAGTTATACAACTTGTGTACAAGTTATACAATATACTAGTTGATGTCCCATAATTATGATAAGCTAGTATCTTTATGTAAAAATAATACAAAAAGTCCTAGAACAAGAGTTCCAAAAATACATTTTTTCGAAGATAGAACTCAACTCGACTCTCGATGTGTAAATCATTTGCATACAACCATACATATTTATAACTAAGAAAATGCGACGTTGTCATATTTTTTTGGAAATGCCTCAGCTGCCGGCGCACTATGGGACCAAACGGTGCGTTCCATCTCAAAAATCTATAACTTTTTTGTTACTTGACTTTTGAATTGAAATTTTGTATACGTATTCCTGAATACTTATGCTATTGGATTATTAAAACACTACTACTTTAAAAATTACATTGATTTAATAAAAAATTACAAAAATAAAATGTTGAAAAAGTTCATACGAAAATTAAATTAAATTATTAAAATTAATTATTTGCTTACGTTAGGTTAAATTAAAATTATTAATAAGTTCATAACTACGCAATTACATCATTTTAAACTTTAAAAAAAGCATACCATTCATGAAAAAGTTAAAAATTATTCTATTCATCACTTGTCAATACTAAAAGCTCTTTAGCTTCATCAAGTAGTTCTTTTGGTATCACAATACTTGATCTATTTAAGCTAGATATATAGGGATCAGAAGTATACAACAGGATGTGCAGAACATCTTCCATTGTGGCTGACCTGGAACATTTTCTTTTCTTATACCTAGTCTTTGTTACCAGCTTCTTGAGCATCTTCAGATAATTGGCCTATTGGCAAAACTGCAAAATGCTCGATTATTTTAGCACCATGTATAAGAATTTTGTGGACTGAAGATGGCATACAGTACCAGTTACATTTACTCACATATAACTGTGCAGTCTATTCACCAAACTTTACTGCGTTTACAGAAAATCCCGATGACATGGTTTGCAGAAGTATATACCTATAATGTCTTGATCAACTCTTCATCAATACCCGTGGTTTCTGCAGAACATTGATAGTTTTGGAAGTATCTCCTTGCCGTATTTCCATCATTGCTGTTTCCGGAACCTTGACGAGGTTTATCAATGTGTAAACCAAGCAATTACCGGAAACGAATTTGGACGGTACTTTGGACTTACTTTTTCTTATTTAATCTTTTTGTTCTCTCGATGCAGTCCACTTTTTAAATCCTAGGTTATAAGAAATATGCAAAATCATAGATCTTTTCCACGCATGTAAGGTAGACAGTCCGTATTTAAACGCATCTTCATTCGCAATTCTTGCATTTAGTTACTTATGTTAGATCGTTCATCTGCCTAGGAGTTGCTCCACAAACAGTGCATGAAGCACTCGATGGTATCTGCGTTAACACTTGAGCAACTTTCCCGTCGATCATAGTCATGAACAGCTCATGTCTGCTCATGTTGTCTTATTTGAAAATATTTTTCGGTCGACATTTTTGCTTCTAGCTCGAAATGGCGCTGTAATGACGCAGGTTTTTTTTATTTCCTTGTATTACTGAATAGTTAAGGAATCTAAAAATTTCATTAACTCGACATCGGCAGCTATCGGTAAAAAGGAAACCTCAACTTGAAAATTGAAAAGACGGAAAAATTCCCTATGACCCTTAAAAATTAAATAAAAATATTTCTCATAAAAACGTGACGCAATCGTAAACTACAGATCTTGAGCAATCCAAAAATGTATAATACTTATATATTCTCTTGAAGAACATAGAAAATATCTTAAATTGAACTTCCATAATGAGTAATCTAGTAAATATAAAATTATCAACGGATAAAGTTTGGGTGTAATTTTATACACCTGAAACTTTTTTAAATATATTTTTTGCCTTTATATCGGATAGCTCTATCATCTTAGAATAAAAAACGATCAAAACGGTTACAGTATTACGACTTTTGTCCGAACCATTTTTGAGATGGAAAATACCGTTTGGTCCCATAGCGCGCGCTCCCGACTGGCTGCCGGTGCCGGTTGCCGCGCTGAGTTTGGAAAAAAGCGGAAAATGGGGTTAGCAATTTGGTATAAGTATTGGAATGCCTGTTATATTTATGCCTATACATTTTTATTTGTTTAAAGTAATAAAGCATTACCTACTTGTTTTTTTTCCATTATTATATTTCTACCTATATTTAATCGATCAATGATTTCTATATTACTCGCAAAAGATTAGGTTAGGTTGGAACTGTGACCCCCCATTTTTTGGGTGAGAAATAATCAAATTTCCATACACCTAAGCTCCCTCTCCTCAAACGAAATTTACAAGTAAGTAAGTATTTGGGTATGTCGGAAGCGTTAATAATCATCAACGCTGCTGACATGAAACAATCACTGAAGGAGCGCTTCTTTGGCCGCCTGAATAAAGTATTACATAATTTTTTATCAGGCGGAAAGAAGATGCGTGCCTTCAACGGTTCTCATGTCGGTTTTGATGTACCTACCTGATAGATCGAATAGAGCATAATGATTATTGATATGGCGATCCCGTATGAAGAACCTCGTGAAAGCTGAAAAAGATAAGCAGATTGTTACATTAATACGTCTCTCGGCTACCTGCTTCTGTAGGTAATGCACCGGAGTCACCTACGACTTCCTCTTTTATAGACTTTTGAGCTCGACCAATCAGGAGCCACCAAATTGTGGATACAAAATCTAATAAGAATATTATCTTGACCTGTCACGCGATGTTGTGTGTGGATACAGCAATCAATGTGCCGACAGTCGTGACGGCCAATGGCATAATAGCCAAGAGCCTCGAGCTAGACCAACACCTGAGGAGGCTCTCGTTAGGCAGCTGGATCAAGGGCTTGATCCAGAAAGCGGTATTTCTGGACACGGCGCGAGGAGGTTCCTCTCTCAGGAGCCCTGACCACCGGTAGCTTGGACCCGCTACCGGAGGGCGGAGGACTATTATTAAATTTAAAAAAAGATTGTTTTTAGAAAATATAAATGTAAATTAAGTTTGTGTGAGTAGGTACCTTTATGTACTTAAGTGCCCATGTCATGTAGGTTTATGTGAAATATGCAATACTGTAAGGTTTATATGCCAGTTGATTCTTTGACATGGTCTTTTAGGGGTATGAGGAACAGGGTGTAAAGTTCACTCATACTCCATAGAAAAGGGAGGATCCTCCGACCAGACGGGTGTTGTGTCTGGCGGGCAACTGCCCAACAATTGATGTTGGGTTCTCGTATATATGTCCACTGCACGGTAAACTTTAATTGCGCGATGCAGGATTTATGTGACGTCTGTCTGACGTCAGGTCTTTGATGCGTAGTTCGCATGTGGCGATGTAGATACCGCCACATCACTCCCCTCCGGAGACCGGAGGTCGATACTGGGCTGAGTCTTGTATCTTGCGATGCTTGCCAGTGCCAGTTGTGGTTCCAGTGAGTCGGAACCGGGTGCCGCATTGTTCGCGGTGGGTCGGAACTGTTTGCGGCGGTTGTGGTGATTGCGGTGATTCCCCAGTGGGTCGGGGTGATGAGGTGATTGAGGTGATTGCGGTCATTCCCCAGTGGGTCGGGGTGATGAGGTGATTGAGGTGATTCTCCAGTGGGTCGGGGTGATGAGGCTGAGGGTGATGACCAGGAATGCGCGTTCGCTGCATGCTGGTGGTCAGGATACCCGTTGACGCCTCGGGTGTTGGCTTGGCTGTGTGATTCGCCTCACTGAAAGCTTGCGGGAGTGATGATGATGACGTCACGCTGGAGTAGTTGCACGAAGGCTGCGTTGACGTTCATATTCGGGGTCACCAATTTAGGGGTATGAGGAACAGGGTGTAAAGTTCACTCATACTCCATAGAAAAGGGAGGATCCTCCAACCAGACGGGTGTTGTGTCTGGCGGGCAACTGCCCAACAATTGATGTTGGGTTCTCGTATATATGTCCACTGCACGGTAAACTTTAATTGCGCGATGCAGGATTTATGTGACGTCTGTCTGACGTCAGGTCTTTGATGCGTAGTTCGCATGTGGCGATGTAGATACCGCCACAGTCTCATTAATACCCAGAGTTATGGGATATCAAAAGGAACAAAGGTGCTGCTGGGGAGTTTGTTGCGCCACTTCTTCTTCCCAGCTAAAGCACTAGGAAGTGGTGAAGGGTGGGCGTTTTGTGGGCCTGTCTTATGTAATTTTGACGTTCGAAAAGTGCTGATTCTCAGCCTAGTTTGAATAAATTACTTTTGATTTTGATTTTGACACGTTGTATAATAAGAAAAAGATGTTTGACCATTGGTCACCATAAATCCGAAACAACAGAGCCAAAAAAAAAAAAAAACTATATATAAACTTATCTATATTTGCAGTTTGAATATAATGGGAGAACATGTTGTTCTACTACAATGTTAAAGTTTGCTCTTGGGATAATTATGTGCGTGGTCCCGGGTCCGACACGCACATGGCCGGTTTTTTTTTGTAGTCGTGTGGCGGTATCTACATCGCACATGACGTCACATAAATTCTGCATCGCGCAATTAAAGTTTAACGTGCAATGGACATATATACAAGAACCCAACATAATTCGTCTGGTCGGAGGATCCTCCCTTTTCTATGGTGGATGAGTGAACTTTACACCCTGTTCCTCATACCCCTAAAGTCGTCGATGGCGTCTGGCCTAAACACTCACTAAAGAAACTGCCTTAGAAAATATTTAAAACAGGAATATATTCAAACTAATAAAAATATAAATCTTCAAAGAATTAGGAACACTGTCGGGTGGGTGAGTTGTACATCCGCGGCCTTCTGGCCGGAACCATGAGATACCTAACGTTTTTCTTGTAGTAGGGACACGCGGGCTCGTCACAGCCGAGCACTTCGGCCTCGCGCACCGCGAGCCCGCCCCTCTGCAGCAACTCATCGCCCAGGATGAGCCGCCGAGCACACGCCAGTAAGCATGGTCCACATACAGCCACTGCACACAATGCTGCTAAGAATTCCAACAAAAACATCACAGCCTCAGACCACATTTCTAAAGCGATAATTTATTTGATGTTCCATAAGTTCTATACATGATAATACTATTTGAATTCGATATTGAATTAAAGATAGGTAGGTACCCTTAGTACACAAAAAACTATTTACGAAAACCACAATGAAAATAATGTAGAATAAAAATACAGAGGTTAGAAAACTATCGACGTCATTATTTATTTGGTTTTCTTTTAGACAAAATGTGCCTGCTGCAAAGAGTATCCAGCGTAGTATCCAGTATGGAGTTAATTTACAAAAGAGACAATTCTCCATAAAGTATGGTACTTTATGAAAATTTGCTCCGTTACTAAAAGAAAGACGAAGTTTCAGATTTACGGCTTGAGACCGCGAGTTGAAAGTATGTGCTGTTTCCCAGGCGTTAGAGCGTTTATTCTGAAAGTTGGCAACGTCGCAAATAACGGTCAAATATTTACCTGTTTTGATTATTTTGGCAATATTACTATAAGGAACTATGAAATATCGCTAATAAAATTAACTTACTAGAATATTAATAACGAATTGCAATAAAACACTGAATATAAGTTGTAACCGGTTTTAGGTGTAAAAAAGGCATTTGGAAAGTTTTAAATCCTTTTTTTACAACTAGATAAAACTAAATATTCAGTGTTAAGGCTGTTACATACTGGCGCGACATGTCGCGCGACGCGATTTACTTACAAACCAATTTCTGAGAAAACTTCACGGTTAACAATGCAGCGGCGTCGCGTCGCGCGACAAGTCGCGCCTGTTTGTGGGAGCCCTTACGATATTATTTATTGCAATTCATTATATAAATTCTAGTAAGTTAATTAGCATCGTGTGACATGGCTCTTAGGTCGTGAACTTAAAGGCCGCATACTTTAAGTACGCATGTCTATCACCCACTTTATAGGGGTGATAGACGTGCGAGCAAGTCCGCGTCCGGCTCGGCGAGCTTACTCACCCGTGTATCATGCTAAGTACACGGATTTAAAACCGCTGAGTAAGAGTTATGCCACACGTTGCGGAGCGGCGCCGCACCGCAGGTCATCTCGCCGGACTAGTGACCTCACGGTGAGTGCGGCGTCGCAACGATTTACGGCACCGCTGCGGCGTATGGCGCGACGGCTTGAGTGCAGCGCCGGAGCGCTCTGGAAGGCGCCGAGTGCCATACCATACATTTTTATATGTAGGACGCCGCGCCGCCGCCGCACCGCATTGTGTGCCATGGCTCTCAGTTCGTCGGCGATCCAACAGGTTTCAAATTTTGGTCGTAGCCCGCCTGGCCTCGTCGTCTGTCATCGCCGCGAGCCTCGAGCCATCAATTTGACAATGACATTTTAAGCAAGCTTCAAGTGTGTGACCGACGGCGAGCCGAGTAAGGTCGCGAACTTCAAGTACGCACGTCTATCTATCTCCTCGTCTATATATCTACCCATTACGATTAATGTGGGTACATTAATCGTAATGAGTGTTAGCACAAATCGGTTACAGCGTAACTCGGAACGCAGCGCTAGTATCTGACAGATATCTATATCTGTCAGTCAAGGAGATTCAGAAGTTTGATGTTTCGTGACGTTTCGAAAATATGGGTCGGTTGGGGACGTGCCGAAGTTTTACAGAAATAATGAAATTTATTTTTTTAATACAGTGAATTAACATTAATTTAATAAAAAGCATTTAATAACATATCAGTCAGTATTTTTGTGTGTTAAAAATATTTTTGTGATAGTTTTGTTATACAGACCGGTATAATGTCTTCTGGAATAGCGATATGGTGAGTTTCTGACTGAACTTGCAATACTGATTTATTATTAACAATGTACCTATCACACTCATGAATATTAAAACACACAATAAATGAGAATCTTGTGCTTATCTCAGCGCGGCCGACGTCAGAGTCAGCGTGTGCTTAGCATGACTATCAGATCAGTATGTTAGGGCACACTGAGAACAGTTATTTAATTGTTGGTTAAATGAGAGAAAAATTTAATTAATACTTTTCATAAATGTTGATTATAATGCACTCCTTGTCACTGCATAGGAATCTGGACCTCCAGTCCTGTGTCCCTATTTATTTGAGTTTGAAGTGAAAATCTGATGCACTATTTAAGTAGGTACCTACTTTTTAAACCGACTGTTGTTTATAAAAATGTTATTATCAATAGCAGTCAAAGTGGCTGCATTACTCGGTCCATTATTAGTAAAGTACAGCTGTGTGGTTAAGTCATACAATTTAATAAGATAACCATCTTTGTAAAAATCATGTGACTATGAGATCTTGGTAGCAACACTTTATTGCTTGCAGCTAATTATGAGGTTAGACAAAGTTGACTGATAAAGTAACCAATAAGAATGAGCTACCAAGGATGTAAATAAAAGAAAACATATGTAACACAATCATTTTATAAAAAAATACTTTTTAGTGATTGTACACTTGTACAGTCAACTACACGTCCATGACAACAATTGCCAGGGTTTCGGTAAAGTCCGAAAGAGATACGGGGACCCTTGGCAACAGGCAACTGAAGTAACACGGGTGGGTTTTAGTCAGTAAAATTCTGACACAGAAGACATTAGATGACTACACAAACTCAACAAAAAAAAAAAACGGTTCAACAACAAACCCTGTAAGGCACACCAAAAAGATTGATTTGAAGTAAAATTGGGAAAGTTATCAAAATTGAAATATTATTATTTTATTAACATAACCACTTAGACCTAACTTAGTAAGTATAATTATCACTTGCTTCAAAAATGGTGAAGGAAAACATTGTGAGGAAACCGGTATGCCAGAGAGATATTTCTCGACTGCTTGCGAAGCCAAGTCAGAGGCCCATGACCGGCATAAAAATTCTGACACCAGGTTAGTCACTAACCACACGAAAAAGTAGAAGATTAACATAAATTGAGTAACATATAGGTAACATTTACTTATTTGAGATCAGTTATATGTACAGTCGAACAAGCTATTTGCTATACAGGCAGATAACTTGCAACTACTTTAAACAATTTTGTGAGTGTTTTCATTAGTCAACAACCCTTTTACGTCACTCGCCTAAGTCATAAGCTCTAAAAGTTAAAGTACACACACAATCAAAACGAATTTTGGCAGTGTAGTGGAAAAAGAATATATTTTGCCTGCATACCAAATAGCTGGTTCAACTGTACTTACATCATAATTATCTGCTACTATCGACATTCAGTTCATCTTATTGTTACTTTTATTGATTAAAATAATGTTTCCTGAAACAGGTCCATGGGGGTGATATGCCTGGGGTTCATGTGGCTGATTTCCCATTTGTACCACCTCCTCCTTGACGCGTATGAGCGCTCAGCTACACTCAGCGACATTGAGTATTCATGGTAAGCTATTATTTGTAATGTAGTAAAGTGAAGTGACCATCTCATCATACATACATAAACTCACGCCTCCTTCCCATACTACAGAACGTCACCTGCTACAATCCTTACATACTCCAATTGCCTCGTTTACATTCATAAATCTGGTCATACATCCACACCGTCTCATGAATTAGATGTAAAATAAATCTTCTATAAAATAGGTAAAAATTTAACTTTTTAAATCTCTTTAGAAAACGTGGAAATTCATATATGTATGTAGGTACCAGGTGCCTGTATGTAGGTCAACATCAGCATAATTCAAACCAGAGCACTACTTTGCTGTTTGACGGCAGAAATCGGTATGGTACAATCTAGTGCATGTCCATGGTAACGATTCCTTTATTTCGTAGCAGTAAAGGTGGTTTTAATTCAATCTATTGCTACTTACGTGCAGTGTACAATACTTGGCAAACTCTGCTTCTACAAATGATCTTATTTCAGGTTCTTCCGACTGCTGCTAAACCTCGTGGGTTACTCGACCGTGTTGCTACCCATGTTCATATTGTACAAATATCTCGAAAAAATCAACTACTTTGATAAGCTTAGTGAGTATTAAACTTGTGCCAAACTGCTAATTAGTAGATACTGTGACGATTGTTTTAACGAGTTCATTAGTTAAACCTGTGAGTTTTTCTCTTAATTAATATGGTATTAATTTAATTTTGGTATGTAAATACATTATGTTAGAGAGTAATCTAATAATACTGCTAAATATAAGTAGGTACTTATACATTTTTTACAATAATTCCTCTTGCCAGTCTTGTGATCAGAGGATGATTTCGTTGGCTCTATACATATAAATGACCGCTATGACAATGTGAACGAGTAAATTGACATTATATTTTAAAATGAATGAAATAAAAATATAAAAAGACTCTAAAGTTGTTCACATTTGCATAGGAGTTAAAAGGGGTCATCTGGTTGTAAATGACCTCTCTTACATCCCCTTAATAGATTGTCGACGTATTTAATAACCAATAACCCTGTATTAAAATAACTATGTATATACTTTATAATAAGCCGGTTGATTGATTAGAAGTTTATCTTCCTTGTCATGGAGTGACCACACTTGTCTTATCGACGCGGAATCGGCTACAGCCGGTCAGGAAGAGCAATCGAATAAAGACCGACGTGGTGTCGAGTCAACGTCCGAACCGAAACGAGGCAAATAAAGTCTTTTTTAGGGTTCCGTAGTCAACAAGGAACTCTTATAGTTTCGCTATGTCCGTCTGTCCGTCTGTCTGTCCGCGGCTTAGCTCAGAGACACTCCCTTACAGTTCCATCCAATCTAAATAATATTCCTTTATAAATAAAATTACACGAAAAACGGCGGAATAACAATAGTTATTACCTTACGTTGTTGAAATGACTGCATTTTTGTATCTACATAATGTACATTATAAAAAGATTACATAGCATTGTGTACATAAATCGTGAAAACCGAAGTTTATTTCACGCGCTTATCGAAGTACCGTTAGCATTTTAACATTATGTATGCTGAGTGGAGTATAGACATGCTAAATTAAACACTTGTTTGCAAATATACTTAATGTAAGTAGGTTATTACTAATTAGCTACAGATCACAGGAAGTAGCGGTAATACGAGCCGAGCCGCGTGCGCATGCGACGACCAATATCTTGTTACATGAAAAATAAGTTGAAGTGAAGCATTAGGACTTACTATAAATATATTGTCTAGATAATGTAACTCCTGCCCGCGACTTCGTCCGCGTTACATTTTTTGCCCTGTTACTTGGTTTTCGCTTAGCGTTCTTTCAAACTTTTCTCTTTAGTTCGGCTCCTAAGGGTCGTGGCGTAAGTTAAAAAATAGCCTAAAATCTTCCTCAGGAATTGGGCTATCAAAGCCTAAAATTATAGGTCTTTACCTATGAAATTGCCGTTTTGTATGAAAAAATTTAAACGAATTTTTTTCATGAATTTTTTATTTGTATTAATCGAAGTAATCACCCATGCAATCAATGCATCTTTGCCATCGCAGTGGCAGTTTATTGATGCCCTTCTTAAAGAAATCAGCTGGACGGGAGGCAACAAATTCTTCAAAGGCATTTTGTACTGCCTCTCGGGTATTGAATTTTTTTCCCGCCAAGAAGTTATCCAAATTCTGGAAAAAGTAGTAGTCTGTAGGCGCAAGGTCTGGTGAGTAGGGCGGATGACGGAGAGCTTCCAACCCCAGTTCTTGCAACTTGGAGACCGTCTGCTGTGCAGTATGAGGTCGCGCGTTGTCGTGCAGGAGCAGCGGAGACGAGCGATTGACCAATGCTGGTTGGAGATGCGCCAGCTTCTCCATCATTGTGTTCAGTTCTTCACAGTACACATCTTCAGTAATGCTCACCCCGTTTGGTAAGAAGCTGTGATGAATCACACCGGCGCTAGACCATCAAACAGTGACCATCACTTTTCTAGGGGTAAGTTTTCGTTTAGGGCATTGTTTAGGTGCTGAACCAGGATCCAACCAACTTGCTGAGCGCTTGCGGTTATCAAACAGAATCCATTTTTCATCGCAGGTAACAATGCGGTTCAAAATTCCTTCATTTGTGTGTCTGTTGAGCAGTGCAAGGCACGTCTCGACGCGTACTTCGCGCTGGCGATCATTGAGTTCGTGGGGCACCCATTTGTCAAGCTTTTTTACCTTGCCAATTTGACGCAAATGGACCAATATTGTTTTGACGCTAACGTCGAAAGCTGCTGCTAATTCAGCCGTAGATTGTGTATCATCAGCTTCCACAATCGCCTTTAATTCGTCATTGTCGACCAAAGTCTTCGGACGACCGCGAGGTTAATTTTTCAGGTCGAAATTTCCAGAACGGAAGCGAGCAAACCAATAACAGGTGGTGCGTTGGTTTGTAGTGTTAGCTCCGTAAACGTCGTTGATGTTGCGTGCCGCTTGTGCCGCGTTGCTGCCACGACGGTACTCATATTCCATAATTACTCGAATTTTTAACGTATCCATGATGACGAAAAAGATTGAAATGCGATGAAAATGTAACACTAATCAATAAAGAAATGACTACTTTTGGAAAAAAAAATCCATGTTTTTAAAATAAAATTAATTTGAAATTAGAATTCTTAGCCAAACAAAAATTATTTTGATTTGAAATGGCCAGTACTGCAGAACGGCAATTTCATAGGTAAAGACCTAATATTATTTCAAATTCGACTGGTATTAGCACCAAGGCGCGTTCAAACAAAAAAACAAACTGTTCAGCTTTATTATATTATTAGTACAGATAAACATATTTGACACTTCTCGAGGCTATTATAAACAAAATTACATAAATCTTAAACATATCATTGGGTTTAAAATATATCATTTAAACCCAAGGCCTTGGCCGGAGGTGTAACGATTGCGCAACGTGGCAATGCTGCCAGTCTCTTGGGCACATTAGTTGACAGGGATGCGGACGAATTTTTAGACGCCATTGTTTTCAGGTTAAGTGTTAGAATATTTTATTGTTAAAAAAAAATCTAATTCTGTATAGTTTATATGTAGAGAAAATAGTTTTAGTTGACGATTTCTAACACACAATATTACTGTACACGTTAAAAAAATATAAAAAAACTTTCCACTAAACAAATTAGGCTGAGATCAGTTCTTTAGTAGAATGTCAAAAGCTACATAAAATACAGCCGTCAAAACTCTTGTCCTTCATTATCTCCTAATGTACATTTTTTATTAAAACCAATTTACAGAAATAAAATATTATTTATATACTACTCATGATTTGCACGTCTTATTTCTAGGCAACTCGGGCGCCACATTCCGCGTGCTGTTCGCGTGTTTCGGCGAGCCGGGCGAGCGCCTGCCCGAGGCGGCGAAGGTGCGCAAGGACGAGAACACGGCGCGCGAGGGCGCCGAGCTCGCCTTCTGCTTCACGGGGCTCATGGCTGCCTATCTAGTGTGGGGGTTGTTGCAGGAGAAGATCATGACGCAGGTTACACTTGGCCCCTTTTCAGGCTGTCGGCTTGTGCTTATTAGTAGTATTTAGTGTTTTATCGACATTTTACTCACAAAAACATGTTGTCCAATGCCTTTTGTTATATGTAACCAATGTGATTCTTTATACTTAGTTTTTTTTTTCAAATGATCTGTTCAAATAGTTACACCATGAATGCGAGGACGTGCCCCGCTATAATAATGGCATCGAGTCATAGTAAAAGCTCTCTGTCGCACGTCTCTTCACTCTTCGTGACAGTCTCAAAGCTCGATGTGTCTCCCAGGTACTGAAGTTGCTACAACGGTACAGGGATTTTCTGACGCCTGGCCAGAATCTGAACGAGTGTCGCCATCTTGTATTTTTCAAGACCCTCTCTGTTAATTTCACAATTTTCCTTGTAGCACTTCGCGCTATTAGGTTATTGTGGCGCGTGGCCAAAATCTGAATAAACGCCGCCATCTTGTTTCGAATATATTTCAAGTTACATTTGACCCCCCTGCCGCCCGCAGAGCTACGCCATGCCGGACGGCAGCACGCTGCGCTTCAGCGACTCGCAGTTCCTGGTGTTCGTGAACCGCCTGGCCGCGCTGCTGCTGGCCGGCGCGCGCCTGCTGTGCGCGCGCGCGCCGCTCGCGCCGGCGCCGCTCTACAAGTTCTCGTACTGCTCGCTCACCAACGTCGTCAGCGCCTGGTGCCAGTACGAGGCGCTCAAGTACGTCAGCTTTCCGACGCAGGTGACTTCTCTTGATACTAATCTGTATAATAATGGATGTAAAAAATATTTTTTTTACAAAGACACTTTAGTTTTTATGCACCCTGTACATATGCAGAATTAACTTGGTGTGATTTACTTTTCTGTTGTTGGAACGCTTTTTCCTGTCGTCATTACAATGAAGTTCTTTCGTCTAGTTTAGTTTTATAATTGGAATTTCTCAGTCTGGATTTGCGCTCAATTAAGGCAATAGGAGAGGGTACATCTCTGCTTACCCCTTCGGAAACTGCAAGTGTGATGCTATGTATTCTGGGCATCATTAGAAGGCAAGTTCCTTTATCTAACTTCGTTATTGTCCAACTAATCTATTAAACCGTTATGTCTCGGCAGGTGCTATCAAAGTCGTGCAAGGTGATCCCGGTAATGCTGATGGGCAAACTGGTGTCGCGCAACAAGTACGAGCTCTACGAGTACGTCACCGCCGTGCTCATCTCCGCAGGCATGGTGCTCTTCATGTTCGGCAGCCACGACGACAGCGTGGGTGAGTACAAAATCAAAAGTCATTTATTTAAATTAGGCTGAGAATCAGCACTTTTTTAAGTTCAAATTACATAAGACAGTCCCCCAAAACGCCCGCCACTGAACACGCCTGTCAATAAACTCGAACTCACATTCATGTCATAGGAATAATAAAATTTCGAATTCCGCGCTTAATTTGCCGCGCGCACTGGGCATTCATGAATCAAAATAAAATTTTAATTCCGTGGCTTATTCGGCGCTTTGTTGCCAAACCTACGTCCTACCTTTCGTTGTCTCGCAGTTTTCGCCTACAAATTGCTAGTAGCTGTTTTGTAATGTATGGAATGGAGTACTGGGTCAAGCGCTGGCGTAGCTGTATTGTAATGTATGGAGTACTGGGTCAAGCGCTGGCGTAGCTGTATTGTAACGTATAGAGGACTGGGTCAAGCGCTGGCGTAGCTGTATTGCGTCAAAATACATTTTGACGAATAAATTACTTTTTCGGTTTTATTGAACTTTTTACACAATGTATTATGAAACCTGCGTAGTGCATTTTTGTACAAGTAGTAGCTTGTATGCACAAGCTACTACTTGTATGAGGTAGTTTAAAACTTTATTCAAGTGACGTGCAAGTTGAACGCGGAAACGATAGTTGGAGGTTGTTACAAAAAAAAAAAAAAAAAGACATTTAAATATATAAAAAAATAGTAGCCCACCGGTATCGGGAACAGGGTCCAAGCTACCAGTGGTCAGGGCTCCTGAGAGTGTCCAGAAGTTCCGCTTTCTGGATCAAGCCCTTGATCCAGCTGCCTAACGAGAGCCTCCTCAGGTGTTGGTCGAGCTCGAGGCTCTTGGCTATTATGCCATTTTACGAGATTCTCGTCATGCGGGACCGCTATATCAATTTTTTTTGTTATTATTATTAATTTGTTTTGTATCTTTTTTGTTTCATTTCTATTATTTTCGTGTGTTTTGATTTAAGTATTTTCGCTTTGTTAAACTTTATGTATCTAACTAGATTATAAGAATATGATATATGAATACTAGTGTGCGCTTCGAATTATAGGAGACCACTCATATAATTGCAAGCGCACACTAGTATTTGTCCCTGTTCTTGTAAACTTGCATGAAATTGAGTAGCCTCTGTTGGAGATCCAATAAATAATCTCTGTTGGATGTAAATAAATTAGCTGCGCGCTTTGCGCGTAGTGAGGCCGTGCATCGCTGGATACGATACCAGTACCAGCCTACATAGATTAAGATGTGGGTAACATTATGCAGGTTAAAATTTGTTCCCCAGTGTCGAGTGTGATGACGATGTCGGGCGTGGCCCTGCTGGCGCTGTACATGCTGTGCGACAGCTTCACGTCGTCGTGGCAGGGCGCCGTGTTCGCGCGCTACCAGTGCGGCGCGCTGCACATGCTGTGCGCGGTCAACGCCTTCTCGTGCGCACTCACCGCCGCCGCGCACGCGCACCACGCGCCGCCGCTGCGCCTGCTGCACGTATGTACACGAGCTATACAACGCCTGCGCACGTATGTACACGAGCTATACAACGCCTGCGCACGTATGTACACGAGCTATACAATGCCTGCGCACGTATGTACACGAGCTATACAACGCCTGCGCACGTATGTACACGAGCTATACAACGCCTGCGCACGTATGTACACGAGCTATACAACGCCTGCGCACGTATGTACACGAGCTATACAACGCCTGCGCACGTATGTACACGAGCTATACAACGCCTGCGCACGTATGTACACGAGCTATACAACGCCTGCGCACGTATGTACACGAGCTATACAACGCCTGCGCACGTATGTACACGAGCTATACAACGCCTGCGCACGTATGTACACGAGCTATACAACGCCTGCGCACGTATGTACACGAGCTATACAACGCCTGCTGCACGTATGTACACGAGCTATACAACGCCTGCTGCACGTATGTACATATGTACACGTTACTATAAAACGCCTGCTGCACGTATGTACACCGTTACGTTTACACTACGTTATTAGTTAAACAAAGCCTGCTCTTCTAACACTGAACGAACTTCCAGCACCCCGTGTTCGCGGCCGACTGCGTGGTGCTGTCGGTGAGCTCGGCGGTGGGGCAGCTGCTCATCTACCGCACCATCGCGCGCTTCGGCGCCGTCGTGTTCACCATCATCATGACGCTGAGACAGGTATACTATACACACGAACCTCGGCCGACTCGGTAGTGGGTCCAAGTGGACCCCAGAATGACGACATACGACACCCTAAATTGATTATGTATTTATTATGCTACCCATAAAATTTTATGAGTGTGCATTAATTAAAAGAGTTGGATAAAAAGTAAATATGGCACAGCCCTTCAATCTTTCAAAGAGCAAGTGTGTAAATGCGATAATCGCCTTGATGACACTGGGGATCGAGGCTAAAACATAAAAATTGAGGATTTTAGACCTAACAGTGAATAAATACATCACTTAATTATACGACTGTGCAAGTCGTCATTTTTTCCATATAAAAGCCAAAAGGCCAATGCGCAAAAGGTGCGCTGCCATGGTGCGCAGCGTGTGGAGCAGCTCCAACAGTATCCTGAGCATGATATCAAGTCGCCCAGACTGTTTTCGTGGGTCGCTGTTGTGCCATCTCACATGGGTTGCCACGACGGTGATCCAATACTATTTGTTTGTTTTTGTTTTTGTGACTTGAAACTTGCGACAATCTAAGAAGCCCGTTTTGACGTTTCTCATCATACATGATGCGATAACTTTGTATGAACGTCTACGTAAGAGATCGAAAAATCAAATTCGTAATCCTAATTAATTACTATGTTATCCATACACTTTAACAATGAGTATCATTCAAAGCACCAAGTTTCACTTTATATTGGAAAAATGCACTCAAAAACACGAATTAATCGTTGATTAATATTCTGACAGGACGTTATTATAATGTCTTTGGGTTCGTTGCTATATGGCAACTGTTGTGTTGTGAAGAATTTAACTCGTTTTTTGACCGAATAAAATCGATGTTCTACTTTTACAAACATGTAATTTAGAAAAGAGAGTAACATAACAAATAAAATCTGATCACATATATTTTTAGCTTTCTTTTGATATTTAATATGTCATTAAAGGAAATGGTTAAAGTTTATTGTTATATTTTCTGACTCGGCTATTATGTGATTTTGGTGTTATCGTGTATACTCGTCAACATGTCTAAAAGAGTAGCGACGATCTTCGCAGGGTGTTTGGTAGCAGCTGGATGAGTTACCGAGAATCGAGCTGAATGCCGTGCAATTGGAGAGGTCCAGTAGTAGACTGCTGTAGGCTGATGATGATGATAATGACGTGTAATAAAACGATATTACTCGAGAATCAGTTTGAAGTAATGTAGATAAATTGTCGATTACAAACTCTAAGTATGATAAATCGATATGTCTCGAGAATCGGGTTTTAAAACGACCGATTTTTTTATTCAATCACTACTAACAGTATTTTGATAGGTGTCAAAGCGGGATTCTTAGATTGTCGCGAGATTAACATAGTTGTAATTGTAACGCTTACTAACCATTTTTGAGTCATAATATTTGAATAAAGATTATTCTATTGTAAGTTTCGGGAGGGTTATTACTCCACTGCTTGACATTGTACATCCAAAGTTAAACATGAAATGATTTTGTCTTATTATTAATGTTGTCTGTGCGGAAACAGAATAGTAAAATAAAAAGCCATTAAAAAATTATGAGCCAACTTATATTTGTTTTTAGGGTTCCGCAGTCAACAAGGTTAGTAGGTTAGGTAGTCAACCGCGACAGTTTCGCCATGTCCGTCTGTCTGTCTGTCTGTCCGTGGCTTAGCTCAGAGACTTAGTACTAGCAAGCTGTAATTTGGCATGGGTATACATATAAATCACGCTGAAAATATAATCAACCCACTTACATTTGCAGTTGCAAAAACATGTTCTCCCATTCATTCCATATGGAAGAAAAAGTTTTTCAACTACAATGTTAAGTTTGTGCTTGGGATAAATTCAACCTAACTACGGAACCCTTCACTGTGCGGGGCGTGGTCCGACACGCACTTGGCCGGTTTTGTCATTTAATTACTCGGCGACACTTCACAGACTTGAAGGGTAGGTATTTTTTTCTGAAATAGTGGAGAAACAGACGATAGTTCCCTCCAGCTGCATTTCAACTATGGTGACATACGTTGTGGTCATAGCTGTGATTCGGTTTTATAGCGCCTTTTGGGATGCGCTAAGGTAGCCCGCGAAATTCAAATTTTCTTAGTTTAATGCAATTTGCGGTCATTGTCAGGTTGTATCTAGATTAAAATTTGATTCGCCACCATAAAAATATGACTTTACGGAATTATAATTATTAGAATCAGCAATACAACTCCTTATCTATACATTCTAATCCTAACTATCCTAATCCTAACTTAATATTATAAAAGCAAAAGTGAGTTTTTTTTGTTTGTTACGCTTTCACGCTAAAACGGCTGTACGGATTTGTATGAAAGGATCATGCAAAAAATCGTCCCATACCACCAACAGATTTCAAACGTATCTCAATTAATTCATCTTGGCATGATCATTTTTTATTATGACGACATCACCGTAAGTCATGGGGATATCGCGCAAAAAATAATTCTTGTACACACTTTTTGGTAAAGTTAATTGTAAAAAAATTACAGGAACACTATTTAACTATAAAAAAAACTGGTGATAGTGAACAGAGTATTAGAATATCGACTAAAAATAGAGCGACAATGGTACCGATTCTGTTGTTCACAAACAAAACTAAATTTAAGTTCAGTGCATCTTTTTCTCCCTCCTGATCAGAAGGTCTAAGTAGCAAAATGTCCAACATCGCAAAACGTCTAATAAGCAATAAGTCTTATTAGCAAAATGTCCATGTAGCAAAACGTCCAACTATCAGATGGTCTGTATAGCAGAACGTCTATTTAGCAAATCGTCAGATTCTCAAAATGTTTGGATACTCAGGCACAAAATTCAACACACACATTGCATCGGGAGTATGTATGTATTCGTATCTTTTTAAGTGACTGACACTTATTTTATTAGCATTACTCATTTGTTTTTTTTACCTGTATCGATTGCTATTCATTACAAATACAATAGTTCTAGCTTCTAAATTCTAAAAATGGATGAAGAACAAACATTTGCTTTTATTGAAAGTTAAAAGAAGAAGCGCGTGCTGCTGCTGGGTGGTCACAGGTATAATTTAAATATCACAAATAAGGGAGGGTCAACTCTATGGAGATGCTCCCAGCGCAATGAGTGTAGTGCATCTATTACAATAAATGAAGACGAATTATCTTATTTTCGAACGACGAATTATCTTATAAAGCTAATTTTGATAAAAACAGGACTGACATAGTGATGGACAAATGCAAGAAATTAGTTAGGCAAAAAGCAAAACCTGTCCAGATTTTTTTTGAGAAGGAATTCGGAAAAGTGGATAAGATTCAACAGGTACCAGATTTTATCTCAAGAAAAGACACACTGCTCAGGGCTCGTCGCAAATATTTAAATGTTTGTAAAACTGAATTCAGAGACTTGAATGATGTTACAATTCCAGAAATAATGGCCGACAGTTTCCTTGTTTGTGAAGATGGATGTGACAATAATAAAATCTTAATCTTTCCAACACCTGTGAGTAGACAGTGCATTAATACATTGAAAAATAAGATGTATTTCATTGATGGTACATTCAAAGCTACACCCAAGCCATTCTACCAGCTGTTATCATTTCATTGTGATCCCTCCTGATCAGAAGGTCTAAGTAGCAAAACGTCCAACATCGCAAAACGTCTAATGAGCAATAAGTCTAATTAGCAAAATGTCCATGTAGCTAAACGTCCAACTATCAGATGGTCTGTATAGCAGAACGTCTATTTAGTAAATTGTCATATTCTCAAAATGTTTGGATACTCAGGCACAAAATTCAACACACACATTGCATCGGGAGGGAAACGGACACGGAATTATAATAATTATGTACATACAGACTATTTGGTGTATTCGTATCTTTTTAAGTGAGTGACACTTATATGTCATTAATGCTATTTGATTAGCATTACTCATTTGTTTATTTTTCCTTTATCGATTGCTATTCATTACAAATACAATAGTTCTAGCTTCTAAATTCTAAAATCTTAATATTTTCAACACCTGTGAGTAGACATTGCATTAAGACATTGAAAAATGAGATGTATTTCATTGATGGTACATTCAAAGCTACACCCAAGCCATTCTACCAGCTGTTATCAGTTCATGTTGATTTGAATAGCTGTGATGATTTGTGTTATGGGAGTTTTATACGCGTTACTACCTGACAAGAGACAAGAAACCTACGAACGCTTATTTGGCCTCATCAAGCAGCATTTTGAAATAGACATGATGGCCATTAAATGCGATTATGAGATAGCGCTTATCAATGGAATTAAAGACGCTTTTCCAAATACTCAAATAACGGGCTGTTATTATCATCTTAATAAGGCCGTTTGGAAACGTCAACATTGGGTCTTCCTGAAAACAGACAGTGTAGAAACATTGTCAGAGTATGTTCCAATTTACCTCTGCTACCCTATCTATCTCCCTACATTACGGAATGTTGGACTAGCATTGTTGAAAACGCCACGAAAAGTGAAGAAATGGAGGCTTTTTTAAATTACTTTAAAAAACAATGGCTTCAGTCTCTGGTAGATATAATAAACTGTCCTAGTGATTATAATTGTCGCACAAACAATGCAGGCGGCTAAACACGAATATAAAATCAAAGCCAACCCTGCTACTATTCCTCAAAGCTCTTAGAAAGCTTTGGCAAGATCGCAAATACAAGAATATGTTATTTGAAGGAAATAAGAGAAGAAAGATCGATATTATGTTTAATACCAAATACAAAAGAGAGCTGCAAATGCTTGAGGGCCAAAAAGTTAGTCCATTTGAATTTTTGATAAACCTTGGCCATATCAAAAGGATATTGAGTGGATAAATGCAGGGGAATTTGTGCGCCTAATATCCTAATAATATTGAAGAGGCTACTATGTTTTTATTATTTTATATTTTTTAAAGAAAAATTTAATTTGCAAATGACTTTTACTTTCTATCATGAGTGTACACATTTTAAAAATGACTTTTTGCTAAATAAACTTTCTGCTATAAAGGCCATCTGATAATTGGACGTTTAGCTACATGGACATTTTGCTAATTAGACTTATTGCTCATTAGACGTTTCGCGATATTGGACGTTTTGCTACTTAGACCTTCTGATCATGAGGGATTGTGATTTGAAAAACTGTGATGATTTAAATTGTGTTATGGGAGTTATATACGCGTATTTGGCCTCATCAAGCAGCATTTTGAAATAGACATGATGGCCATTAAATGCGATTATGAGATAGCGCTTATCAATGGAATTTAAGACGATTTTCCAAACACTCAAATAACGGGCTGTTATTATCATCTTAATAAGGCCGTTTGGAAAAAAGCGTCAACATTGGGTCTTCCTGAAAACAGACAGTGTAGAAACATTGTCAGAGTATGTTCCAATTTATCTCTGCTACCTTCTCCCTACATTACAGCATGTTGGACTAGCATTGTTGAAAACGCCACGAAAAGCGAAGAAATGGTGGCGTTTTTTAAATTACTTTGAAAAAACAATGGCTTCAGTTTCTGGCAGATATAATAAACTGACCTAGTGAGTATAATTTTCGCACAAACAATGCACTCGAAGGGTGGCACAGACGGCTAAACACGAATATAAAATCAAAGCCAACCCTGCTACTATTCCTCAAAGGTCTTAGAAAAGAAGCGCTTTGGCAAGATCGCAAATACAAGAATATGTTATTTGAAGGAAATAAGAGAAGAAAGATCGATATTATGTTTAATACCAAATACAAAAGAGAGCTGCAAAAGCTTGAGGGCTAAAAAGTTAGTCCATTTGAATTTTTGATAAACCTTGGCCATATCATATTAGGTGAATAAATGCAGGGGAATTTGTGCGCCTAATATCCTAATAATATTTAAGAGGCTACTATGTTTTTAACCCAGATATTTTTTTAAGAAATAAATTTAATGTATTTTACAAATGACTTTTACTTTCTATCATGAGTGTACACATAAAAAAAATGACAATTTACTAAATAGACGTTCTGCTATACAGACCTTCTGATAGTTGGACGTTTAGCTACATGGACATTTTGCTAATTAGACTTATTGCTCATTAGACGTTTCGAGATATTGGACGTTTTGCTACTTAGACCTTCTGATCATGAGGGCTTTTTCTTTCTACTTCATTAAGAAAAGGACAGAAGATAAATTTTAGTTTAGTCCTGTCAAACTTTCACTACTCCCAAACAAGTTTAGACGCGATTAAAAACTTGCCTACTAAAATTACGTCAATTTACGTCAGGCGCTGATTAATTTGACAGGACTAAACTAAAATTTATCTTCTGTCCTTTTCATAATGAAATAGAAAGAAGAAGATGCACTGAACTTAAATTTAGTTTAGTTTGTGAACAAGGGAATCGGCACCAATGTCTTACAAATGAATACGTTCCAAGACATCTTGGCCTAGGTCATATTTCTAGAGAAGAACTTCTGGACAGAAATCTGTTTTTACCAAAACATATTTTCGGAAATGAGGACAATACAAAATTAATTATTATCGCAGATGTAACCTATGTGTACATCGAAAAAAGCACTAATTTCTTATTCCAGAGGAAAAGTTATAGTTTCCACAAGTTCCGTAACTTATTAAAACCATTTGTGCTAGTCAGCAGCGATGGATACATCATAGATGTATTGGGCCCATTCCCAGCAACGACATCAGATGCGATTATAATGCAGAAAATAATGAACGACGAAGAGCATTGGTTACTGCACAGAGGGGACGTCTTTATTTTAGACAGGGGATTCAGGGGCAGTATTAATGATATTGAATCCCTTGAATATGAACCTTACATGCCACCAACTAAGGATATATATACAAATATATATACACTTATACATGTTATACAAACCTAAAATGTTTATTTGAACAATTGTTTATTGTAAAATGTCTTTCCCAAGGTTATTAAAAAAGAAACACAAACATTTTTAAGAAAAAAAATTTTTTTTTTTTTACTTACCCCATATATTTACGGACTAAAAATTGTTATTTGTGTTTTTATGAGACTTCATAATAATATTGAAACTAGTCCCATGTCTGTTGGTGGGTTAGGACAGCGCCCATACAATCTTTTGCATGGTCCTTTGGCACATGGGAAGACCACGACCTGGAATAGGACATAGGATGATTTATTCCCGATATTCCCACGGGATCGACACTTATGCGGGTGAAACCTCGGGGCGCGGCTAGTAATAATAATTATATTATAAATTTAAGTCACCTTTCGTGTTTTTTTGTACGTTGTTCTTCTAAAGTTAGTAGTAGTTTAGAGAATTTATTCCGGAAGGTTTATGTGTATAATACGTTGGTAATAACTAAGAAATCTCGATGGTTTGTCAAGTCGTAAACAAACCGTGCGAACCAGGAGCGGGTCGCTAGTGTCATGATTTCATGAAATAAGTCATTCAATAGTATTATAATAATTATATGAACTTCGAGACTTGTATTGAACTACTAAATAAATAAATATTTGATACGGCCGCGAATCATATTTAGATCCACATTTATCCTGATACTGACCTGCAAATTGCAAGAAATGTAAGAAAATTTGAATTTCGCGGGCTGCCCTGACGCTTCCGCCTAGCTACAGGACGCGTTCGTCTGTCGCAGGCGGTGTCGATCCTGCTGTCGTGCGCGGTGTACGGGCACCGCGTGTCGTGGGGCGGCGCGCTCGGCGTGCTGCTGGTGTTCGCGGCCGTGCTGCTGCGCCTCTACGGCCGCAGCCGCCGCGCCAAGCGCCGCGCGCCCGTGCAGCGCGCGCCCCTGTAGCGCGCGCCCCTGTAGCGTGCACCCCTGTAGCGCGCGCCCCTATAGCATGCGCCCGTGTAGCGCGTGCCCCTGTAGCGTGCGCCCGTGTAGCGCGCGCCCGTGTAGCGCGCGCGGGGCTTGCTGCGGCACGGTCTCTGCAGCAAACTCAAGCTCGATTTTTCCTTGGAATTAGCCTAACATTTTATTTCAACGTTTACAAAGACATACACACAGACATACAGATATTGAATTGAGTAGAACTTTTTTATTACAAAATGTAGTTACTAAATAAAGTTCATAGGCACAGTCGACCGCACATCAGCAGTAGCACTTGCACTACGAAAACCGCACTTAATGTTACGACATAAAGTCAAATTGTGACCACAAATGTGCTGCTGACTGTACTCTTTATAAAAAAGACCAAGAATCTGTGACCGCAGAACATGTCGTGTTAGCTCTATAATTCGCCACGTTGATTATGATTCGTGGCGCACTTTACATTGAGTTATCACACCCTATACATTAATTTAAGAGAAATGTCTACATTTATAACATTCTAAATGACTAGATCGGACGACGCGTTCGCGTTGACGGTCTGTGAGGAGCTAATACAGTATGTTATCTAACGAAGGGCGTTCCCGTTAACCTGCAACAGTATAGCGTCTATAAATGCTAAAAAAAATATTACCATAAAAAATAAATAAAATTGTAGTAAAATATTCACAAAAAATATTAAATTGATACGGAAAAGAAACACTCTGTATATTGCGCTAACGCTATACTATTGCGGGTACATGGGAGCGCCCTTTGCTAGTTAACACACTGTATATCTAGACTGTGGTACACTGCTGCACTGGTACCTACTCTACCCTCTACTCGACAAGACGATGTCGAATTCTTCTCCACTACTTTATTCACGTGTTTAATAATAATGATAGGAATCTTGCTCGTTTTTGAGTATCAACGTTGTTTGACAATCAACGTAATTTTGTATAGTCGATCTCGTAAGTGACAAAAAGTCCCGGTACCTATCATTTATCAGTACCACTTTTGACAAAAACTCCCAGTAAATGGTAACTGCACTAAGGTTGAAACTATGTAACTGTCACATAGACAAATTTTAATATACCTTGTCTTCGTATGACGTGCAAGTGATATTCAACCTTAGTGATGAATAATTACGAGGTCGACTATAGATTGTCTTGTATCACGATTTAAATAAATAGGAAACATTTCACCAGTGCTCGAACATTTTATCTGATACAATGTATATATAATACGATATATTATTTACATATTACGAAATACAATTACAGTTTTAATTATTTATTTTACACCGTTGAAGATGTTTCCGACTCTTAATTAATTTATTTAATTATTTAATTTCTACCGTAATATTATACTCAGTTACCCAGTGCTCGAATTGTGACCCCTTACGAAGTTGAGGCCAGTCGAATTATTTATTTTGTAAAATAGAATTTGTAACCATTTAGTGTAATCAGTAAATGAAGTGACTCCACTTATTGACGCTCAGCAAGGCTCTTGACTATACAGGCTGTAATTGAAATCATTTACATCCTTCCAGGGGTGAATACTTTCTCATGGATATGAACAACTTGTACTATACAACGTGCCGCTACAATGGCGACATTAATTTAACACACGGTTAGGGCTAGTGGCCAGTAATTATAAAAATTATAATAAAATAAAATAATTGGTCAATTTAAAATTTTCAGACAAACTAAATAATAAAAACATAACCTAAATTGAGATCACTCTGTGTAAAAGATTCATTCATGAAGCTACCTACCAGCTGCCTTACGTTCTATCGGTCCGATTTTTTATCGGTATAATTTCTAAGAAATTGCGCGGCTTTCCTTCTATTCGCCTACATATGATCCGTGACCCCGGAAAATGACCTCTTCGCTACAGTTCTGTACAGGTTGCTCCAAGATGGTAATTTAGAAAATTGAAAATAATCAATAAATAATAACGTTTAATGAAATTCAAATATTTTCATAAAATGAATACGCGCAATCGTATACCTGTGTTAAATTAATGTCACCATTAAAGCGGCACGCTGTATATAATACGAATTCTGAAATAGTGTTTTATTTAAAACTGAAATTATGGATTATAAGCAGTAAGAGACTTAACGCTTCGTATGCCGAACGTGGATCCACGCGAGAAACAATGGCTTTTTAATTGTTTCTGTAGTTGCGGCATACAAAAGGTTAAAGAATATAGAAAATAGCCGAGGCTCTAAATAACTAACTGAGGCTAAGAACTCACGGAGCCTCAATCCATACTTATCCTACAAGGTATTTGCTTATAATAATTTGAATTGCACTAAATTAAATACGTGTAGTATATATGTGACGTATGCTGTGCATCGGAATGACTATCAACTATACATGGGTAGTATCTTCTTGCCCGACCAGCAAGTGAATCACGTGTGAAACATGTTTGATGACATAATTCTGTAATAATAATTAAACAAACTCCACTTTTCTTTTGAAAATCTTTATTCTTTTTAAAATAGACAGCGATTTTTGATCGCTCGTCTATTGGAAGTAAATATTTAATCTATAGTTTGAAGTAGGTAATACAAACATGCCAAATTCAGTGTTATTTTGGTCCATATTAATGTGTCAGGGGCTCGTGGCTAACAAATAACAGTCGCAAGGGTCGATCGATCAGGTTAAGCTACGCTTACCGCGGTTGGCCTGTGGATGGGTTATCCATCCATATCCATATCCATCTTTACATACCGAGACCCCTCCGTGCCTCGGAAAGCATGTTAAGCCGGCTATTATTCGTAAATCTTTGAGAGTAGATACGGGTGCCAGAGCCCAATTAGTCTGACAACCAGTCCTACCAAGGGCTACCCAGTAGGTAACTCGTGGAGGTCAGATAGGCAGTCGCTCCATGTAAAACACTGGTATTCAGCTGCATCCTGTGAGACTGGATGCCGACCAACATAATCAATGATGATTCATGTGTCAGCTGGAGCGAGGCCTGTTAGCGCTGACCGTGGTATGCTGTAACCATGCGTATGCAATAGGTACATTTGAACGCACAACACATACATTATGTGTTTCCACTGTCTTTTAAGTGGTTTTCGTCGACTATCGTTACATAATCAACTTATTTATTGTATATTTTATTATTTGTTTGTTAATGATACGTAGAACTTATGTAGAGGTGTACGTTTAAGTTGTCACACAAGCCTTATATAGTTTTGTTAAATTAGTGAACAGTACAGTTTTATCAGTGATAGGATGTTGTGCTCAATTTATATTTAAATCATTAGTTTTGTGTCACCTGTCAATTAAGTCCTTTGAATGGAAATATCAGTACTTATCATAAATAATCAATATCATATAGGTCGATAGGGCCTTTCCTTAACTTCAGTTTTCATCTCATTGATACATAATACAGGTGTGTAAAAGTTAAATAATCTTTGTTGTATTGGACACTATACAAATCTAGCCGACCGGGTTTTTTCAAATAAGTATATAAGATTTTTTACAAAATGTAGCTTGAAAAGCAAGGCTTATGTGTAGGACTGACTTCGAACATTGGAAAAGTTCGAAACAACCATCGTGATGCGTATGAATATGTTCGTAAAAGAATAGATTGTACTGTTGTGAAATATACTTGAATGTTCGTATTCACGGTAAACATTGTTTCCGATAAAACCAAAAATGTTTCTGGGAAAATCTTGACATAAACTTTTTCAACACGCGGTTGTTTTTATCAGACTGCGATCAAAAGAAGGGAAATGTTTAGCCATTTCTTCCAGCCGTTCGTACAATTTGTGAATACGAGGCTTTTAAGTCACAAGGTTGAACAGACAGAGATGTATCGAAGGTTATGTATAATGCTGCATGAAAATAGTTAACAAATAAGTAACTACAATATGTAGGAGGACAGTCTGTCAGTATTATGTCGGATCTTTGAATTTGTCACAGATCATCAGATCCCTATAGTAATTATGTAATTTTCATGTGATTTTGGAAGGTACCGTGGCGGCCAAAAACTTAACCATTTATCAAATACATCCTGTTTTGTTTTTATTATGCAGATAAAGGCCTATATTAATCATTCCAGATATTATTCCATGAATTATTGAATTTTATTAGTTTGAAACTAAACAATGAATTCATATTTACTCAAAAGAATTCTGCGAAAATTCGTTGGCCGCCATTGTAACAATGTATTTATTTATTTATATAAATAAATAAAGTGATTGTAATATATTATAGCACCCTCGAATGACCCCGACAGTGCCCGACACATCTGTGTGATACTTAGTTATTAAGTTGAATAAAGTTGATGATGGAAGCAACAAAATTCGTTTATTTTCGGTTTTTTTGGTCGATTAGGACTCTTTCTTGTCCCATTTTTTATGTTCCTGGGTGGAAAATTCTCATGGATGTCCTCCGGCCGCCCCAGGGCGGACGCACAGGCGCACCAGGTCAGTATGAAATGATCAAGATGCTCATGTCATATACCGCCAACATGACAACATTTATGACGAAAACGTCAGGGTAGCCCGCAAAATTCAAATTTTCTAAAACTTTTTGCAATTTGCATGTCAGTATTCGGTTGTATGTTGATCTAAATATAATTTGCGTCCGTATCAAATATTTATTTATAAAATTATAATCATAAAAATCATCAATATAACTCGTAAGTTCATATGATCCTATTGACTGACTATTTCATGAAGTCATGACATTTTAGGATTCTAACATAAGGAGTTGTAGGTGAGCAGCAGTAGAAGAAACCAAAATACAGCATTTTTACAAAAGTATACAATCGAGAAAAATTGCGAAATGACTTATTGCTTCTGTCACTCCAAATGAGGTCTCGACCCGACCATTGTCAGAAGTATGGAGAACAAGTATTCTTGTGGTTATGATGAGATTTCAATATTCGTAATTAAGCAACATTTATATCCATACTAGCTGAACCTATGATTAGCTAACTTTCTATATTATAAATGCGAAAGTGAGTTTGTTTGTTACGCTTTCACGCTAAAAAGGCTGAACGGATTTAAATGAAATTTGGCATATGGGTAGAAAATGACCGTGAATAGGACATAGGATACTTTTTATCCAGATATTCCCACGGAAACGAGACTTACGCGGGTGAAACCCGAGCTAATTTATAATAAATGTATTGATGAATCTATATTGCCGGACCAGCTTAAAGTAGGCAATGGCTGTCTGTCCGTCTGTCCGCGGCTTAGCTCAGAGACCGTTGGTACTAGAAAGCTGTAATTTTGTATGGATATACATCTAAACGACGCCGACTAAGTGGAAAAAAAATCGTAAAAAATATTCTTTTTTAGGGTACCTCCCCTACACGTAAAGTGGGGGTGGTTTATTTTTTTCTCGTCAATCCCATGGTGTGGGGTATCGTTGGAAAGGTCGTTTAAAAATAATGTGAGTTTGTTGAAACCATTTTTGGATTCAGGGATCCATTTGCGGAATATTAAGCTTTAAAGTGCTAATTCTTTTTAGAGCCAAGTCCCCCCCCCCTGTCAGCTAAATGGTTGGGTTTGGATATATGAAAAAATTCACGGCAGTAGTATATAATCACCGCTACGTAGGCTTCACAAGTTACTGAGTAATAATCGATGAACTTAAATTTGCAGTTGTAAAAACATGTTCTCCCATACATTCTGTATCGGAGAACAAGTTTTACAACTACAATGTTAAGTTTGTTTTATAAATTCATCCCAACTACTGTAATGTTTAACAATATAGAAACTATTAACACATCAAACAGTAAGTAAAAAACAAAGTTTTTTGAATACCTACAGGTCTACATGATTCGTCTGGTTGGAGCCCGTAAATTGCTCTAATGCACTTTTTTGTGCAGTCTCAGTATTAGGTAGGTCCTATTGAATGGGTAATGGGAATGTTGAGACCGAACAAAAAGAAAATAATAAAATATGAGAAAATCGCTTTTGCGTAAGTGTATTTATTATGTATGCTCTTGATTGTACCTACGCTGCGATTTCGACGATGTGGGTGTCGCTACCGAACTATTCGACCGTGATTCAAACCTTCTTAATTTCATGTTATAAAAGGTATCATCCAATATACGAAACTGGCAGGCAATAAAACCATTTGTCAGTGCCAGCAACCAATAATTACCAAAAACAGAAGCCGTTCGAAAAAGCAAATCAAGTTTCAGATCGCGATCACCGGCAGATCTCGGTTCCTCGGCTTTTTTACTTCTTTCTGTTTCCTTGTGTGCGTTCCCGATGTAAAGAATGTTGTGGCTGGCTAACCCAATCAGCATCAACAACTACTATGAGTTCAAGCAGTTCGAGAGCATCCTGTTCGAGAAATAAGTGGCAAAGCTTCCATCATCCTCCAGTTCTCATCCCGCCATTAGGTAAATATTACTCATGTTAGTTTTCGCGTTGAAGGCCGAACAGACAACTTAGAGTTTGGTTGGCGCTGACGCTTTGAAGCTGCCCATGAGACGATAACTTAAACATTTGACAATTTTTGAGGTTTCATATCGACAGCGAGTGTCACAGCAGCACGTTGGTCCCGCGCCAGATCTCTCTGGTGGTGTTGCTGTCCTATCGGAATATACCTAGATGTTTTTACCCGACTGCGGCGAAGGCAAAAAAGGAGGGCTAATCTGTTTGACTTTATTTGGACCACTTTATGGTTTGGTCCATTTTTGAAATCCCTGACCTCGGGACTTGTATTGAAACTTTCAAATATATTTTCGGTGTGCTCTCAGCATGCCGCACCTACTCCGCTATCTACTTTTCGCCCTGCATATTGTGATTGCACAAAAACCCTCTGGGCTCCTTCTACCATATTTTAGCAAAAACCGTAAGGCTGGCCATACATTCTAACCGCCTACATTGAAGGAATCATCTTCTTAATAATGTTTAATCTAAAGTAGGAAGAGTTTGATAACTTCTCAACTAGGTACAAATTCTCAATTCGGAAGCCGGGTTTATACTAGATCCGCGAACCAACTTGTCGAATTTGTCGAGTTCCGTTGAGTTTGGAAGTCGCTTGAGTGGTCCTAGTGTGGTCTGTCCCAGAGCCGGACGCGCGGCATGCTGATGCCGCTGCTGGCGACGGCGGTGCTGGCGCTGGGCCTGGCGCCGTGCGTGCTGCAGCGCGCCTGCCCCTCGCACCGCCCGCGCCCGCCCTCTACCGTCTGCATGCACCGCATCCCTTCGCTCCGAACTGACCGCCTCGACAGAAACTCTATGTATGTATCTTATACCTATCTACTATGGCGGCACTGTATGAGCCTAGCGCCGTGCGTTCTGCAGCGCGCCTGCCCCTCGCACCGCCCGCGCCTGCCCGCTACCGTCTGCAGGCACCGCATCCACTCGCTCCGAACTGACCGCCTCGACAGAACCTCCAACTCCATGTATACCAACTACCTAAAATGGCGCCGATGGTGGCACTCTATGACCCCGAGTCCTCAAACCCAAATTCAAACTCAGCATTTATTTCAATTCAACCATTTACAGGCACTTTTGAATTGACAAGGAGTTGGTCAGAAATGTTATGCTACCCATTCCAAAGCGTAGTAGCCGTGTGTACCTACGTACCTATGAAGAAGAACGGGCAAACTCCATGAACACTCTTTTAAATTATATTTTTACAAAACTATTATTTACTTAATCATTAATGTTGAATTTATAAAAAAACATGAGAACGATGTAAAAAAAAAACCTACACGTTAAAAGCGTTCACAGTAACTACAGCAAAACAAATTCAAAAATAAAAATACCTCATTAAAATTAGTCATCGCAGCTAAGAGATGACCAGTCACAACTGACGGCGCCCGTTCACGAACATGACGCATGGATCCGCACCATTCAGCTCAACCATTTTGAAGGGAGCTAAATGATCCAACACACACGCCACCATTAGCGGGACAACTGAGTGAGCGTGACATATTCACAGCCGTCAGGGCACATTTATGACCCGTAAATGGTGGGTGCGGACTCGTACGTCACACCAGGTTGTAACACCGTAGCTCTATATTACATAGTACTCACACCTGTGCTCTGGGTGCCCTCTGTCGACGCGACCACGTGCGAAATGATCGCGTAGTATTGAATTATGCTCTGTTAATGGTTGGGGGACGCAGCCTGATGGCTTTTAAACGTTGACTGCTAAATGTGAAGAGGAGGCTAAACAGATGCCATGCAGCCAACATTGTTGTAGGGTCCGCATAACTAAAATTTACGGATCGAAAGGATCCGCTATACAAATTTTTGTATAATTAATTAATTTGTATAATTAATTTGTAAGCTTTCAGAAGCGCCATCATACAGTGCCGCAGGTTCCTAAATGTTAATAATAATTACTTATGTAGATAGGGTAATAATTATAAAGCGGAAAGCACAAACAGGGTAGACCATGTCAGTCTGAAGATGTGTTGACACAATGCGGACAGAACAGGTCATTGTGGTGATGGTTAGGGCAGGATTATAAGTTATAGGCCGACTACAGGTTACAAGATAGGTATAGGCCATATAAAACTGAACGAATATAAAACCGAAAGTCGTCTAGATTAGACGCTAAGCAGGGCTCCGCGGGGTTCCGCGACCTAGAAGCTGTTTTTTCCGGAATGGGCCGAAGATTTCTCACAGGACACGCATCGTTGCTGCGTTGGGCACCTACATAGCGTAGATGTCTACGTGAATAAACAAACAGTACCTAAGTATGAGTTAGGATTGATACTTTCCTGAAAATCTTACAGAGAGGAGAATAATAATATAAGTATCAGAGCTTGTGTGCCTCTTACACACAAGTTTTCTTTTAAATTATTATGTACAGACCTATGTAGAGTACCTATATAAAGGTGTTCATAATTAAGTATATTTTCACTAACACACTATATTACATTTTCAGAGTATGTTTAAAAAACAACATGAAGAAAAAGAGAATCGCTATTTAAAAATGCTCCAAATTCCTGCAAATACTTATTTGATCACCCATTCTTCCAAATTTTTTGAAAAATTCCAGTTAAATGATTATCTTATCACAAGCCTATTCATCTTCTAAGGTTAGTAAGTTTATGTACAATTTTCTCCGCGATAATGTACTTCAGTTGTAGGGCCCATAAAAAGATTAGGATGTCGTAAAAGCCGATGGTAGGACTTAGTTAGCATCTTGATGGCAAAAAACTGAGCATAAACGACCGATGACGACGTCAAAAATAAGGAAACCATTGAGGTGTGGGTCTATCTGGCAGGCCCCAACGAGATTTATCAACAGGTGATAGGTTTCGTTCGCCCAAGACGAAGGCACCTTTATCCCCGAGGAGAATACTCTACTTTTCACACCATCTACGAGACAATAAAAAGCATTAGTACTAGAATCCAAGTATTTATTACGACGAAAGGACGATGTCCTTCCGATTTCCTTTTAAAAAATGCCAGTAATTTGGTGTAGGTATGTATTAATTTGTCCGTATATTATTTTTGATGCTTATTGTTGACCTGAGCATCGAATAGATGCACCATTAGGCTCCTTGACTTCTTTGTACATGATAAATGCTGGAAGTAGACTAAAAGCACTGATTCAGATAAAGACTTGACGCCCTTTGTAGTTTTCCATTTGTAAAAATCGTCGTAGGCTTTTATGTACGATTCCTTGGACTTTTCTGGGAGTAGATTGTTGGCAATGCCGGCTTCGGATTGAATGTACCTACTCCGGAGTCAAATCACTATGGTCACTCGAAATTTTTGTGAAAATTTCTATGTATTGTAGTTATGTAGGTAATTTGTTGTATAACAAAGCAATTCAATTTTCAGTATTCGCGCCTCTTTATAATTTGTGTTCTTTTTTTTTTATATTCTACTCGTGGTGGCCAGTTCGATTTTCGAACAATTAATTTCTAGTGCAGATGGTGAATGCATGGAATGTACCTACTACTTACCGTAAATGTTCTACTTTATGTTCCAAATTCAAATCACATTAATGACCAGCGGGTCATAATGAAATTCAGTGCAATATTATTACCCTGCTAGACCTCAGGTCTTAAATGACTTACTTTAGGTTAGGTTTGCATGACATATAATTTGACATTGTCGAGCAGGTGGTGTGAAAATTTTATTAACTTTGCTTGCGTAGTTTTTGAGTTGGCTTCAATATTACGTATTTTTTTCCACTTAGTGTATGTAGATGATATATTGATTGACTCCGTCACTGTTATTTACATAGCAGGTAGTGGTATTCGAATTTGTGTGGGGTAGGTACCACAGCTAAAAAAAAAAAACTTTTTACAAAAAAAACAACCGACTTCCAAAAAAAACACAAAAAAAGTGAAAAATAACTTTAATTTCGGAAGTCGGTGTCTTTACTTTTCAATTTTCGTTTATTGCCACCGACTTCCGAAATTAAAGTTATTTTTCACTTTTTTTGTGTTTTTTTTGGAAGTCTGTTGTTTTTCCTGTAAAACAATCCGCAAAGATAAAAATTATTTAGTAATGCAATATGCATAACGAGCAAAGACGTAATTATTGTATTCGGCAAACGCAAATTTAAATATAAGGTCTGTTGGTTGAATATTTATTTAAATAACGAATATCTTCTGAAGCTCATAGAAAGTCGAAATTTTGGATTTGTAAGGTAGGTACATAATAGTATCAAGCTCGTAATGCATGTATGGTATAAAAGAGTAGTATTAAAAAAAAAGTTAAATTTAAAATTTAAAAAACCCCCCGACAAAAACAAAGCTTCTAAAAAGTAAAAAAATATATATATATTGGCCCTTTATAAAAGTTGTAGGTAATATTTTGATCCAAGCGTCGTCGTCGTGTCGGGGGACGGCTAATGAAAATAGGAAGTTAACAGCAGCTACCCTTTCTACAACAGCATACATTCATTATTCCTAGTGTGTGTTGGCGATTGCATTAGCCGTCCCCCGACACGACGACGCTTGGATCAAAATATTACTTACAACTTTTATAAAGGGCCAATATGTTTTTTTAACATTTTAGATGCTTTGTTTTTGTCGGGGATTTTTAAATTTTAAATTTAACTTTTATTTCCAGCTTTTTACATTTTATATTATATTACTAGTAGAAACGCTACGATCAACACGCGCCTCGCCGAAATCTGCGTAGCTGTACGTATTTTTGCCACAGTGAAGCTTGTTACTAATTTACTCTCATTTATCTTTCCTACTCCCATCATCAGACCCTGATCACCATCTATCTGTAACTTACTTGTTGCGACCTTTCCAATGAGTCCAAACACGATACCTCTGCTGTAATTTGGTGAGGGAGTTGGGTATCCTGCAAATTCCAGGTGATTACTATGTTCTTTTCATATCATTGAAGTAAGAGAATTCAAAATTTCCAATCGATTAGACCTGTGGAAGATGCTCACATCCATTCATCAACTAGAAAAGAGCTGATAATCTTCAAACGGCTGAACCGATTTTCTTGAATCATAGCTAAGAACACTGTCGATCAAGTCACCTTTCAAACAAAACCAAAAAAATCAAAATCGGTTCAGCCCTTTGGCAGCTACGATGGCACACATACACTTGTAAGAAAATTTGCATTTGTAAGGTAAACTCCGAGCACAGTAGTATCGCCCAGTAGGGCGATCTGAAAGTATAATAACAATAAAAATAATCATATGGGGCCCACTTTATAGAAACGTAATTTAATCAAGAATTGTCGAGGTAGGTACAGAATATATCTTATTTATTTTCTATAGGTACAAAATAATGTCCTTATGTAAAGCCGGCGCGAGACACAGTCACATATGTGAACACATACTTGAACACTTGTGAGGTAGGTACGGTAATAAATGTGACATCAAACTTTGATCAAATACCCATACACCATGTGCGTGTGGTGTGAGGGCCCGTTTTATGAAACTCTTTGAAAATGTGCTTAGGATTTAGTGAGCATTCCAAAAGAATTGTGAAAGTTGGAATCGGATTTTGTGAAATTCTATTATGCGAGTTATGGACTGTAAAGTTGGGCCCTCAGTTCTCACATACAGGATTGAGGGCCCACCTGTAACTAATAAACTACGGACACTTAGTCTTTATCTAAGCTAACGCCGAACAAAATTTGTGAAAACAAGATATTATCGCAAAACACTGTCCTACTTTGTACATCTTCGTTCATAATGGGCCCACACGAAAGTTTATTACGCAAATAAAATGAAACCATTAACTTACAGCTACTGTTTGAAATCCTATATGCTACTAAATAATATGTGACAATTTGTGAAAGCATAAACAGGTCACCACTTCTTGTTGTTTGAAAGTAATGAGCTTTATAAAATTCGGGCCCTCAGTCCTCCCATTTCTTTTTGTTTTCGTTTTATTACGCTTATCGTATGAAAGATAAGACAAATACAAAATTGTCTCTTTTTACCCGACTACCGCGAAGAAAAAAGGAGGGTTATGATTTTGACCGGTATGTATGTATGTTCATCTGTTCCCTCGTATCTTCTAAACCAGGTATCGTCAAATAAGGTATCGTTGGAAGCGTTTTGATCGTCCGCTGGTTATAGGCTATATGACGTCACAAATTAAATTAAAAATGGCGCCCTCTAGAGGACATAAAGCAAGGAACTATAAAAACAAAATTGTTTATTCGTACCATGTTGGGTATCAAATGAAAGGCCTTAATGAGCACATTTCAAAAAAATATATATTATAACCCCAAAAGAATAAATTAATACCTTTATACCTTTTTAGTCGTAGTTGGGTTTTAGTATTTATTACTTAATTTTTTTTTTAATTCTTTGGGGTTATAATTGCTAATTAGGCTTATTTTTAATTTCTTCAAAATGAAAGGCTAACAAAGCTGAGCGTGGGGTGCGGCTTGCGCCGCCCCTCGCAGCCTATCGCCCCGGGCCATGGGCCTTTAGGCCCTAGGGTAAATACACCACTGCTTGAATCACTCAGAATCGCCACTAACAAAGTATTTAAAATGAGGGTAAAAAGGACCCTCATACACATGTCACCCTACCTTCATACACAACAACAAAATAGGTGATTTCGGTATCTATTAAAAAAAAAAAAATGATTATTTCAGACCATTAGGTCCATATTTTGTTAGCATTAGGTACATTATCTTAAAACTAATGTTAGTCATGACGAAATAAATGATCGAATATTATTAAAATTAAAATTAAATTGAAATAAATAACTGAAAATAAATTAAAATTACAATTAAATTGAAAAACAACATTGTAAATAGGTATACTGAAATGAAAATAATTAGTAATTTAGATAACATTAAAATACAAGATATCAGGTAACATGCAGCCTGATGAGCCTCCCCACAACTGGCGATACTGGTCTGTGTGCAATCATCCTTAGGATTCCGTTGTCACTCCCTTTAATTCGGCGAATTAGTGAAGCTGACTTTTTGCGCATTATAGCGTAAAAGTCATCCACACCCGCATCTGCAAACATACCGGAGGCACTACAAAATCGAGGTAGCCGCACCAGAATCCTAAAAGCGTTGTTATACTGCACTCTGAGGGGATTGTAGGCCCGCTGCGTATAGTTGGTCCATAGGGCGCTAGTATAAAAGCTTTGACAATAGGCTCTGAACAAAGTTATCTTAACCTGAGCTGATTATTAAATTTGTCGTTTTATCGTAATTCTTATTAGTAACTAATAACACCAATTTGTTGCACAATTTTTTTCACAAAAAGAGACAATTTTGTATTTGTCTTATCTTTCATACGATAAGCGTAATAAAACGAAAACAAAAAGAAATGGAGCACTGAGGGCCCGAATTTTATAAAGCTTTCATTACTTTCAAACAACAAGAACTGGTGACCTGTTTATGCTTTCACAAATTTTCACAAATTATTTAGTAGCATATAGGATTTCAAACTGTAGCTGTAAGTTAATGGTTTCATTTTATTTGCTTATGCTATCTTTAACGTGTGGGCCCATTATGAACCAAGATGTACAAAGTAGGACAGTGTTTTGCGATAATATCTTGTTTTCACAAATTTTGTTCGGCATTAGCTTAGATTTTGGCATAAAGACTTGTTCTGTAGTGTCCGTAGTTTATTAGTTACAGGGTAGCTGTATGTGAGAACTGAGGGCCCAACTTTACAGTCCATAACTCGCTTATTAGACTTTCACAAAATCTGATTCCAACTTTCACAATTCTTTTGGAATGTTCACTTAAACTATCTCACACCACACGCACATCAAACACCCGTGCCTCACATGGTGTTCAAATGTGTGTTGCTGTGTCTGGCGCCGGTATAAACCTATTACCTGTTGATAAATCTTCCTTGATGATAGCTGACACGAAATAAAATCTGTTCTCACAACATTCACTGACTGTTTGTTGTATTAACACTGAAGCATCAGTTATTTGTGAATAAAATATGCGTGGAAACAATGGCGTGGAATATTTGGCGAGTGATCGGCAATGTTGTGATACTGCGTCGGTCGCTTGTTTACTAAACAAACTGTCGTATTGCTTCGTTATTTTCATAATTATTGAGGTACCCCCTACTGCGGTATCCGTCGTGACTTTATTTCGATAATTACCTACTGCTTTTCTTTTTCAGCTAAAATCATGATACCTAACCGTTAATCTCACGTAACAGAAGAAAAGCGTAGGCCATCAGTTGTTTTAAGATTTTTGGTAAGCTTAACTTTGAAGCCATAGTCCACTAAGTCACACCAAATAAAAACCAAGACAGTGCGCTGCGTACAATACAGTGAAGCATGCTAAAGCTACACCTCTTCTGTGCATACACGCTCACACGCACAAGTTATATTTACAACCATTTACAATCAAACTACAACTCACTAAGTTGCCACATGTTTTCGAAACCGGCCTCACGTCACTGTTGACAGCGCTCTGTCTTGGTTTTTATTTGGTCTGAGTCTGAGGTCCTCTACTCTTCCCTAGTGCACTCCCAACAATCACAACTCATCGCGAGACCGTATCGCTACATCTAGTCACCAACCTGTCTAACTGTAGTTCCGTGTTCCGGCGGCCATGCATTCGTTAAAACGCCGCACAAAAGTCCAGAGAAACTGTTTCAGGAAACAATGTTACTTTTTCCAATGAACCCGAGGCTTGTTGCCAGCAACACTGAAAACAATGTGTTTCCTGCAAGACAAAAACAATGGCTTTAACCAATCAGATTATCTACCTACTTCTCTTTAGAAAATTGCCTGAGGAATTGATTGTTCGACATATTCCTTCTCCAAACTCTTCCACAATCAAGTAAAACCTTTTCAAATGCTTCCCACAGCAAATTTACAGTCGCGTATCGCTATCGTTGGGTTTCGTGGTAGCGGGGCCGTGTGATGAGGGACGACGAAGAACCGAGTCGGGAGCAAATAAAGCGCGGCGCGGGCAGTTCTACGCGCGAGTGGAACTGTAAGCGTTGCCTCGGATGCCGCTGGCTCATGTGCTGCTTCACGTGCCACTGCGGATATCACCGGACCGTCTCATGAGTTACTCGCGCGCGCTGGCGCTGCTCGCGCTTGTAGCCATCACCAACCAGGTACGATCTATGTGCAGTGAAGTTCCACGACTACCTATGGGTGTTGTTAGGAGTGTCTGTGATTTGTTTTCATGTAGTGATTTAAATATCTGCAAGCGCCTAGTATGACATACACGTACCGATGCATTGTTCCAGACAACTGGAAGATGGCTTATTCTGCGGGTTTCTTCGTCATATAGCAGTAGCATTCTCCGAAATATATGTGTTAGTCAGCGGTAGTGTATCTACTACCGCTGACTAAGACCTCTACATTGATCTCAGTTCAGTTCCGTTTATTAATTCTGGGGAGCCATTGTTGGTGGTCATTTGTGATGATTTAATCCGAATGAGTTTCTTATCCAAAGTATTCCGGATATTGTCGAGCAAATAATTAAGGCACTCGGTGAAATGTAGGTAACCCAAGATACTACATAACCATTAGTTGTCTTCGCAATAGTGCATTGATTAAGACAAGTAGTCATTTTGGAAATTAATTAAATTGTTTTGTTTCAGGCGACCACAGGATGTAAGAACTGTATAGTAAGTACTTACTTCCTTATTATTTTGTTCGTTTTAATTTTTAACCGACTTCAAAAAGGAGGAGGTTCTCAAATCGACAGTTTTTTGTTCCGCGTTTATTACTCCGCCAATTATGAATTGATTTTGATGATTTTTTTTTGTTTGGTAGGTCATACGTCAGAGGTGGTGGTCCCATATATATAAATTTTATTAACTTTGCTTGGGTAGTTTTTGAGCTTCAATAATACCTATGTATTTTTCCCTTGCTGCCTAGGTATATGGATGATGTTATAATAGACGGACATCCCAGGGCCACCTGACGTCACGTATTTTCAGACGAAGGAAATGTGGACGATTGAGTAGTGTTAGTATGTACTAAAAACACATGCCTACTTGCTAGCTTGGTTAGACGGCCAATTTTCAGGTACATACTATCAGGTAATCAAGGTACATAAAAACATTACTTACCTCACGTAAATTCTCAAAGCTAATTTTTACGTATATTTTAGGCAATAACCTTAAAAATAAGTCGCCAATACTCCCAGACATTTTCCGTCGGCCAAATTGCTTTACAGACGCTTTAAAGCTCCCAAAATAATGACTTAACTTCACGTAAATTCTGATGCTCCATTTTTATATATGTCCATCAGACACATATTTTAAAACCTTTTACAAGAAGACAGACCGATCCAAGGGGCCAATCATCCCGTAAACTCAATTTGAATGCCTCTGTGGGTAGGAGCGCGAGGGCATTATCTACGCGTATGAGACTGAGTGACACATATATTAAGATATTGACTTCTCTCTCTCTCTCTCTCTCTCTCTCTTACAGTTTACTCATATCAATTAATTATTAATATTTTAAAAATCAGCTAAAATTAAAAAATCTGGTAAATAATTAAAAATTAACTTGTAAAAAAATGCTCATTTGACTACAATCATTCTAGAATTTTATCCTGCAAGCTGTTTTGATAAATTCGAAAAAACTTCAATTTTATTTTTTAACGAAATGTCACAGACTCGATAGTGTTTACAAAGAAGAATGGGCCCCTGCTTATGGGGTTCTACCCTGAAGCCCTATAACAATAAGATCTATACCAATGGAAAGAGCTTTTCAAGGGGGGCCCTTTCCTACTAACACGACTTTTGCCAATTGTTAGTCAGTTCGGAGTAAATGACCTAAATGGGTGTGAATACAAGGAATTTTCTTGGCCCAATAGCCATAAGATATACATCAATGGCTTTAGCTTTTTGAGGGGAACCTTTGCTACTAACATGAATATTGCCAATTGTTAGTCAGTTCGGAGTTAATGGCATATATAGGTGACTACTTCGGTAACGAAGTTAAGGAATTTTATTAGCCCAATAACCTTAAGATATACAGCAATGGAAAGAGCTGACCAATGAGGTCTTGTGAAGTTGTATGGTTATGTTCAATATGTATAATTTCCTAACCGAGAGCAGATTACTAATCTTGTAAAGGTTGTCTGTAGAATACCGAAAGGGTTTAAAATACATGACTTTGATAAGAGACCTTTGAGCCCTTTCTAGGTCTAGGAATTTGGTCTTGGTAGCCCCTCCCCATATCGGTATACAGTATGTGATGACCGCTTGTGCCAGAGCAGTATAGATTTTATTGAGTGCACGTGCCGCAACGTTTTAGAAATCCATATGAGCTTTCTGAGCCTGGCCATGCATGGTATTTTCGATATGGGTGTGCCAGGACAGTCTTTGGTCAACTGTTATACCAAGATATTTAGTGGATCTAACTTGTTTTATGCTTTGACAATTGCAAGGATAATGGGAATCTGCACACTCGTGGATCACGATCCCAAAATCAACATCTGGCTGTGTCCTCTGATTCGGAGTAAAGACTTAAATAGGTGACTACTTCGGTACCGAAGTTAAGGACTTTTCTTAGCCCAATAGCTATAAGATATACACCAATGGAAAGAGATTTTCAAGGGAATTATTTATTGGGAATTAATCATAAAAAAATACAAAGTAGAAAAATATTAGTCTCTCAACTGCGTAGTGCCTCTAATCTTCATTATCATCGTCATTGAAATTAGATAATTCATCATCCAGCCAATCTTGATAATGAATACCTATCTAAATCGTCATTGTCATCATCAGCAATATCCTCATTTCCTGATAGAGATACTGCTGAATACTGTTCTTGTGAGCAGTGTTGCCAGATAAGGAAATTAAAAATGCGGTAGCAGTGTTTAAAAAAGCGAATTTTCACAAGAAAAAAGCGGAAAAAGCAAAAATATTAAAACATTTGTTTACATTGTATTTACATTCTTACTTCATATGATAACTGATGGTTTTAATGTCTCATCCGCGTAGATAATGCCCTCGCGCTCCTACCCACAGAAGCATTAAAATTGAGTTTAGGGGATGATTGGCCCCTTGGATCGGTCTGTCTTCTTATAAAAGGTTTTAAATTTAAAATAGTTGTCTGGTGGACATATATAAAAATGCAGCATCAGAATTTGCGTGAAGTTAAGTCATTATTTTGGGAGCCTTAAAGCGTCTGTAAAGCAATTTGGCCGACGGAAAGTGTCTGGGAGTATTGGCGACTTATTTTTAAGGTTATTATTGCCTAAAATATACGTAAAAATTAGCTTTGAGAATTTACGTGAGGTAAGTAATGTTTTTATGTACCTTGATTACCTGATACCTGAAAATTGGCCGTCTAACCAAGCTAGCAAGTAGGCATGCGTTCTTAGTACATACTAACACTACTCAATCTTCCACATTTCCTTCGTCATAAAATACGTGAGTTCTGGTGGCCCTGGGGTCTTGGACTATAAGTTCCTGTCACTGATAGTTACATACCAAGCAGGTACTTAGGGCTGATCTAACCAAAGCCAGATATCTTTTATTCGGGGAATTAAATTGACGTCTGATAGTTTTTGTATAGAAAATCTGTCAAAAATGTAATAATAGGTCTTTACCTATGAAATTGCCGTTTTGTATGAAAAAATTTAAACGAATTTTTTTCATGAATTTTTTATTTGTATTAATCGAAGTAATCACCCATGCAATCAATGCATCTTTGCCATCGCAGTGGCAGTTTATTGATGCCCTTCTTAAAGAAATCAGCTGGACGGGAGGCAACAAATTCTTCGAAGGCATTTTGTACTGCCTCTCGGGTATTGAATTTTTTTCCCGCCAAGAAGTTATCCAAATTCTGGAAAAAGTAGTAGTCTGTAGGCGCAAGGTCTGGTGAGTAGGGCGGATGACGGAGAGCTTCCAACCCCAGTTCTTGCAACTTGAAGACCGTCTGCTGTGCAGTATGAGGTCGCGCGTTGTCGTGCAGGAGCAGCGGAGACGAGCGATTGACCAATGCTGGTTGGAGATGCGCCAGCTTCTCCATCATTGTGTTCAGTTCTTCACAGTACACATCTGCAGTAATGCTCACCCCGTTTGGTAAGAAGCTGTGATGAATCATACCGGCGCTACACCACCAAACAGTGACCATCACTTTTCTAGGGTTAAGTTTTCGTTTAGGGCATTGTTTAGGTGCTGAACCAGGATCCAACCAACTTGCTGAGCGCTTGCGGTTATCAAACAGAATCCATTTTTCATCGCAGGTAACAATGCGGTTCAAAATTCCTTCATTTGTGTGTCTGTTGAGCAGTGCAAGGCACGTCTCGACGCGTACTTCGCGCTGGCGATCATTGAGTTCGTGGGGCACCCATTTGTCAAGCTTTTTTACCTTGCCAATTTGACGCAAATGGACCAATATTGTTTTGACGCTAACGTCGAAAGCTGCTGCTAATTCAGCCGTAGATTGTGTATCATCAGCTTCCACAATCGCCTTTAATTCGTCATTGTCGACCAAAGTCTTCGGACGACCGCGAGGTTCATTTTTCAGGTCGAAATTTCCAGAACGGAAGCGAGCAAACCAATAACAGGTGGTGCATTGGTTTGTAGTGTTAGCTCCGTAAACGTCGTTGATGTTGCGTGCCGCTTGTGCCGCGTTGCTGCCACGACGGTACTCATATTCCATAATTACTCGAATTTTTAACGTATCCATGATGACGAAAAAGATTGAAATGCGATGAAAATGTAACACTAATCAATAAAGAAATGACTACTTTTGGAAAAAAAAATCCATGTTTTTAAAATAAAATTAATTTGAAATTAGAATTCTTAGCCAAACAAAAATTATTTTGATTTGAAATGGCCAGTACTGCAGAACGGCAATTGCATAGGTAAAGACCTAATATTTATTCGCTAGATAGAAAGAAGATAAAAAACACATTACAAAGTGAAAATAACTTTTATTTCGGAAGTCGGTGGCAAAAAACGAAAATTCTAAACAAAAGCCTTTTTATTATCTACCTATTTTATAAACCAGTAATTTTTCAGTTTGAAGTGCTTTTTTGGAAGTCTGTTGTTTTTTTATGTAAAAGGTTTTGTATAGGTACCTGGTTTTATTTCCATTTATACCTACTTCACTAGCGAACCGCCTCTGCTTCACACGGGTGCAATGGTGACATTTCAAAACGAGATTCGAGATTTCTGTGCGCTTATACCCAGTACCCAAACAAACCTTACGGAATAAATGATCTAAATGATGATGAATGAAACCCTCATCAATAAACCATTGCGTTGTTTGAAGATCTAAGCGGTCACAGACAGACACGAAAAGCGACTCCTATTTTATAAGTACTCCCTATACGTGATTATGTACTTAGCAATAGACAAATAATAACGATAGTAAGTTCCGCCACCAGATGGACCGTTCGCTTGTTTGCCATCCAGTACCCAAAAACCTTTCAACTCCAGGTGCTGGGTAAGGAGGAGAAGGCAATGTTTCGCGCGCACTCAGACGCGTGCGTGGCGTCGTCGCGCGTGTCGCCGCGCCTGGTGGAGGCACTGCTGGCGGGCGAGCTGCTGGACGAGCCGGCGCTGCGGCGCCACGTGTACTGCGTGCTGCTCAAGTGCAAGCTGGTGTCCAAGGATGGCAAGCTGCAGAAGGCCGCCGTGCTCGGCAAGATGGCGGCCCGGCCTGATGCTAAGAATGCTACCAAGGTTAGAGTAGAGAACTACCTATCTTTACATGCATAGCACAATCATTGGTGTGGTTTCCTTTGTGACAATAGAGTTTGACCGAATTTAGGTGTTTGATTAAGGATTTCCGAAAAAAAAAAAAAACATCGTCTATGGCCTAAAAAATTAGTGTTGGCAAATCAATACTTTCGATCCATTTAATCAGAGGAGAATGCATTGATTTGTGACAACTACAAAAAAAAAAATCGACTAAGAAAATTACTTGGTTCTTCTCGCTTAAAATAATAGATTATTTTTAATTAAGTTTCTTTGAGGAAAGTTTCGTGTGATGTCAGTCTAAACGGTTAAAGTCAATTATTAAAAGATTGACACTGCATTTCATTTTCTTTTACTTTTAAGAAAAATGTATCTCCATACAATTTCTTTTTAGTTTCCGGGTTTCAGCCGAAAATGCATATCAGCCCGAATTTCGTTTTCGCCCGTAAAATAAAATCACCATGCGACACCCATGTGACGACGGCGCGATGGACGACCTCATAAAACCCTATTGGGTACCGGTTTGGACAGTGTCGATTTTTTAAATAATATCAGTAGAACCCAGTCGATCAACATCCCAACATTTGAACTAAGATTGAATCGAACGGTAGGTACCTATTTAATAGATGCAATGGTGTCCAGACGGGCACTAATTACATTATTTTTTGTATCACCTTAGGCATTGGAGAGCTGCTCAGAACAGACAGGGGACACGCCTGAAGATCTGGCATGGAACCTGTTCCGATGTGGCTACGACAAGAAGGCTCTACTATTCGAATACATGCCCACCAACGGCGCCAACGAACCCGACAATAACTCCTAAAAGTACCTCGAGTTCTCCAGAGATGGCGCTGTTAACAATTCTACTCTCGTTCTATGTTTAGCTCAGAGATGGCGTTGTGTCTTTAGTTTTCAGCTTTCACAAAATTATTCTTGTACCTTTGAACAACGTTTCCCAAAAACATTCTCGCTATTTATTATACCTTAGTAACCTACATCATATACATAATTACTAACCCAAGAACTGGTTTTATTTATAACGTCGTTCGATCTTGTTTTGGTTTTTGTGACTGCATGAAATCTAACTTAGAATGTCTAAGTAAGTACTTTTTGTTTTGTTGCTGAAGAGCGCCTGCCGTTTGCGTTTATTTTCACCTCACAAGCTCGGAAAGATTGTTTGTCATTCGAAATCTGCGTGCAAAAGTTCATTTTATCCGTTACCATGGAGTTTTTTAAATTCGAACCTTTCTATCCAATAATTTTCTATCTTTCGGTCCACTGATAATGCCATAGATATCGGGAGATATGCTTTCTATCTATATATTTGTTCAAGTTGAAGTGTCGCCACCAGGGCTGTAGGCAGGTGGGGAGTTTTGGGGGTTAAAAAATTGCCACCTTTAACCCCCCCCCCGAAATGAATTCCTGGCTACGGCCCTGGTCGCCACCTTTTCCTCACTCCCGAAACTCACACAAAAGCAAAAGAAATACATACTGCACACATTATGCTTTTATCGCACTCACACAACCAAATATACGTAAGACATTTGTTTTTATTTAATGCACACATGCTCAAAAGGGGCGGGCATTAGAAAGTACTATAGATACAGCGACTGTAGCACACAAGCAACTCTAGCCTCAACTAGGGATGAGGGGTTGAATAAATATTTGATCGATAAAAATATCGATGAAAACAGGATATCTATGTTGAAAACCGATTGCAAAAAAGATAAGTATTTTTGGGCGTATTTTGACGTAATTAAAACCTAATTTATAGTTCAAAAGACATTTAAAACTGAAATAAAATGCATAAAAATAACACCACAACAAAAAAAAAAACAGCTGAAATAACTAGATCGAAGTGTAAAATATGTACTATGTATTTTCAAAATTTGTATCCGTGTTATTTACGAATAAAACAAGTGTTACGCTTTTATAAATTTCTCTCCTCATAAAATATCCATTCCGGGGGCCTTACATGAAAATAGATTCTTAAGGAGTAAACAAACTCCAATAATATTATTTTATACTAGCTGTTCCCCGCAGTTTCACCCGCGTGGGTCGATCACGGTCCCGTGGGAATATAGGGATAAAACGTATCCTATGTCCTATTCCAGGTCATGGTCTACTCGAGTGCCCATCCTCTCCTCTCTAGAGTAGGGAAAGTCGCGGCGGGGTGGCGGCAGCGCCCGGCTTAGAACGGTTCGCGCGTAAAACTCCTTCGGGAATAAAGCGTTAATTTCGAACAAATTTGATTAGCATAAAAAAGGTTATAGTGAGTCAATCTTAAAAGAGAGACGTGCTGTCGCGGACTTTTTTTGAGAACTTTTCGAAAGGAGAGGAACAATTCCATCATACATGGTATTTGCGTAACTTAAACTGTGTAGGTACGTAGCGCACGCAACGGAAGCTCTCAAAAAGGTTTTCTCCCGTTTTTGCAACTTTTTCATGTATGCTCCGCTCCTATTGGTGGTAGTGTAGCGTGATGTTATATAGTCTATTACCTTCCTCGTTAAATGGACTATCCAACACAAAAATAATTTTTCAATGCCAACCAGTACTTCCTGAGATTAGCGCGTTCAATCAAACAAACAAACTCTTCAGCTTTATAATATAAAATTAATTAGCAAATGTTTGTATATTATATAAATCCGTAAGAACAACTAACAATTATCGATATCCATATCTCAGCGCTGCACACCACTAATGCATCGTTTTGAAATGTCACAATTAAATATTAATAAAATCCTTAAATATTATAATGAATGCTTTGATTTTTTACTTATCGGTGGTAGGACACGCCACTTGTCTTAAGGTTTGTTGTAATTGTCCTATTTTTGTAAATAAGCACGGAACAATTCGGCATTTAAAAAAAATACGAAATGACAGGGACACGTTTCGATGGAAACATAGAATACACGGTGCCTACCGTCGTCAGGAGCATAATACACCCAGGTTGGCCATGGTCAGGTGACATGTACCACGCCTCCAAGCCATATCCCTCGATATCCGTGGATAATGCATTAATACTTATTTCATGCCAGTGCGCCAACATCATTTTTAGAATAATAACACTGGCCATCACGAAAAAAAATCGATCAACGCACCTAAAGAAGTTTTCACTTCAAAAAACTTTATTTAATTTTCTTCTGCTGATTCAGTTCAATTTCCATCATTTGGGTTTGTTTAGCAGTGCAGAGTTAATGCAAGCGATACGTAATGCCGAATTGAGCTTTCTTCCGGAAAAATTGCGCAAAAAGTAGATAAAAGCGTACAATATTTGTTAATTGCATGAAGACACCTAACATTTTCCTCGCTGTAGTGAGGTGAAAAGTTGTGTGTTTCGCTCGGCAGCAAAGTTCTGTGTCTCGTACCTTTGAAACCCTCGCATCGCTCAGGATTCTATATTTGAACCACTCGCATCGTTCATCGCGGAATTTCGCGCTGCCAAGCGAAACACAACTTTTCACCTCACTACAGCATGCATTGAACAATTATTGTACGCTTTTATGTACTTTTCGCGCAATTTTTCCGGAAGAAAGCTCAATTCGGCATTATGTACTGCTTGAACTTACTCTGCAGTAAACAAAACAAACTGATGAAAAGTGAATTGACTATACAGAACAAAATTATATAAAGTTTTTTGAAGTGAAAACTTCTATATGCGCGTTGAGCGATTTGTTTTAATAGTATAAATAAGCAATTAGTGAATAAAGGTTGGATTTAAAGCGAGGGCTATAGATGAATCACGAGCAAGTGAAGGATTCTAAAGACTGAAAAACGATGTACGTTTGCCCCGCACGGCCTCCCAAAATTGTGTGTGTGAACTGAGGGACCAAACTGGGAATCGCAAAAAAAAGGCCTATGATTTAGTAGTAGTCCTAAAACAATTGTAGAACGAATCTGGGAATTTGTAAAGCAATATATTAAAAACTACAGCCCTTAAAGTGTGGTCCCTCAGTTCTCACAGACCATCAGCCAAATCTCGGAAAGTTTCTCGAAATTTTAGGTTTTGTGATTACAGACATTTAGTAAAGATTTTGTAAAGATATTAACAAACCACAAAAGCATCAAAGACAAAAAAAATATAACGACAAAACTGTGGTCCCTCAGTCCACACAACATAGATAAATATTTTAGTGTATATTAGGTACCGAATTAAATAAATAAAACCGTAATTTTTTGACATAACGTTTTAGTAAAATGGAGCAGAAATATCGACGCAATTTGAAGATATCGATTATTAATACTGGTCCCTCAATCCTCACCTCCACTGACACAAGTGCGTGTGCTACCTGCTTGACGATAGGATTATCGGAAAGTCTAGTGCACTTAACTCTTAGTAAAAACTTTCTACTAAATAATAGAATGCTAAAATTGTGCATTGCTTTCCTCTTAGCTGAGATAATATTATTTTAGTAATCCTATGAAAATAGATAGAGTAGTGTCACCACACAATGAAACAAAATGTGGACAGTATTATTATACTTGAATTAATATGACATAAGAAGGAATGAAAACAAGGTTGTATGGTTAAATTAATATTATAATACATGACGTATATGTATTGAATGAAAAATCAGATTAAACAAGTTACTCAAATTAAAAAAACCCAACTGCAAAAATACATAACTGAAAAGAGAAAAACATAATTTGGAAAGAATTGAATAAAATAGATATATCTAAACATTGAAATGAAATGAAATTGTTTATTCTGTAAACAGGATATCGGAATCACTTTGCCTACTAACACTGTAATTTAAAAATATTGTAAAAGCTAATTATTTTTAAAAGAGTTACCGTGGAGTTTCTTGCCGGCTCTTCTCCATAGGAAACGACCAATTGGAACCGTGCACCTAGCTTCTGACGTTTCATAAGTTTTTTGTGTCTTGTTTTCATTCCTTCTAATGTCATATTAATTCAAGTATAATAACTACACTACTATACTGTCCACATTTTGTTTCATGTGTGGTGACACTACTCTATCTATTTTCATAGGATTACTAAAATAATATTATCTCAGCTAAGAGGAAAACAATGCACAATTTTAGCATTCTATTATTTAGTAGAAAGTTTTTACTAAAAGTTAAGTGCACTAGACTTTCCGATAATCCTATCGTCAAGCAGGTAGCACACGCACTTGTGTCAGTGGAGGTGAGGATTGAGGGACCAGTATTAATAATCGATATCTTCAAATTGCGTCGATATTTCTGATCCATTTCTTTTTAACAAAATGTATTAAGACTTTTACTAAAACGTTATGTCGAAAATTAACGGTTTTATTTATTTAATTCAGTAATATTCACTACAATTTTTATCTATGTTGTGTGGACTGAGGGACCACAGTTTTTAAGTTATATTTTTTTTTATGTCCTTTTGTGGTTTGTTATTTAGTAAATATCTTTACAAATTTACTAAATGTCTGTAATCACAAAACCTTAATTTTCATGTACGTTTGCCCAGCACTTCCCCCCAAAATTTGCGTTTTAGGTGTGCACCAATGCAATGTACTCGCCTCTAGGAGTATATGTACCGCTTTCTTTTTCAATGTACCTCTGTACTTTTGAAGAAATATGCAAAACAATATGTACGTTTGCCCAGCACGGCCCCCCAAAATTTGCGTTTTAGGTGTGCACCAATGCAATGTACTCGCCTCTAGGAGTATATGTACCGCTTTCTTTTTCAATGTACCTCTGTACTTTTGAAGAAATATGCAAAAAAAGGCCTAACGTTTTCAGCACGGCCCCCGTGTAACTTGAGAAATAGATAGCGTATTAAAAAAAATCTTAAACTCAAGGAATGTACCTACTCTATTAGCACGTTATATGTACCGCAACAGATGTTGTGAATTCGTAATAACAAATAATATATAGATGTGGATAGGGGGCCGTGCTGGAAAAAACATTATATGAAAATATCAAAAAAAGACAATACAACCTTAGCCAAAAGCTATTAAAAAATAATTGATGTTTTGCAAGTAACATATGAAACGCATTGGTTTCTCATACAACTTGCTATATTTGAAAAATAAACTAATTTTATTTCATTCAGCACGGCCCTCTATACTTGCCTATATCTTTTTAAATATGACATGTTTGTTTACACAATTCGACTTCCTGAATGATGTATAGGAGAACATACGTTGCAAATAAATTACGATTCTGCTGTATTAGTACTTTATAAGATAAATTGCATCAAAAATATCATATATTATAACTGATGGGGTGACCATGACTCCATAAATTAGGTGCTACCTACATATATTCTATACCTGACTACATTGAAATAAACATTCTTTTTTACAATTTGTTTTATTTTTCTTCGAAATGAATATTAGCGATGACGTCTTAAAAAGGATTTATAACAATTAAAAGTTGTTGTGTGCGGTCGCTATTAGTTCACTGACGCTACCGTCATTTTTGAAGTGGCGCTGGTGTCGCGGTTACTTCATGTTGCGCTCGAGTGTTTATTGAGTAGTCACATCTTCTCATCGAGTAGTCACATCTTCTCTTCATTCAGTTATAATATAATTTATTGGTACTTAAGAAACGGATTTGATATACGTAGGTTCATGTAGGTACTGAACTTTACCCTAAAGTAGATTGCATTAATACTTGTATAGCATTTTTTTCAGCTCTTCCCGCCGCTGCGCCTGTTCCACTTCAAAGTCTTTTTTCATTATTATACAGTCTATTATTGTTTGAACAAGTTGTGTTCATAACCAAGAATACTAATAGACACGTTGACCACAGATATAAAAATATCGGCTAGTTCTCACTGGAATTTTGCAGACTGTGTAAACATTAAATGAAGAAAAAAAAGGAAAAGTCGAGAATATCCGCCGATTTTAGTTTTTTGTATTTTCTATGGTGTTGGTAACAGTTTTGGCTGTTTATGCTGAAACGTAGACAGAGAATGCTATAGACAAATCGATATCTTTTGTCGCATTCACACAAAAAAAAGAGCAACATTAATGCCGATGTCGTGTAAAAAAATGAGACAGAACGATGAGATCTTTTGTTTCACGGCACTTGTCACGTTTCTCAAGGTTAGCACACTACCTACTTTGTTAAACAAAGTAACGTAAGTAGTTAACGTGCAGATAGATATCGTCTTCCTGTAAAATTCAGTTTTTATGTGCTTTACGTTCAGTAATATATGTTATTTTATGTTGTAAACAATTCAGACTTAATATTTTAACCATTTAAAAACGAAAAACATGGTGTGGTGTAGCGTTAGTGATACATTATCTGTAGAAGCACTAGAACCCTCAGAAAATGCTCATAATAGCCTGTTTAGACCGCTGTCATCAGAGGACTATTGTACAAATTTGACAAATTTGACTATTAATGACAAAAGAAAAATATAGGGGCACAGTAAATATTCTTCTTCAATTTATAAAATATCTTTCAAATGTGTCCAATGTTGGAGGAGAAAATAGACGAGAGCCGAACCTCCAATTATGACTTTTTGTATGGAGAAAAGACCGACCCTGTTTCCTCTTAATCATTTACGAAAATGCGTTACGCAATTATATAGCAGGAGTCGTACGACGGTTTTTAAACCACGGATTTTCAATGTAGTCAGGTATAGAATATAATGTAGGTACCACCTAATTTATGGAATCATGGTCACCCCATCAGTTGTAATATATGATATTTTTGATGCAATTTATCTTATAAAGTACTACTAATACAGCTGAATCGCAATTTATTTGGAACGAATGTAATCCCTATACCTACATCATTCAGGAAGTCGGAATTTTGTAAACAAACATGTCATATTTAAAAATATATAGGCAACTATAGAGGGCCGTGCTGAATGAAATAAAATTGGTTTATTTTTCAAATGTAGCAAGTTGTATGAGAAACCAATACGTTACTTAAGTTACTTGCAAAACATCAATTATTTTTTAATAGTTTTTGGCTAAGGTTGTTTTGTCTTTTTTTGATATTTTCTTATAATGTTTTTTCCAGCACGGCTCCCTATCCACATCTATATATTATTTGTTATTACGAATTCACAACATCTGTTGCGGTACATATAACGTGTTAATAGAGAGTACATTCCTTAAGTTTAAGATTTTTTTTAATACGCTATATATTTCTCAAATTACAAGGGGGCCGTGCTGAAAAGTTTTGGCTGGCACGGCCCCCTTTTTTTGCATATTTCTTCAAAAGTACAGAGGTACATTGAAAAAGAAAGCGGTACATATAGAGGCGATTACATTGCATTGGTGCACACCTAAAACGCAAATTTTGGGGGGCCGTGCTGGGCAAACGTACATAAAAAAAGGGGGCCGTGCCAGCCAAACGTTTACGCCGAGTACATTCGTTGCAAATAAATTGCGATTCTGCTGTTTTAGTACTATATAAGATAAATTGCATCAAAAATATCATATATTACAACTGATGGGGTGACCATGATTCCATAAATTAGGTGGTACCTACATATATTCTATACCTGACTACATTGAAATAAACATTCTTTTTTACAATTTGTTTTATTTTTCTTCACTCATTCACCTTGACATAATTATCTTATTATTTGACATTGTATACCTACAATTTGGTTTCAAGTCTATAATAGTGGCTTTTGCGGACATGATAATTGTTTAGATTTGTTACAGTTGTAATAGCAATCATGTCATTTGGTTTGAATAGGTCTTTATTTTTATTATCGTACTTATCTCCTGTATAGATTCTTTTTCATCTTGTGAATGTGAGAACGATGTAGGCTTAGTGGACTGTAGTAGTTTTGTTGAACATTTTCTATTTTGTTAAGGGCGTGGGGATCGATGAATTGTCCATACAAACGTAATACCAAAATCATTTGCAATTTGAGCATATTTCCACCATATTATGTTGATATTCGGATGTAGACAGTATTTATCTAGGATCAAACAACTTTTTTTTTTTCAAAAAAACTTACCTAAAATGAAGTTTAAGCGAATTGAATTTCGCACATTTTTACAAGGTAAATGACATGCTTTCATATTGTTTTTTCTATATTATAAACAACAATATGTGTTATATTGTTTCAGCAGAAGCATAGTCTATATTATCAAGTTACAAATTATTGAAAAAGAATTGGAAAAACAATAAGTTTTCATTCGTCATTTTTGGTATTACGGAACACATCCAAATTTCTTATAAAATTTCAATAGTGAGTAGTGCTATCACTTCACGCCGTCACGCGTATGTCAATGTGTGCGTGGCCGGCTCACAGTAGCTGTGTGTATCGCTCTGATAGGCACACACTAGCGCAAACGTAAACTGCGCCGGCCGGGGGTTGTACGTGGTGTTTGTTGTCAGTGTTAGACGATTACTTTAAAGTACTGTGCGTGCGTAATTTATTTGTTTGCTAAATTTTCTTGTAATCTTTCTGACACTATTGACCTATGCTACGAACTTGGATTTTGATTTGCCTCTGATTTGGTATCGAGTAACCTACATTCTTACGACCTTTGTTTTGTTTACGGACTTCGAATATTATTGTTTACGATTTGGATTTGGTTAAAGACATGGACTCTGAACATTGGGATGTATCTCACAGTAAGTATTACCCAATGATATATTATAAGTTACCTACCTAGGTACTTTTTTAGCTAAGTACTAATTGTTTACATATTTTCAACTCGGCCCAAGAAAATAAAGAAATTTTTTCTTACTATTTACAATTCTATCTTTAGATGACATTTAGATCTTATCCGTTTCATACTAATATTAATTGGAAGGTACCTACTTATGTATCTAAAGAGCCTCTATCAGCTGTGGGCTTAACTAGTGTTTTTAGTTTGTACGTTACGTATTTGTCAGAAAGTTCATTATGCTTTGATTGAGAATTTCGTGAAAAACACTTTCGTACCGCGGCAATGTAAATTGAGCCTTATCGTGAGTACCTACTGGCCGAGCCCGCCGACCCGGTACCTATAAGCCGGTTTTTCTCCGTACGCGGCGAAGCCGCCACCTCAGCTGTCAAGCAGTAAAGCAGTCAAGCTTGTAGTTACAGATATAGTAGTGTACCTATCAAAGCGCGGTTGTATGAAGCTTTGCCATGTCACTGTTCCGTTTCTTTACCTACTCATGTGACCGAGCGGGCGTGTAATTATTTCAAAGACACTCACTGCTGAAAACACTGCTCGCCACTTGGCTGCGATGTTTGTCCAGCTATTCGGGGTAGGGTGACCATACGATTTGATTCCGGATTTGTCTGGACAAGTGCGGCTTTGTGGCAACGGTCCGGCTTTTGCTCGGACTTTTTTGTGAATATTACTTATTGTAAATATTGATAAAACTAAAATGAAAAGTTCAAAGTCGTTGTAGTTTATTTAATCATTCTAGGATTTTTATCTGGACTTTGGTGATCCTTACCTTGGGGAGGCCGCTCTGAAAATAACTTGCTTGATAACTAACTGGCTAATATTTTTAAAATGACAGGATCTATTCGGATATTGCTCGTGTCAACAAGAAGAACTAGTAAATCGACTTCATTATTAACTGCATAAATATTTACAGAGCCACGGCGATCAAATAAAACAAGCTTATGACCATCAGTTCCCAGAAAGAAAAACGCGAATAAAAATAAAGAAAATAAGCGTCCTTTGAGGTGAGTAATCGAGCGTGGTCAAAATGTATTGTGCATTTTACAGTATGTAAAAATATCTTATAATTATTTACTCGCGTAGGTACTGAATAAAAATAATTGTGCAAAATATTTTTGTGATTAGAAGCAAGCAACATTATTGTGATATCATTGTAATAATATGACAATAATTATGCTTGCTTACATCATTATTGTGATATCATTGTAATGATATGACAATAATTATGCTTGTTGGTTTTAAAATAAGTCAAAATCATAAATAACAGATTGGACTTTTTTTCATGTTTGTTTACGCATAACATGACATTGAGAGTGAGGTAATAGGGAGTGCACCTGTGTCTGTGCACACACTTGTGTACTATAATTAATTATAATATGGCCTGCGCGGTTGTGTAGCCTCTGTTGAGATTGGCCGTGGCAACAATAATAGCTTATGGGTGATTCGCCCGAATTTACTAACCCGAAACGGGCGAATCGACACTTTTAAATAATATTATTATTTTTTCTTGAGGCGTTTCGCACGAAATTAATTTGGCTTATTGGTGATTCGCCCGAATGTACTGACCTTGATGCAGAATGTTTATGTATTTGAGAAATTGATTCGTCTACTGTAAATGAGAGTAAATTCTCAGAAAGACAGAAATCCGTCAGGAGGACATATGATATGATGGAAAGATCTAAGATAGCGAATTGTAAATAGGAAACGGATTTGTATTTATCAATGAAATATTTGATTGAGAATGATTGATTTTGCTGTAATGGTAATTTTTTACGCAGTTCACGGGATACTGACGTGCCATCTCGACATTTTGAAGGAATACTCACCGAATCAAATGAAAATTATACGAATGATCCAGGGTTTTTCTTAATTTTATTGGGACCAAACCGAATTTATTTTCCGTCTTTGTTACTAGGTTTTTTTAATTTTGAGCAATAATTTCCTAGCAAATGATTGCTATATTCAATTTTTTTTATGGTTGTACAGTGTCCGTACGGCAAAGATTCGTTGAGAGCGCTAGTAACGCTACTATCACCATCACCGATCACCGAGCGTTTTATACCTTAATTGATGCATGTCGATGCTGCATTTGAAGCCCTCTACAATGCCATTTGCTTCCATCGCCGTCGAGCTTTTCGACCAATTTTTAAATCAACGGTGAACTTTCGGGTGTGTATTTTTATTGTTGGTTAAAGCACATACGCAACAATACGCATTTCTGATGCCCAAAAATAAAACTTTTTTGGTTTCAAAACCTATTATGCAGGATACTCCAGATAAGGAATTATAATTAGTCCTATAAGATCGTTTGGCCCATGAACCATCTACTACAACAGAAATATAATAAATTCCGTCAGGATCCACGTTACCATTAGCGATGGCAGTTTCTTTTTCTTCTACACCGGCTTGGTACATACTTTCCAAAGCAATGTCTTTCATTATATCGCCCAATAGTCTTTTATAAAAAGCTTATCAGACATACAAGGCATGTCAATGTGTGCACAAAATGCGTCCAACTGAACAAATCCCATGAACAATATGTTGATTTATTTCCTTTGCAATCGTCCTAGCATTATCGGAAAGAGCCGATATTTTTGATTATCCTACGATATACTTATGCAAAGGAATTTCAACATACCGATTACTTTATATCCTAAGTACTTTTAAATGTTTATTCACTTTATGTACCCATGCATTACAAAATAAACGAACATTTATTGTGTTTTTTAGATTCATTAATTTGGCTGTTACACTGGCTTATGGGTGACTCGCACGAATTTACTCGCCCGGAAATGGGCGAATCGACACTTAAATAATATTATTTGTATTGTGAGAGTCGCACGAATTTAATTTATTTGTAGAAGAATCGATTTCTCACATACACATTCTGCATCGAGCTGCATGCGATACATTTCGTATTGTGTCGCATTTACTTGGCTTGGTAGGATTTTAATATTATTTATATGGTAATAAAACTTCTTGCCGTTTGATTACCGTTGATTATCATTTTATGTACCCATGTTACTGCAGATAACATAAAATAACAAGCCAAATTTTATAATCAGCGTGTTTTGTGTGAAATCTTTGAGACTACCTATGTATTCTGATTACCATAATTGTATTTTTTATAATAGATACGTTTAGTCGATAATAAATAGTCACCCTACACGACGGGTCGACACATATTTAAAAAAAATCTGAATCAATCTCGGAGTCTCTGATGTAAGAACATAACTAAATAAATGTTTATTCAAAATCCTTGTTTTTTATTTTTATAACGCTGTTCTTTATCTGAATTTACATCGCGTAAATATAAATCATTGGAATAATTGTCTTTTACTGATACTTTGCATAGGTAAGTACACTTTTATTATTTGACTTGTTTTCATTATTTACTAATAAGTACAACAACAACAATATTTAAAATTTAGTAAAAAGGAATGGATGTACTGAAATACGAAAGAAAAGCCTTCGTTTTTTCAAGTTGAGACCACCCAAAGGAAGTAAATAAACATGTTTGTTTATTGATTTCCTTTAGGATTAAAATATTGTTGGTCCATTTGCCCCCAAGGCCACGCTCGATATCGATGTAGGTAGGTACCTTATTTGAATGACGTATCAACTAGATTTTCTCTACAAGGCCTAGATCACGAGATATCCTAATAAGTTGAGATATTCGCATGGCAAAGATATTTCCAAAAACGCATTACTAGTCTGTACATTCACTAACGATTCCCCAAAGTAGTCAACAAAAATAAAGCAATTATTGAACATTCTAATTACTACTAAAAAATATAAAAGCCGTGCGCTCGATGAACGAATGGCAAGTATAGCTAACAATATCAGTATCTATCCACTCACACACGGCTGCGCTACGCTTCCCCAGCCCGTGCGCCAAACAGAGATAGCAATATTCCGAACCAACTTGCGCTCGCATCTCGATTTGTAGTTGAAAGCCGTTATCGCTGGCCTCTTAAGTACTTACCTGGTACTTTTTGAAAGGCCTACACTGTCCTCACCTAATACCTAGTCCATACCTAATAACACTGTAATTCGAAAATATTGTAACAGCCAATTATTTTTAAAAGAGTAACCGTGGAGTTTCTTGCCGGCTCTTCTCCATAGGAAACGACCTATTGGAACCGTGCTCCTAGCTTCTGACGTTTCATAAGTGCCCATGTAGGTTTATGTGAAATAAAATATTTTGATTTTTGATTTGATTATTTTTTTCTTCGAAATGATTATTAGCGATGACGTCTTATAAAGGATTTATATCAATTAAAAGTTGTTGTGTGCGGTCGCTATTCATTCACTGACGCTACCGTCATTTTTGAAGTGGCGCTGGTGTCGCGGTTACTTCATGTTGCGCTCGAGTGTTTATTGAGTATCACACAGTGTTTATTGAGTAGTACACATCTTCTCCCTAGAGTAAGATTTTTATGCGCCTAATACACCTACAGCAGTTAATGTAAACACTGGTATTCAGCTTCATCCGGTTAGACTGGAAGCCGACCCTAACAGAATTGGGAAAAGGCTAGACAGGCAGTAAATGTAAACACTGCTCCAATAAAGGGTTCACGTGTATTCTACGTGTGGTTGTGGAGTGAATTCTATTTCAAGCATTATCTGTAGAAGCACTAGAACCCTCAGAAAATGCTCAAAATTGACTGTTTAGACCGCTGTCATCGCTATATATTTCTCAAGTTACACGGGGGCCGTGCATTGCATTGGTGCACACCTAAAACGCAAATTTTGGGGGGCCGTGCTGGGCAAACGTACATTAATTTTCGAAATACTTTCCGAGATTTGGCTGATGGTCTGTGAGAACTGAGGGACCACACTTTAAGGGCTGTAGTTTTTAATATATTGCTTTACAAATTCCCAGATTCGTTCTACAATTGTTTTAGGACTACTCCTACATCATAGGACTTTTTTTGCGATTCCCAGTTTGGTCCCTCAGTTCACACACACATCCAAAATTTGCGTTATAGGTGTGCGCCAATGCAATGTACTCGACCCTAGGAGTATATGTACCGGTTTCTTTTTCAATGTACCTCTTTACTTTTGAAGAAATATGCAAAAAAAGGGGGCCGTGCCAGCCAAACGTTTTCAGCACGGCCCCCTTGTAACTTGAAAAATACATAACGTATTAAAAAGATGCTTATACTCAAGGAATGTACTCTATTAGAACGTTATATGTAACGCAACAGATGTTGTGAATTCGTAATAACAAATAATATATAGATGTGGCTATGGGGCCGTGCTGAAAAAAAAAATATATATCTAAAAAAGACAAAACAACCTTTGCCAAAAACTATTAAACAATAATTGATGTTTGGCAAGTAACTTATGTAACGCATTGGATTCTCTTATAACTTGCTAAATTTGAAAAATAAACCAATTTTATTTCATTCAGCACGGCCCTCTATATTTGCCTATATCTTTTTAAATATGACATGTTTGTTTTCCTGAATTATGTATAGGAGTACATTCGTTCCAAATAAATTGCGATTCTGCTGTATTAGTAGGTACTTTAAAAGATAAATTGAATCAAAAATATTATATATTACAACTGATGGGGTGACCATGATTCCATATAAATTAGGTACATAATATATATTCTATACACGTCACATAACATTTTTTTAAGCTTTTCCCGCCACTGCTCCCGTGCCACTTCAAACTCTTTTTTCACTGTGATAGACTGTATTACAGCACGGTTATGAACACAACTTGTTCCAACAATAGTAGACTATTGTTGGAAAAATCCCGAAAATCTTGTGGTAAGGAAACTGGACATTATCAAGTCACTTACAATCACTGCAAGATCACTGGCCAGTAAAAAGGAAACTAAAGAAATCTATTTTATTTTTGTGAAAGGATTATGAAAAAGACTTTTATTACCTAATCAGCCTTTTATAATAGAACAGATATATACTTAATAATCAGTGTTAATCACAAATAGAATTCACATGACACACTCTTCTAATTCTACCACGTAATTATTGGAGATACTATTGTTGTACACTGATGGAGCTCCAATCTTTTAATACTCCACCTATATCTTCATTTAGTAGATTCTCTCGACGACCTGGGTCTTAGGGAGAAATTAACTCGTGATACCTGGTCGAGTTCGGTGATGGTGGCGGTTGAGATGGCGGCGCCTTGGCGCTGGTAGGATAGTTGGTGGTGGCAGAAACAAAAAATCTGTGGTGGTTGTGATGACGATATTCTAGAACCTGATCCAAGGATCAGGTTCTAGTACTTCGAATACGTGTGGTCAGGATGCTAATACTAAAAGTGGCACTTTCGTCGAAACAAGCATCAGAATCACCACAGACGTCTGTTCTCCAGAACGGTCAGAAGGCCAAAGAACTCACCCTGGCGCCCCTCCATTAGCTAGGCTCCGTCGTAGCACGGAGTCAGCTGCGCGTTAGTACCACAGAATAAATAATAGCAGAATGAAAGCTTCCTAACAGAGCTCAAAATTCTTTGTGTGTGTGAACTGAGGGACCAAACTGGGAATCGCAAAAAAAAAGTCCTATGATTTAGTAGTAGTCCTAAAACAATTGTAGAACGAATCTGGGAATTTGTAAAACAATATATTAAAAACTACAGCCTTTAAAGTGTGGACCCTCAGTTCTCACAGACCATCAGCCAAATCTCGGAAAGTATCTCGAAAATTAAGGTTTTGTGATTACAGACATTTAGTAAAGATTTTGTAAAGATATTTACTAAATAACAAACCACAAAAGGATTAAAGACAAAAAAAAAATATAACGACAAAACTGTGCTCCCTCAGTCCACACAACATAGATAAATATTTTAGTGAATATTACCGAATTAAATAAATAAAACCGTTATTTTATGACATAACGTTTTAGTAAAAGTCTTAATTCATTTTGTAAAAAAGAAATGGAGCAGAAATATCGACGCAATTTGAAGATAGCGATTATTAATACTGGTCCCTCAATCCTCACCTCCACTGACACAAGTGCGTGTGCTACCTGCTTGACGATAGGATTATTGGAAAGTCTAATGCACTTAACTTTTAGTAAAAACTTTCTACTAAATAATAGAATGCTAAAATTGTGCATTGCTTTCCTCTAAGCTGAGATAATATTATTTTAGTAATCCTATGAAAATAGATAGAGTAGTGTCACCACACAATGAAACAAAATGTGGACAGTATTATTATACTTGAATTAATATGACATTAGAAGGAATGAAAACAAGGTTGTATGGTTAAATTAATATTATAATACATGACGTATATGTATTGAATGAAAAATCAGATTAAACAAGTTACTCAAATTAAAAAAACCCAACTGCAAAAATACATAACTGAAAAGAGAAAAACATCATTTGGAAAGAATTGAATAAAATAGATATATCTAAACATTGAAATGAAATGAAATTGTTTATTCTGTAAACAGGATATCGGAATGACTTTTACACGTCATATTAAAAAAAAAAAATAAGCTAGATGAGGTCGGCGTTTCCTACTCTGAGAAGAAAGGCCTAAACAAACTCAGAGGTTGCAGTCTCTTTTAAGGTCCAGACATAATCTTGGTCAGGCCATAAATGAGGACCATGTAGATTAATCTCTGAAATGGTCTTTTGAGGAAAGAACCACACAGATTTGAGAGGACCAGTCCAGTCAGTGCAAGCATTTGTCAGTAACCGAGAAGCTCAATTCGGAGCTTAAGGAGCTCAACGACTCGATGACCAATACCAAAAAAAGGACATTTTTTGCATACATCTGCTAACAAACTTTTTTTTCATTATGGTAGGTTCATATTGATGATGTATTCATATTGATAGATAAGATAAATGTCGATCTGTTCCGTTTATTTTTCATAATCTCTGATTTTCAGAAATTGGCTATTGTAAAACATTACATGCGCGTATTCAAAGTCTTCAAATTACTCACTTCAAAAGTTTAGCTTGTTTTATCATTTCTCATTCCAAATTACATAACAAATAACTTGTATATATTTTTGGAATCACCTTTTAATGAACCCCTTTATTTTGATACCCTACTTGATAAGATTGGATAATGTTTCTATTTTTTAAACATACATTTTGGCGCCAAAAATCTGCCATTTAATTGTTTTTATTTTAATATACGGCAGTGACTCGTGCAGTAAAGACGAATCTAACGATATAATTATCATTTATCAAAATCGGTTCAGCCGTTTTGTAGCTAAGAGGGAACATAGAGACGGTCACACATACATTCAGGTCAAACACAGAACCCTCCTTTTTGGCTATACCACAGTCGAGTAAAAACTATCTAATCACTGATAATAATAGTTTTATAGAAGGCTTCAGGGTAGCCCGCGAAATTACAATTTTCTTTCGTTTTTTGCAATTTGCAGGTCAGTCAGTATCAGGTTGAATGTAGATCTAAATATGATTCGCGGCCGTGTGCCAGCGGCAGCGATACTTACAACGCGGAAGTTTCGTTTTTTATTTTAAAAATGCCAAATTGGTGTAGTAGCCTGGGAGGTACCGTTGCACATGAAAAAGTCATAGTAAGCCGGCTGATATTGTCATAGATGGTTGATCTTATATGACCATTATGTGAACTAACCGTCAGCTGCTCAAGTAGCGGTGGGTGCGGGTGTGGGTGGTTCCGGAAGTTGTAAAAAAATAATATATTTAAGTCATAGTACGCCGCCTGAATTTTTTTTCATAAGTAGTTTACATAATACTGAGCCGAAAAAAAATCGTCAGCTGCATGGTGGAGGGGGGATTATGCGTCAGCCGCTCGCATGAACTTGTAAAAAAAAACGTAAAATAAAGTTACAGTACGCCGGATGAAATTTAACAAAGATTATTGTTTAAATTATCACAAGTACGAAAACAACAATCAGCTGCGTGGGTAGCGGTGGAAAGACCGTCAGCTGACGCACTAAAGATATAGATTATTCTAGTAATGCACAGTTTATTTCAGGGTCCAGCTGACAGATTTCCCCTGTCCGCACCCAGCTGACTGATTGTTTTTCCAAACGTAACTATTAAACTACAGTCTTGTCAATGGAGAATGGGCCCCTGCTTATGGGGTTCTGCCCTGAAGCCCAATAAAAATAAGATTTATACCAATGGAAAGAACTTTTCAAGGGGAACCATTCCTACTGACACGACTTTTGCTAATTGTTAGTCAGTTCGGAGTAAAAGACTTAAATAGGTGTGAATACTTGGGCATCGAAGTTAAAGAATTTTCTTGACCCAATAGCCATATGATATACATCAATGGCTTTAGCTTTTTGATGGCAACTTTTTCTACTAACATGACTATTGCCAAATGTTAATAAGGAATTTTCTTGGCCCAATAGCCATAAGATATACACCAATGGAAAGAGCTTTCCTATGAGAACCTTTGCTACTAAAACGACTTTTGCCAATTGTTAGTAAGTTTGGAGTTAATGACCTAAATAAGTGTTACTACTGGGGCACCGAAGTTAAGGTATTTTCTTGACCCAAAAGCCATAAGATATACACCAATGGAAAGAGCTTTTTGAGGAGAACCTTTACTACTAACATGACTGTTGCCAATTTTTAATCAGTTCGGAGTTAATGACCTAAATAGGTGACTACTTCGGTACCGAAGTTAAGGAATTTTCTTGGCCCAATAGCCATAAGAAATACACTAATGGAAAGAGCTTTCCATGGAAAACCTTTGCTACTAACACGACTTTTGCTCATTTTTAGTCAGTTTGGAGCTAATGACCTAAATAAGTGTTACTACTGGGGCACCGAAGTTAAGAAATTTTCTTAACCCAATAGCCATAAGATATACACCAATGGAAAGATCTCTTCAAAGGAAATATTTTGTGATAAGACGCTTGTCTCCATTGTTAGTACGAAAGGAGCTACAGAGCTTTAAAAGTGAGTAATTAAGCATTATTGAAATAGGTGATCCTATTTAGGTCATTAACTCTGAACTGACTAATAATAGGCAAAAGTCGTGTTAGTAGGAAAGGTTTCCCTTCAAAAGTTATTTCCATTGGTGTATATCTCATGGCTATTGGGTTAAGAAAATTTCTTAACTTCGGTGCCCTAGTAGTAACACTTATTTAGGTCATTAACTCCAAACTGACTGAGAACTAGCAAAAGTCGTGTTAGTAGCAAAGATTTTCCATGGAAAGCTCTTTCTATTGGTGTATATCTTATGGCTATTGGGCAAAGAAAATTCCTTAACTTCGGTACCGAAGTAGTCACCTATTTATGCCATTAACTCCGAACTGATTAACAATTGGTAATAGTCATGTTAGTAGGAAAAGTTCCCATCAAAAAGCTAAAGCCATTGATGTATATCATATGGCTATTGGGCCAAGAAAATTCTTTAACTTCGATGCCCAAGTATTCACACCAATTTAGGTCTTTTACTCCGAACTGACTAACAATTGGCAAAAGTCGTGTTATTAGGAATGGTTCCCCTTGAAAAGTTCTTTCCATTGGTATATATCTTATTTTTATTGGGCTTCAGAGCAGAACCCTATAAGCAGGGGCCCATTCTCCTTTGACAAGACTGTAGTTTAATAGTTACGTTTGGAAAAACAATCAGTCAGCTGGGTGCGGACAGGGGAGTTCTGTCAGCTGGACCCTGAAATAAACTGTGCATTACTCGAATATTCTATATCTTTAGTGCGTCAGCTGACGGTCTTTCCACCACTACCCACGCAGCTGATTATTGGTTTCGTACTTTTGATAATTTAAACAATCATCTTTGTTAAATTTCATCCGGCGTACTGTAACTTTATTTTACGTTTTTTTTACAAGTTCATGCGAGCGGCTGACGCATAATCCCCCCTCCACCATGCAGCTGACGATTTTTTTTCAGCTCAGTATGATGTAAATATTTATATGAAAAATATTTCAGCCGGCTTACTATGACTTAATTTTTTTTTTTTTCTCCACTTCCGTAACCTTTCAATTCTACACCCACCGCGGGTGCGTCAGCTGACGCTCGGTTCACTTATCAGTCATTCGAGATCTATTGAACAAGATGGCAACCGATCAGCGTAAAAACACTACCTAAAATGCAACGGTACCTCCCGGGCTATAGGTAGTGTGTGTTTTAATAATAGTAGGTAGGAAAACCTAATAAGTTTCTTTTTTTATATCCAAAGGATCCTGTCAGGGAATTACCTATATCTACCTATACTACACATAAACCTTACACATTTTTAATGAATACTACAGAATTATTTAGTTACGAATTAGGTATCCAAAATAACTAGGATGGCGATAAGGTTTTCCCATATGAATTATTATTTATTATTCTTATTTTTAAGTAGGTACCGCCTGTATGGGCGTCTTAGCACATGAAGATAACTGAGTGTTTGTTTACGTGGTCTTAGCAAGCTGACGTTTGAACTTTTCTATTGTATAGGTACTTACTTAACTTACGTTCATGAAATAGTAAAACAAGCAAGGAAAGCTTATAGTTTCGCCATGTCTGTCCGTCCGTAAGTCACAATAATTTTGATAAGTAAGTACCTAAGTAGTTAAGTAGGTAGGTACCTAACCTAACCAACTTCAAAAAAAGTATGTATCTATGTATGTAGGTTTAGCTATTTCACAGTAAAATAATTACATAAGTACATTTTATTATCGTTTTTTATTAGCATAATCTTAATCAGCCTAGGTATAATGTTAACCATTTCGGCTTTCAAGCTACACTATTTTTTTTAAGTTCCGTACCAAAATTGGATAACGGAAAACTTATCAGTGCCTGTCCTTCCTTTCGTCCGTCCGTCCGTCCATCTGTGCTCATTACCGAATTTCGAGTCCCACTTGCCCGGTTTTATTTTATGTTCAATAACCAACCGAGTTTCAGCCCTATGAAAGTAGGTAAGAATTTTGAGCTCTGTTAGGAAGCTTTCATTCTGCTCTTATTTATTCTGTGCCCCTGCGCTTTGCCTTCTCACTGAGCTGGCTCAAACCGGTTTGCCCTCTAGCGGGCGCCGGTGTACCCCCCGCGCACCTTGTCCGTGACAGGCCACGCACACATCGCTGTGCGTGTAGTAGTGTTCCCGCGCGAGAAGTTAGAATGAAGCTTACAGTCTGCTCCTTATTTAGTCTCGTGTTAGTACTCCACTACTCGGGTCACGTGACGCGCTTCGTTTAGCGACCGTCTCCGATATAGCTAATACTTGGAATCATGGAGTTGTAATATATGATATTTTTGATCCAATTTATCTTTTAAAGTACTAATACAGCAGAATCGCAATTTATTTGGAACGAATGTACTCCTATACATAATTCAGGAAAACAAACATGTCATATTTAAAAAGATATAGGCAACTATAGAGAGCCGTGCTGAATGAAATAAAATTGGTTTAATTTTCAAATTTAGCAAGTTGTATGAGAATCCAATGCATTACATAAGTTACTTGCCAAACATCAATTATTTTTTAATAGTTTTTGGCAAAGGTTGTTTTGTCTTTTTTTGATATTTTTTTTTTTTTTTTTTTCCAGCACGGCCCCCGTCTATATATTATATATTCACGTCTATATAATAGGTCTTTACCTATGAAATTGCCGTTTTGTATGAAAAAATTTAAACGAATTTTTTTCATGCATTTTTTATTTGTATTAATCGAAGTAATCACCCATGCAATCAATGCATCTTTGCCATCGCAGTGGCAGTTTATTGATGCCCTTCTTAAAGAAATCAGCTGGACGGGAGGCAACAAATTCTTCAAAGGCATTTTGTACTGCCTCTCGGGTATTGAATTTTTTTCCCGCCAAGAAGTTATCCAAATTCTGGAAAAAGTAGTAGTCTGTAGGCGCAAGGTCTGGTGAGTAGGGCGGATGACGGAGAGCTTCCAACCCCAGTTCTTGCAACTTGGAGACCGTCTGCTGTGCAGTATGAGGTCGCGCGTTGTCGTGCAGGAGCAGCGGAGACGAGCGATTGACCAATGCTGGTTGGAGATGCGCCAGCTTCTCCATCATTGTGTTCAGTTCTTCACAGTACACATCTGCAGTAATGCTCACCCCGTTTGGTAAGAAGCTGTGATGAATCACACCGGCGCTAGACCACCAAACAGTGACCATCACTTTTCTAGGGGTAAGTTTTCGTTTAGGGCATTGTTTAGGTGCTGAACCAGGATCCAACCAACTTGCTGAGCGCTTGCGGTTATCAAACAGAATCCATTTTTCATCGCAGGTAACAATGCGGTTCAAAATTCCTTCATTTGTGTGTCTGTTGAGCAGTGCAAGGCACGTCTCGACGCGTACTTCGCGCTGGCGATCATTGAGTTCGTGGGGCACCCATTTGTCAAGCTTTTTTACCTTGCCAATTTGACGCAAATGGACCAATATTGTTTTGACGCTAACGTCGAAAGCTGCTGCTAATTCAGCCGTAGATTGTGTATCATCAGCTTCCACAATCGCCTTTAATTCGTCATTGTCGACCAAAGTCTTCGGACGACCGCGAGGTTCATTTTTCAGGTCGAAATTTCCAGAACGGAAGCGAGCAAACCAATAACAGGTGGTGCGTTGGTTTGTAGTGTTAGCTCCGTAAACGTCGTTGATGTTGCGTGCCGCTTGTGCCGCGTTGCTGCCACGACGGTACTCATATTCCATAATTACTCGATTTTTTAACGTATCCATGATGACGAAAAAGATTGAAATGCGATGAAAATGTAACACTAATCAATAAAGAAATGACTACTTTTGGAAAAAAAAAACCATGTTTTTAAAATAAAATTAATTTGAAATTAGAATTCTTAGCCAAACAAAAATTATTTTAATTTGAAATGGCCAGTACTGCAGAACGGCAATTTCATAGGTAAAGACCTAATATTATTTGTTATTACGAATTCACGACATCTGTTGCGGTACATTATAACGTTCTAATAGAGTACATTCCTTGGGTTTAAGAATCTTTTTAATACGTTATATATTTTTCAAGTTACAAGGGGGCCGTGCTGAAAACATTTGGCTGGCAAATTTTGGGGGGCCGTGCTGAAAACATTTGGCTGGCAAATTTTGGGGGGCCGTGCGGGTCAAACGTACATAACTTTTCACCTCACTACAGCGAGGAAAATGCTAGATTTCTCCATGCATTGAACAAATATTGTACGCTTTTCGCGCATTTTTCCCGGAAGTAAGCTCAATTCGGCATTATGTACCGCTTGAACTTACTCTGCAGTAAACAAAACAAAATGATGGAAAGTGAATTGGAATATACAGAAGAAAATTATATAAAGTTTTTTGAAGTGAAAACTTCTATATGCGCGTTGAGCGATTTGTTATTATGCAATTAGTGAATAAAGGTTGGATTTAAAGCGAGGGACATAGAGGCATCACGAGCAAGTGAAGGATTCTAAAGACTGCATCACGACCGTAGGGAGTAATTTCATTCTAGAATCCTGAGCGAGGCGAGTGATCATGGCCCTCGATATAAATATGGCTAGTTAGGCAGATGTTCGTGCTACACATTCCGACAGTTATGTTTAGGACCCGATGGCGATGGCGATGTCAATTAAAATTTTAGGAAACTAGCCAAATGTTGTAGCCCAAGTATCAACACTATGTATACCACGGATATCGATGTATACCAAGCCGTAGAGAAATGACTCGACTTTCTACCACTGTTGATCGTTGATCGCTGTGTAAGTGTGTACAAATCGTTAATCGTCTTGAACCGTTTCGTCGCACTTTGTAATAATAATAATAATAACCCCACCGCCGTATCTCTACGTTGACGTCGTGGTGGGGCTTGCGTGCTCCGAACTCTAGGTCTGTGCCGGTAGAGTTTACTTTGCCGAAACGGGTCTAGAGTGAGGAGCCAGACCAAGAGAGATACAAAAACCCGCAGGGCAGCATGTGGCGAGCTGTTGGGCGGTTGCGACCCCACGGACCCTATCTCCCGGGAGATGTCTTGTTCCTCACCTCTGGCTTGCCTTTATTGGCCGGCTAGAGTGAACACTGACGAGGAACAGAGCTCCCACCTCATTCTTGCCTTTATTGGCCGGCTTGAGTGGAGATTCGCAAGAGCAAACCTGCTCGGAGGAAGGAAGTATTCCAGTAAGATGCTGGTAGGGATCTTGACCGTACTTCCGGAATTGTCCTGATAGCCGTGGAATACCTCTCCACTCCTTTTAAGCACCTCAGGACATGTTGCCCCCTTGTCGCTACGACACTTTGTGCTAGCGACCGTTCTGGAGGGCCCATTATTGAGTGTGCAAGTCACCCCCTGCCATTTTATCTTTGTATTTTATATTTAAAAACATTGTTCAGGCAGGGGCCATAGTCTTTCCATAGTTCAAAATTACCAGTTCACTAAACCACCCAAACCCGTAGCCCAATATCTTTGTTTCCATGTTCTGCAATTAATATTCCTACACCAACCGGGGGTTGTCCTTGGCTGCACTTGCATAGTGCGAACAGGGATAATCGTCGGTTGGTGCCTAATTCCATTTAAAATTGTCTAAGGGGCCTCTGCGAGTTGGCTTCGGCCCCTCGCACGCCTTCCAAAGGTCCGGGATCCCAGGGTCCCGAGATGTTTAAACATAACAAACAATAATAATAAAAATATTTTATTGACATAAAAATGCTGCACATACATTTGAAGCCCTGACTCCTGAGCTAGGTGAGACCTGTGTTACAGGAGTCAGTGTCTTCACCCGCTTTTGGAACTAACAATTTTAATACAATAGGAAAATAAGAGATAAAATTTTAAAATACTTAAAATTAAACGTACTTGCTCTTGTTTGTCGTGCGTGTGAGTTTGTGTGTGATGTGTGTGTGCGTGTGTGTGTGAATGAGTGTATGAGTGAATGATCGTGATTATTGGCTGGACTTAGGGTTTTAAATAGGAGTTGATTTGCGTACATATCTATTTAATTATCCCGACTACTGTTCCTTAATTAAGTTTTCTGTTTGTAGATAATCCAGTGTTTGGAGCCAGCAGTTCAGCATTGTCTTTGCTTTACTTTTTGTTAGTGGGTTAAAGTTGAGAATGGTGTTTATTTTATTATATATGTGTGTAGATAGATATAGTCGTTGTCGCCGAGCGGATGCGGTCTTACATTTAATTGTGCTACATACATTACCGACAGTTCTTTTTTGTTTAATTGTGTGATTTACGGGTGTAATTTCATGTTGTTTTAATATTAGATTAAAGAGGTATAGTTGTCTCACTGAGAGTACTTGACAACTTTCATATAGGGTTTTTGTAGGGAACCGGTATGGCTTGAAAGTCATGACTTTTAACAATGATCGTTGGGCTCTCTCGAGGCGTATCATATAGGTTTTACAAGCACCTCCCCAGACCGTAATACAGTAACCCAAGATTGACTGTGCCAGTGCCAAATATACAGTATGGAGAAGCTTAAAGTCGGCCACTTGTCTTAGTTTTTTAAAAGCCCATATAAGTTTTCTAACACGGGAGGAGGTTAGATCAATGTGGGGACGCCAACTGAGTCCATCATCCAGTACCACTCCCAGGTACTTCATTGTCTTTTGTTGTGTGATTGGAGGACAAGAGCATGGCATACCAATATTGCCAACGTCACAGGTGTGTGCTTTGAGACTAATCACCGTAGGTCTGGTTTTGGCGAAAGAAAATTGCAGAAATGAGGTTTTCGAGACATTAAGGGTTAGTAGATTAGCTTCCAGCCAGTGAGTTATTTTACTTAAGCCCCTCTCTGCAGCCTCTAGTGCTGCATCCCAACGCTCTCCATGAAATATCAGTACAGTGTCGTCTGCATAGCTAATAATTTTGCTGTTTGTAAGGGACTGCTGACATAGGTCATTCACATAGAGCAAGAAAAGACTGGGGGATAGGCAGCTACCCTGGGGCACACCGTAATCAACTCTGGCTTCATTGCTAATAATTTGACCAATTTTTACTTTTTGTGTCCGGTCATTGAGAAAATCTGCAATTATGCTAAGAGCCATACCCCGGATTCCAGCATGCTCTAACTTGGTTACAAGAGTTGGAATACAAACGGTGTCAAACGCCTTAGCCAGGTCCAGGAAAACACCTAGGCATTTTTGCTTTGAGTCCAGTTTTCCCGTCACATAATCAACGAGTTGATTAACTGCATCCGCGGTACTTTTCCTGGGCCTGAATCCAAATTGTGAGTCCGAAATAATACTGTAGCGCTCAAGGTATTTCATTAGTCTACAGTTCAACAGTTTTTCCAATATTTTTGACAGTGCTGACAGGACTGAGATGGGTCTATAATTTTTAACATCGTCCTGGTTTCCACCCTTGTGAACAGGTGTGATAAGAGATTTTTTAAAGATTTTTGGAAAAACACCTTGTTCAAAGCAGATTCCAAAAAGTTTAGTAATAGGTGGAACTAGTACTTCTTTACCTAGCTTAAGGAATTTAACCGGAATAGAGTCCCAACCAGTGGCACAATCATTTTTAAGGTTGTTAATGACTACCTCTACTTCATCCTCGTCAGGGGGAAGTAGAACCATAGAATCTCGCGCAGGGGGAGTCTCAATAACGTATGGGGTTTGTGTAGAATTTTGTTTTTTTATAAGAATGCTGTCTGCCAATTGCTTCCCGACACTCAAAAAATAATGGTTTATTTGGTCAATGGACCTCGGCGCATCCTCAACTTCACTGGCTGGTAGAAGTTTTTCCGCTGTATTTTGCTTCCCGGTTTGGTTGGTAACGGATTTAATAATATCCCATGTTTCTTTGTTGTCCTTTGAAGATTTTAAGGCGGCACTTTCGTGGGCATTTCTTAATTTCCTGAGTAACAGATTACAGTGATTGCGATACCTTTTGTATGATAACTCGCCAATTTTGTTTTCCGGGTCTGCCAGGACTCTTCGGTGGAGGTTATCCCTGTGTCGAATACACCGTAAGAGGCCAGGTGTGATCCAGGGCTTAAGGACCGTTTTACGGTTAGAAACTTTGGTTACTGTTGAATGTTGGGATACCGTAGACATAAGACATTCCACAAACCTCGTAGCGACCTCGTTAGCGTCACAGTTTTGTGAAATAAAAGTAAAATCTGTGGTTTTCAATTGTTCAACAGCGCTCTCGTAATTTACTTTTGTACTGTATATTTTGGTATGCTTCTTGTTATTTAGGGGAGCGCTGCCGAGGCATAACATTACGAACGCATGGTCGCTGACTGTGGAATCTATGACTATAACTGTTGCAGACGTAGTGGTTCTTATCATTGCGTGATCGAGGCAGTTATGCAGTCTTGTAGGAAAGATATGTCCCGGTAATAGGCCCAATTCCGCAGTAAGATTTAGATAAGAGGGACAATTTCTATCTGTACTGTTAGGTTTTATATCTATATTGATGTCTCCTATCAGAAATATGTTCTTCGCTTTAGATTTACTTAAAATGTTTTCTAGTGAATCAAGGAAGCTTTCAGTGCAATATATTGAGGGTGATCTATAAGAAGCTAAAATACAAGTATCGAAATCAACATTTAACAGAAGAAAATTACCCCCTATCGGATCTGGCTCTACAACCGTGCATTGGAGATTGCTTTTGACAAATATTGTAATGCCGTCGTTCTGATTAAGACATTTCTTGCTATAGTATGTAATGTAGTTTTCAATAGTTGGAATCGGTTTGTCAGCATTGAGCCAACACTCTGTCAAAATTATGATGTCCATTTCATACGACAGCCTAGCTAATTGAGCCTGAAAACCGTCTAAGTTTTTATATATACTGCGAATGTTTTGAGTTATAATTTTTAGTGACGGTTTACAAGTTTTCATGACTTCGTTACAGGCGTCCGTATCACAGTGATGAGCAAAAGCCACTGTAAAGTTATCTATCTGTGTTGGGATGTTATTGCTTATATTAGCCATTGAAAAAAACAATTCTCTTTTTGTTGCATGATATGGAGCTAATTATATACCTGGTGAAAATTAAGACTGGATAAATAATGTTAGGTACGCTAGAATATTTTTCCTTAAGTACGTAAGTGGTGTCAATGTTTGTTTGAATTGTATTAGATGGTGTTGGTTGATTGTGAGTGGTTGAAATTTGAATATGTGTTTTACAATAAGAGAGCAGTTGCAGATAAAAAAATTATAGTGATAAAATAACAAACATTACAAAAGTGAGACTAGCTGGCTCTACAACTAGTCATTGAGAAAATTTGGTTTTAAGATCATCTTCGTTCTTTACCTGTATGTGTTGATCTCCTTCTTTTTGTCGAATAAAGACTTTTCCAAGTGAGGTCCAGCAGAACCTAAAGCCATTTTCGCTTGCAAATTTCCTTGCTAGATAGAATAGTCGTTGAGCCCTCATAGTTAAGCTCTCTGATAGATAAATTGGGTTTGTTGCCCCTTGTATTTTTAAATGAGACGTGTTTAGTTTAGATTGTACGTTATTGCGATTGAAGACCCGCACTTTATGCAGTATATTTTCCTTTGTAGTTACTGAAACAAAGTCGACTATAATAGATGATCCTCCGCCTTTTTTATTCACTCGGAAAATATCCTTAATATCGCGTTTTTCGACAGTCATATCCAGTACTTTGTGCGAATATTATATGTATATTATCATAATGAGTGCGCATCATTATCTAAAGCCGATGCGTCGGATGACAATAGTAGTGACAGCATCCAAGAGTCTTACATAATTCTGTGCATCTTAGTACGTACCTACAAATGAAGGTACTTGAACATTGTAGACGGCGGCTGCTAGTTAGTTAGGCTAGGTCCGGATTCAGGTTTAGATAATAATCGTTGCATGCTTGGTTGGGTTCAAAATCAAGTACTATCTACCTGCTTACTCGTCGCGCGTCGCCTAGCCATATTAATTAAGTAGTTAATCTTGGTTATTAAGTATATTTTGTAGGTACTTACCTATTTTTCTTGGTCTGTCCGTTAAGTCTGTATCAACATCAAGTTAACCCAAGCCTGATCACTTTTTGGCGAATGTGTACCTACCCATAGAGCTACAGAAATGCCTCTACGTACATAAGTTAGTTCTACATCTCCAATCTGTTGCAATATCGTACTAATGAGGAAATTACACGAGTTTACCACCTCTCACGCCACACGAGATCAAACCTATCAATTTTACCTACCTACTTAGCAAAAAGTACTTGGGTATTGGCATAATTATGTAAATACACCGCGAGGGAGTCAATACGTGTTAGTTGCACCGAGTTAAGTGTAAATGATATTCGAAACAGCTTTATGATCTCATTGCGAGCTGTGGGCGGTGACCCACAAGCAATACAGCCTCTCAGGCAGTATGAGTGCGTGCCTCTGCCTGCCCCGTGCTTTCCTCGTTGTCTCTGAGGCGCGGATATTTTTCGCGCGCTTATTTTAAATTTTGAATTAGGTTCAACTCTTGAGTTTGACCATATTTTTGGTTTTATAAGTGTGGATAATATAATATTGCTGTAAAGTGGTTGTGTGAATATTATTCTCATGGGAATTGCATTGTGTGTTGGATTCTGATGTGTGGACTACGGAGTGCTGAAGAAAGCTTTTTTAAACGTAAGTGGGCTCACAACAAAAACCTACTTAGTAGGTATGCGTTTAGCACTAAACATGTTTAAAACACAATTCTATCCCTATCATGCACTAAACGAACTTAACATCTTTCAGTTTCTGACAATAGTTTAAAGATGATAAAATTTAAGTAATAAAAACTACAAACAGATTACGTGTGACTCCGGATTTTTAATTTGTCTGTCTGTGGGGTTTTGTTTATACCTTTTTAGTCGTAGTTGGGTTTTAGTTTTTATTACTTAATTTTTAAATTCTTTTGGGGTTATAATATATATATATTTGAAATGTGCTCATTAAGCCCCTTCATTTGATACCCAACATGGTACGATTAAACTTTTGTATTGTGTATTGTGTGTATTGTATGTATTTGTAATGTGACGTCACATAGCCTATAACCAGCGGACAATCAAGACGCTTCCAACGATACCTCATTTGTCGAATTGTGATGAGTGTTTTAGAAGATGGGAAGGAAAGGGAACAGATGAACATACATACATACATACATACAAACCGGTCAAAATCATAACCCTACATTTTTCTTCGCCATAGTCGGGTTAAAAAAAAACCATCAAGCCGTATAAGCTACAGAGCGTGACAAAAAATAGACCGTTGGAATCCACCGCACAAACATGCTGAATCTCTAGTTCCTGATAATATTCCATACAATTTTTGACAGGAACTAGAGATTTCGACATGTTTTGTTGTGAATGTTTGATAACGCATATGCACAGTAAGATAGTGAGCACCGTGAGATTATTTATCGACAGGGTTTATAATCTGTCAGATTTTATCACCCGAAACATTGTGAACCGTCCCTGATTGGTAGGTCTTGGCTGTAGCGGAATTGGTCGCCGTAACTCGACCTCCCAGGCAGGGCACCCCGAGTCCCCGAACAATTGGGTTAGGTTAGGTTAGAACTGTGACCAACCGCTTCTTCCAAGTTGGTCGCAATTATTTGGCTATTTAATATTAAGGCAAGGGGCGTTCGTCACATGCAAGTTTGACATCAGTTCACAATTTGGCGGTTTGCGATGGATAAATTATAAACCAGCGAAAATTAATACGTAATATTGTAATTTTTCGATAGTATATAAGTAGGTAATCTCGCTACATAGATTGTAAACTAACGATGTTTTAATCTTATGGTGAAAGACATATATACTGTCGGAAAACAAAAACACTACCCTACTTCTGGGGCAGTCGGGTAAAAACATTTTTCTTAAACTTATTATTTTGTCTATTCTTCACGTTTTACTGTCAGTTTCTGTTGTGTTTTATTTCCCTTTTCCCAATTAATTAAGTTTTACATAAACGTGTTTTATTGAAACTAAACATTATTTATTTACCTATTTCACCGCACTAGTTAAATATGACAAGTGGTAGGTACATGGTGTAGAAATATTAGCGGTGTGACCACGAGTCCGCACCCTAAGAAAATAATTCTATCGTTTTTGGCCGCTGCCGGGGCTCTCAGCTCTAACCTAACCTTTGATTGCGAGTTAAAATATATATTTACCTATTTTTCAAGCCAAAAACAAAATGGCACGTCAGTGATGTATGGCATGAAATGAAAAGGACAGAAATTAAAAATTAAAAAATAAACATGGCATCGCATTCTCAACTAAATAAGTAAGTACTTTTTTTCTAACACCTCTTGAGGTTGAACCCTATACATATTTGTGAAACTCATGTAGATTAGGTACCTTGTTTTGGTCATAGGGTGTAGTTATTACGCGACTGCCCAAAAAGGAGTGTAATGTTTTCAGGGTTCATATATTTATGTATGTATGTGAGTTTCTTTATTCCACCATAACTTTAAAATGCCTGAACGGATTTGAATGTATGGTATCGTTAGAATCCTTACATTATCCCGAGTGACATATGCCATCTTTTTTTTTTTAAATCAATATGGCGGCAGAATGGCTCCATTATCAAATGTGAAAAAAAAAAACTTCAATTATTTACAATATGGGTATCCAATTGAAGGCCTTGATGAGCACACTCGAAAACTATATAATTTATTGGCATCAATTTTACATAGGTAGGGTGTACATGCAAAAAAAAACATTTCATCTTTGGCTGCAAACGATTTAATCAGACTAATGTCTAAATGAGTGAATGGTTTGGTAGATGATTGAGTTATTATTAGAATGCTTTAATCATCACACAGTATACTTATGCAAGTAATTTAAAAAAATTGTTTACGTATACACAATGCCAATTATTGCATAGCGGTAAACAGAAATGTACCTAAACTTCCAAAAGAATAAATGAAATGAAATATTCTTTATTCAGATAACTAAGATCCAATGTGTTATTAATTACAAAAACATGACTTGACAACTATTGTTAGTAAAACGACACGATATTGGTGATTCAGTAAAATACATTTATTTTATCACCGTCCTCACCATCTTTATTAAAATTGGAGAGGTAACATCCTCCCCTATTATTTTGAGGATGCTGTTGCTAGTTTCTCGCACTCTGCTTAGTAAAGATGCAGTCTTTTTGCGAATCATCTCATGAAAGCCATCGGTTCGATTCTGCAAGAACATTTCTGAAGCACTACAGAAACGAGGCCTTCGCAACAGCATCCTAAAAATATTACTATACTGGACTCGCAGAGTGTCCACCGCTCTATTGGCATAAGCGACCCACAGGTTTCCCGTGTAGAGACTTTGGCAATATGCCTTAAAAAGGGTGATTTTGACATCTACACTACACCGGGAAAATCTGCGTGCCAGCATATTTCCTCGGACCGATAACGCCCTGCGTTCCCTTTCAATGTCTACATTGTCTTTAAGGTCGGCGGTGAGGAAGTGCCCGAGGTACTTAAAAGAATCTACCTTATCTAGTTTCGAGCCATTTAACATAATGGCAGGTATACTTTCAGGGCATTTACCACCGGCCTTAAAGACCATGTATTTACATTTCATAACATTATATAATAAACCGTGTCTAGCCGCATAAACCCCACAACACTTTAGCAATAAAACTTGTCACTAAAATGTATAAAATAAAAATAAATAATTAAAAAAATAAAAAACACGACTGCCCTGCTAAAAACGATTCGGACCGTTCTGTGGAACACTTTTTAATCTAAGAGGTCCCCCGACTGCAATGAAACACGACTGCCCTGCTAAAAACAAACTAAAAAGTAAAAAACAAGTTGATAAAATTGATCAACTTCTTTTATACTTTTTAGTTTGTTTTTAGCAGCCCTGCTTAATAAAAATAAATAATTAAATACTTACTACTTTTTTCTAACATACAATATCTCACAGAAAGTCGAAATTTTGGATTTGTAAGGTACATAATAGTTTCTAACTCCGAGCACTACTGGGCGATCTGAAAGTATAATTACAATAAAAAATAATCATAGGAGGCCCGCCGCATATTTCCATTCTATACAAGGCCAGAACGCAAGGGTGTGAAACTAGTCGCGTATAGATTGGAAATCACTTTTTAATCAAGGTCTTCCAATCTATACAAGAGTAGTACGCAAATACTCGTGTATACTTTGTAGTGGCCGAAGTAACTAGCTTGTTCCATAATATACAGTGCTAGTCCGCATGCAAACTAATCGTGTATAGATTGGAATAAGCGCGAAAAACTCTAGATTCCAATCTATACGCGAGCAGGTGCATGCTCGCCATTTTGATGTGTTGTCCTCTTTTTCTCTTCTATGGTAATCATATCTGCGTATCTATTCTAAACATTGCATGTCCTTTCGGCACAACATGCTGTTTGTTTTGAGTAGCCGTTTTTGTTGTCTCTGCATAATAATCTCTCTAGCTCATCTTATTCATTTCCTTTAGAGTTATCGAGTTATCTCTTCCACTGTTTCTGTGACAAATAAACCTACTTGTCCTTTTTTTTGTAATTCCACCTTACGGCTCCATCATCAGACTCTGGACACCACCTAGTGTCAAAGCACTTGTTAATACATAACCAATTAGTTCAAACACGATGGTGCTTTATTTTTTTATTGATGTTTTCCCATGGCCACCTTCCGGTTCCATCCTAAGACCCTGAGCACCACCTAGTGTCAAAGCACTTGTCAATACATGACGAATGAGTCCTAACACGATGGTGGTATCTTGTTTGATTGAGGAGTTCCTATGTGTAACTTCCGGCTCCATCATCAGACCAGCTCCATGGTATCATTTTATCAAAATGACCCAGTAGTTATAAGTTTCAGCTCAATCCGATGCCAGGAAGTGCTTGAAAAATGGATCACCGTTGGAGTAACCGGAGACACGAACAGACCAAGCTTGTAAAAATAGCATTACAATTCGCGAGAAAATTCCTATGGTGGCGTTTTGGGCTTGTATAAATTGGAAAGATGCACGTGCGCGTTTACGTGGCAAACTTGATACAAGTAGTATGCAAAATAAGTGTATACGTTGTAATCAGAAATTTAAAAATTGTATTACAATGTATACGCGAGCCTGATTCCTATGGTTGCGTTCTAGCCATTTATAGAATGGAAATACGCGGGCCCGCTAGCTAGACACTTCATAGAAACGTCATTTAATCAAAAACTGTCGATGTATCTTATTTATTTTCTATAGGTACAAAATAATGTCCTTATGTAATTACTAATTGTAGCCCCGGTCTCCCCTACACCCTGTACTAACGACTCCGCTACCACCCATGGGAATTTAGGCTCCATCCTGTGTGTTTTCCGCTCTACAATCTTAGAAAGTTGTTTAAAACTCCGAGCTTACTTATTACTACATTATGATAACGCAAATATTAGTGTTTCACTTACAATCCTGCATATTTGCGTCCATGTCCACCGCCCACTTCTGTACTGCCGGCTAGTTGAGCGAGCCTACGTACATTATCTGAACAAGGCAATAACGCAGTCCTTGAGGGGCAATCATCGTAAAGGCTCGAAGGTTTTGCACTCAATTTGCATAACTTGACGACGCTAGTTCGAAATGTACAAATAGCTGCAATACAAGTAGATCATAGTATGTAATGTAGGTAGTACGACATAGCCTGGGACAGCTGCCCGGCAAGTAAGCATTCTTGGTTTTCACTTCTAAATATTTTTAGGAAGTAAGTAGGCAGGATGATGGAAATCTTCTCTACTGTGATACCTAGCTAACTTCATTTCAAGAATGAATATGACTAATGTTTTTACAGACATGCGAAAAAATTTAAGTTCCTATAGTCTACATGTAGGTAGGTAATGCAAACTCCTATAAACTGGGAATGTTCATCAGATGTGTTACCTATCTAGTCTTAGTTAAGACTAGATAGGTAACTAGGTACTTATACAAAATACCATTAAATATATTATAATATTTATTGGTTTTACAGGCCATCTCTATTTGAGTAACAACACGAGGAATCACAAAACATCGTCCAACCCCATGTATAGCGTCGCTTTGTTCCAAACTCGTAATAGTATGTAAATATTGACAGGTTGTTATTTCTTCTACGGAAGAAATGTGATCAAAATATGCCTTTTATCGAGTTTTGCACTCGGCTCCGCCTGCGTGGGAGACCGTGCTAACTATAGCAAATTGGACTAATAACATCATCGGTATTCATTTGATTGATCGCCGTGGAACTAAGGAAAGTGTTACCCAGTGTCACGTCATTAAATGCCTCATAACAGTGCAAAGTAATAAATTTAGATTTCACTATTTTGACTACCTACATGTACATATGGCTTCGAATTTCAGGCCCCAACAGATAGTGCCCATGTCGGTACGATTAGATTATGGCTGTTACATGTTATTCTTTCTTCATGGAGAGGGATTATGGATGTAGCGACAGTACACACACACACACAGAACTAGTGCAATAAACCCACTGCCAATAAACTTGTAGCAATTGGACAACATAGTTATAGCTTTGCGTAAATATTCAATGGAAAATATGCATCTATGATGCCTGATATTATAGTCCAGTTACTGTGGGAAGTGCGAATGAAGCGATATAGGCCGCCTACCTACCCCTGTTCAGTCCAGTTACCTAACCCTGCACTAAATCCTAGCAGAGGTTTAAAAAAAAATGCTTTAATGTGTTTAATTAACTTTTAATTAAGTATGATAGAGCCTATTATTATATTATTATGTAAGTAAAGGAGTTGATATTTACACCTTATATATTTTTATCTAATAGCTAGGTACACATACCTAAATGGAAAGCTAGGAAAATGCTCATAATAATTAGCTGGAAGATAAGCGTGGGTGAACCTGCGCGAGCGACGATCGTAATGAGACTGCGACATGAATGTAGGTAACTGCACATACATAGCTTAGCTATACATAATTAAACAAAAATTCATAAACGGTTTACACATACGGAACCGTTTTGAAGGAATTTCAGTTATTTTAATTAAATAATAAAGTAACTTCCAGTTTCTGCATCGTTGAAAAATAATATGTTTAAAAATAATAATGGTATTAATTGAATACACAATGTTAATTAATTAATAACCTACTTATAAAGTAGGCACACACAAAAAATTGTATGTAAGACATAATATACACGGCGCGTCAGAACGGATTGTTTTGCGAAGATTTCACTTTGTAAAAGTGAATGCGAAATGGTTGTGTACTTTTGTGACGTAGTTACATAGCAATGCTCACATAATTCTAATAAGTACTTAGGTACTTAATTTGTTCGCGAATTATTAACTCACGTCTTGAGATGACAGCAACAAGACTCTTGAGACCGTAACGGATGACATTAACCCGTCGCCTACCCAGCGAGTTAATAAATAGATAATTATTTATCGATGCCAAACGTATCGCATATGACAAGTATATAATATAGTGCAGACACCATCTCATTACAAAACATTAACACATTTTACTGCCTCACACTATCAACTAATCACTCCATCGTTGTTTTTGCTCAATATTATTTATAAGTTGCCCATATCTGTACACAATGTGATTCACAACGCCGTGGGTGCTTCCCACGTGCGCTCAGCATAATTATTACAATAAACACAATAAAAAAACGCGTTTTGGCCCGTAATCTTGGCAACACAGCGCATTATGGCTGAATACAGCACGCTATTTGAAGCACGCCTCTGACTGACAAATTGATTTTTTTAGCTAGTGAACTTGTAATTATAGGGTTGGATTGTTTCGGACTAAATGTTGCAATGTTGTATTTTCTTTCTTTCTTTCTTTCTTTCAATAAATTATGTAGGTAGGTATACTCTGTTCTATGGTGTGTTTCAAATCTCAAGGGTTTTTCTGACGACCTAAATCCCCGAATTAGTAAGGACGGTATTAGTTATAGATCCTGGTGAAAATGAGCTCTATAATACCGGATGAGTGATGACCAAAGTCTCTGAATAACTACCTGGATAATTAACCTAAGTACGCCAAAGTCTCCAACAGGTGTGCGAGGTGTGAAATATGCTCCACTCTAACTAGGAGTGGGTTTCTCCAATGGACTCCTAAATGACGTCTTACTAACAGCACAACTATTGTGAAACCGATATTTAATACCAGCTCTACCAACCTACTTGCATTAGCATGGAAATTATTTCCTTTACTTAGTCGCACCATTTGAGCACCTAATTGGAGGCATAACGTTATGCGGCTACAGGCGGCCCACGCGCAGCTACTACTGGACCATTAGACGCACAAGTTACTATCATGACATCTATCTTGCAGTTTAGTAGATTCTTTTGTTAAAGGTTGGTTATAGGAGGCATAGATCAGATCGCTGCTGTAAGCGTAATCTAAATTAAGTGATCAGTTTCCATCGCAGCCAAGTAGGAAAAGTGATGAAAATTGCATCCCGAAAATAACTTACTATAAGTTATCGGAATTTCCATAGATTTTTACGCTGACGAACCTAACCTTTGCACTTAAACATAAAGTGAAAATCTCCTTAAGTAAATTAAGTCTAGATATAGTCCCATTTCTCTTGCGACAATAATTGCAAAAGTATTGGACGGTATGCTTGATTCTTACCTTAATGATTACATACATCTCCATGACGCGCAGTTTGGGTTTCGACCCGGAGTTTCAACTGAAAGTGCAATTTTGAGTCTCAAGCATACAGTTCAATATTATATAGATCGTAAGACGCCGGTGTACGCCTGTTTCCTTGATCTCTCCAGGGCATTCGATCTTGTCTCGTACGATGTGCTCTGGAGGAAGATGGGAGACAGGGGTATACCTGCGGAAATATGTCAGCTTTTGCAGTATTGGTATGGTAACCAAACCAATCAGGTGAAATGGGACGGTACACTCTCTGAGCCGTATGGGTTGGAGTGCGGGGTGAGACAGGGAGGTTTGACGTCTCCCAGGCTCTTCAACCTCTACGTGGATGAGCTCATAGCGGAACTCAGCAGCATGCGTGTCGGATGCAGCGTTGATGGGGTTAGCATTAACAACATCAGCTATGCGGATGACATGGTGCTGCTGGGTCCGTCGGCGGGGGCAATCAGAGAGCTTATTAAAACTTGTGAAGCCTACGCTGCCGCACATGGGTTAATATATAATATTAAGAAATGTGAATACATGGTCTTTAAGGTCGGCGGCAAGTGCCGTGAGGACGGACCCGAGTTGGTCATGAACGGTTCAGTCATCAATAGGGTGACTACTTTTAAATACCTGGGCCATGTTCTTGCCGACGACCTTAAAGACGATGTAGATATTGAGAGGGAGCGTAGGGCTCTAGCGGTCCGGAGCAATATGCTGGCCCGTAGATTTGCTCGGTGTACGGACCTAGTTAAAATTACACTTTTCAAGGCTTATTGCCAGAGTCTGTACACGGGCAATCTATGGGTCGGATATACCAAAAGATCACTGGATGTCCTGCGCGTCCAATACAATAATGCTTTCAGGATGTTGTTGGGACTGCCTCGCTACTGTAGTGCCTCGGGAATGTTTGCGCAAGCTCGTACGGACGGATTCCATGCCGTTCTACGCAAAAAAACAGCTTCACTTCTGAGGAGGGTGCGGGGCAGTCACAACAGCATCCTGAGGACTGTAGGAGAGAGCTTCAGCTCTCAGATAATGAAGCAGTTTGTGAGAAGGGTAATAGGTACTAACACTAGATAGTAAGCTTTTGTATGTTACTAACACTATATGGATTCTTTGGTCCGAAATAAAAGTTTATTATTATTATTATTATTATAGTGCATCTAAAGTACCATCTTAGTAGGTGTAACATGCATAAAACAATGATAATGTAGGTAACTCATTAAATCCATTTAAATCCTCCATTATACATTTTAGAGATTACAATTAGAAATGTTTACAAACTGGATCGCCGTTTTCAGATAATAATAGAATCTGAATTGAGTCAGTGTTCCTTGTTATGCGAGAACCATGTTGATTTGGAGCTCGGTACAAAATAACGAGGCGTGAATAGATTTCATGCAAACGGATGGTACAGATTTAGTGGGAGACATGATAAACAAATGGAAATCTAATGAGACTGTAGTTACATAATTAGTTTAGTTACAGTAGTAGTTCCATAATTAGTGTAGTTACATATTTAGTCATATTCATGAGCGCTGCAATAGACTGCAGAAATTCTACTGTTGCTTTTCAACAGAATTACAAACTATTAACACCAATTTTTAGGTGATGGTGAAAATAGAATTTGAAGACAACACCATACCTAAGTGTTAAGTTTTTTCCCAAATAGATTACCGAGATTATTTTATTCCTTCTACAGATTAGATTTAAATCACAAATAATCTAAATCCGTATCAAAAGGATAGACACAGCAGCCAATTGTCGCGTACAGTCAGTACAGTAGGGATGCAAGAAGTGCCAAAAAATATCGATATATATCGTATCGATATTTAAAAAAAATATCGAAATCGGTTTCGATAATATCGAAAAAAAATATTGATATATAGGTGACATTTCGAAATTAAAAAAAAAAAAAAAAAAAACTTTTTGCGGCTCTGTATTCCAGCGATTTTACTCAGTGGCGACAACGGTGTTGGTATTAGAAAAAATATATTATTGGAAATGCATATCCTCAAATCCGATTAAGGAGTTAATAGAATAAGATAAAGACAGTCAGTCAGGTTTAAACGTGACTTGCGAGATTGAGGATTGCAATTGATGCAGTCAGTCAAATACAAATGCATAATAATAAAGAGCCATCCACAGGCTCCTGGCTAAACGGGAAGTCGACCACAACATAGTAGGGTAAAGGATAGACCGGTTGTCTATCATTTTATCTTATTTAATTATTCATTTATTTTAATTTAATGAATTGTGTACATACACACAATTATAAACAGACAAGAAGAAAGGAACAGAAAAATACGTGAAAAGATTGGTCAAAAAAATATAAAGCTACATAACTAGACTCGCAAGTGGAAGAGGTCAGTGTAAATGTCACAGTAATGAGATAGCCTGTCTGAAGATGGTGTTGATGAGAACTAAAAGTATACGATGCGACTAAGAGATGCCACATTGATATGGGAGCGCATTATGTTCATAGGGCTGCTGTAGATTAAGGTGGCTGAAAAGTGTTGGGCAGTTGGAGTGCATAGTAGTGCGGAAAGATATGTGGCGTCCTACGAGCGTGGAAAGCAGCTGGGACTGGGATGATGAGAGTGAACGAAGTTTTACTTCTCAGTGGAATACACTCGCGCAATCAGTTTAGGTGCTAACCAAGATCATTATATTGCCATCGAAATACACCATCAAACCGGTAAGTAATTGAGTCCGAAGCGAAATTGTTTCATAAATATTCCTTATTGGTGCACAATCGCACCGCTTATTCGGTAAAACGAAAGCGTCAAGATACGATACTCTGAACACAACGCAGCCCTATTCTGTGCAGTTTAAGTGGTTTAAGGAAACAACGACGAGGCCGCTGGGCCTTTTGGGGCAACCACTAAAATGTATTTATATTTATTGGTTCCTGGTTTTGGCCGGAGCTGCGTACGCGCAGGCCGGATCGCGCCAATGTGGCGTTTTCGTCGAACACTGATGGCGATGGCGAGTTATTAAAATAAATTATGGAGCACCAAGTCAGAATGTCTTTATAAAATCAATAAAATCGCTGGAAAATTGTTCAAGTTTGTCTCGCTGCATTTTGACGGGTTAAACCAATATTTATATTTTTATTTTTATAATATGTATATATTTAATTATAATATTATTGTTTTGGTTTTGAGCGCAATTCAAGTTTTTCCCTGACTGATCTCATCGGGCTCTCATTTTGGGAAATTTTTTGCGTGAAAGACGAATAACCAGTTTTCCCAAGGGGATAATATACAAACACCTACATACAATACTTACATAAAATTCCCCAGTGATTTAATTTTTCGCCCTATAAACTAATAACAGGTACACCTATGGTATTGGTGGTAGAACGCATCGCCCACATGTAACAAGCAGTATCACTCTCCACTTACTCAATTTATAAACAGTCCAAAGGAAAAATAAAATTGTTTATCTTCTCATTTACAAATTATTTTCCAACATGACGTCATCATTGCTAGCATTCGTTGACTTCATGAAATATAAAATGTGTGTAGTTGGTGGTTTGCCAATTATTACGCGACTTCGCAACAACCCTTGTCGAGGAAACGGTGGAAGAAAACAAACATGGAAAATGCTAATGATTTATTTTTTGCGATCTTATTCAATACAAATTTCGCTTATCAAAATATTTACCTACTCAGTTTACTTTTCAAGGAGATAAGACGGTAGGTCTGCTTACAATTTCCTCCATTTTTCAGCATTTTCCTTGAGAAATAAAAAGACAAATAGATAGGTACTGAATAAATTAACACACTTAGTTTTAGGTACCATTAAATCTCAAATCTGTTTGCAGTAGAAAAACTGCGTTGCGATACTTTGCATGTTATGTTTTTGATGGGATTCTTTTGACAGCCAACAGGCGCTCCTCTCGTAGTGAAACAATAACTACCTAACAGACCTCTAGCCGAGCAGAGCCCACATTAGCCACATGTCGATAAAATAACTAGGTACTAATATGGCGTACATTTTTGCGGTAGTGCGGCGTGGGCCACAGTTTTGGCCAACGCGTGCCAGCTAATGATGGACGCTGGCCCACGATCCAAGTTCCATGGCCCATCACGTAGGAAGCCATAAACTATAACGTTCTTGATCGTTCGGTTATCTGATAGGAGCCTCTTTTGGATAAATATAGCTGTTGAAGTAATTTTTGGGTGTTTTACCTTGTCGTGTCAGTTTGTTGAGGTTGTGCTGAGCGAGGGCCACCCACAGAGCCCTAACCCCTTCGGTAACTCTGTCTACCCACGGCATAGTCTTTGTTGAACATGGTTGTTTAAAATTAATTTATGTGCACATCATTATGGAGCTTATTTTATTTTATCAAACTAGAGCTAATTATCTCAAACTTGGTGATGGGAATTCGTTGCTCAAAATTCTTGAGTACCTACCTACCTACTTACTCATGGTCAAAGCTCTATTATATAACTCGCTTAGTTCTTAACTAAGTTCTTCCCTCATACTCATCACAGTCATCAATCACGTAGGTACCTACTTCGAGACATACCTACTCTATGTATATTTAATTTCTGCTTATCTTCTAAAATTGTAGAACTGAAATACATCCGTACCGACGGCAGCAATGATTTTAAAAAGCTATATTACTGATATTGTGATAAACTAAAAAAAATATCCTACGAACAAAAAGAAAAAAAAAGTAAAAGTAGTTAGTAGTAGTTGGTAGTTATTCAAAAAGTGATTCACAATTATTCCGTAAATGCTCTAGTTCTTCTAATAGTAATTCTTACGACTTACACATAATTGGAACACCTCTCCGGGTGCGATGCCGGTGGGCCCCGGAGCGGTCGGTGGGCGGACACTGCGGGCGGACGGAGAGCTCGGAAACAGTACCTACTGCACTCAAGTTTTCCCGCGTGGGTAGGTCGCTATTTTTATTGCTAAAAGATTCACTGAATAATTGAGGCGAATAGGTAATACCTTGTTGTTAGGTTTCAATTATTGTGAGCTAAATATTCATCATTTCAGCTGAAAGACGTCCACTGGACATAGCCTGGCCCAAGCACCGCTACTTCGACCGACTAAATATCAAGTAAGTAGGTTATTAGTAAGTAGGCTATTAGTTAGGCTTATAGTCACTAGCTGGAAAAAGGAAAATGACAAATGACATACAAAAACCGACCAAGCTTAGCTCTAGAAAAGTAGCCAAAAAAAGTTTTTTCTGTGAATTTTCATCGAGAATTTACGATAATTAAAATGTTTCATATTTAAGTACCAATAATGAATTAAGAAAGAAATCTTGCGCATGTGTATTTGTCTTGATGTCAGTGGAGCCATCAGCTGTTCATTACGCTGCGAACATTTTCAGCGCCGACTGAGCGAGTCGACTCACTGTTATAGTGTAACAGAACAATCTGTCAGCGACTCACTGCGTGTGCACTTGCACTTACCTTTGTGTACTAGGAAACGAATGTACAGACATGGGCTCATGAGCCATGGTACCGATGTTATGCCGGTCAGTCATGGTGATTTGCGTTTATTAGGTAGGACACGTCGTCTTAATTTATAAAATGGTTTCTTCTGTTTATATTATTGACATCCTTACAAGTCAACTGGCAGATTCTACCACTGAAAGAGCTCCTCTAGCTAGCCTTACGGATTAGGAATCATCATGGCTATCCTAGGTACCTACCTACTTACTTAATGGGGAAAATAGGTAGCTAACCTACTCTTTGCAACAAAGCAAGTATTCTTTTACAGTTTCGCTATGGGCTGGTTATAGAAAAGAGGCTAGAATAAATCACAGTAGGTATAATAAAGTTACAGTATTACGTCTCGGCAGTGAACTTGAAATAATTACCTACGGCCGCTCGGTAGAAAAACCTTCCGCGTCATTGCGCCGCACACTGAGACTGTTGCGTACTGGTACCTATACCAACGCTAAGATTTCGAATCGTAATACTGTTACTTAAACCTATACTGTGACTTAGAAATCCTTTAGATAGAGACAATAAAAGTTCGTTCAGCGGGAGGCCGCCATAAAACACCGCACCGTGACGAAACATCTCACAGAACCTATTCATCATAATAAAAAGACAATAGAACGTAACCGGTCTCAATAATATCAATTAATATAATCGCCGATCATAGTCTGTCAGCTCGCATTACATCGCCTCTATGTACAGTCAAAGTAATTAATAGTTCAGTGGACGGACACACTATGTAAATCTGCCGTGCTTATCTAAGCTGCCGTGATAGTCATTTCATAGAACTGACGAATGAAATAATGATATTATGTAGTTGTGATTTTAATTTAAGTACCTACGAACAATTCAAGTTGATAGTCTATTTGCTCAACAATCTGATTCCCTGACTGTACATCCATTTGTCAGGGGTGTGGGTTCGTGGACCGATGGGCTAATGTACCCGGCGTGGGCGCAGCTGACACGGCCGATCAATAACACGCACTGCTATAATTGGTAGCATTCAATGAAGTATTGTTGAGTTGTCGTGACAGATCTCATGTGGGACGGAATTGTATTATTGATATAAAAAATCGAATAATTTTCAGTTGCGTTTATTGGGGTAGCGAGTTAGCGACTTCATACTTGCAATGCAACGGGCATTATAAAAATTCGTACTATTTTACTCCATTATTCTATGGAAATATAATTTAGTTTCTGTGTAACACACATAATATAACATCACGCCTCTAATCCCCAAAGGGTTGGGCAGAGGTGTACCTGTAGGTAGCAGTAGTAGGTATGTTTAAGTACTATGGGGTGAGTAATATATTGCCATCAACCGGTCACAAATCCAGATAAATATTAGAGTTAAAAATAAAAACCTACAAAAACACTGAAAACTTTTCATTTCTTACACTGATATGGCGCCGCGGAAACTAAAATAGAAATAGAATTTGAGAAAATAGTTTCGGATATGAGTTACGCACAAGTACGCGAGATGCCAAAATAACTACCTTGTGACTAAATATATTACGGCATTATAACAATATTTTACTCTAATGAATGCTCAGAAGTAATTTTTCGCTAAATACCATTTATTATTGTCGCGGCCGATATTAAGATGAATGTAAATGTTCGTGGTATCGAATGAACTGGCAGCGAATCAGCGATTACATCTCACCGGGTGTCTATTTGATTAGACATTATGATATTACAAAAGCTATTTGTGCAGTGTCGTGGGCTCGCAGTGAAATCATAGCGGGGGTGTGGGCAGGCGGCTGAGTGGCACGCCTTGCGAGTTGCGCTGGCGCAGTGAAAGGCCTACACAAGCTTATTACGTATCTATTTACAATTTTTATAGCGCAATAACGACGTAAAGAGATTTATCTCAACGATAACATTTTCGCAAGGAATACGATTTGTTTTCATAGAGTACCTAAGTTTATAGTTTTTTTAATGGATTTCAGCATGGCTGCAATGATTAGGTATGCGTGTAATCAAAATGTTTGTAATATAATGAATTAATTCGGTGCCGCTCAATATTACAGCACTTTTCTCGTCTCAAATTGAAGAACATTGCAGATTAATGTCAGTTCTGTAACGACTCAATTACCAGGAGAGATAGATTAAACTGTCAACTGCGAGAGATCCTACGACATGCTGCGACGATTAGTTTCCTCATAAAAGGCTGCAATTATTTATTATTCATGACATCTCATTAATATGTATGTGTCTAATTAAAATAATTGACACCTAAATGCGAGTGTAACTCCTACTGGTGGAATTGGGTCAGTTTGTGAGGAGTGGGCGGCGACCGGCTGCGGCCACCGGCGGCCAGGATCATTGCATTCATTTAATATAAGTACTAAACTCTAGTTGTTATTGATCCTGGCTAGTTGATAAACACTTCCATCCTCTTTAAGGCTCGTTTAAACTGACGCGATATCGCGGGAGCGACTGCCTGTCGCGCCTGCGATTTCGCGCCTGTTTATACGAGCCTGTAGTGGGGCCTTCATTGTAAGCATCGTGCGTCACGTGACCCCTTCTCATTTCTTTCTTCATTTACTACAGTCTGTACTTGTTCACCAACAGTTCCAGCTACTCCGAGACATAACTTGACCCATTCGCCTTCTAAGAACAAACGCATCAGTACAATTAACAAAATGTTGGTGCTCTCCGAGGAATGGACCACTTCATCTGTTCAACTCTGTTCTTGGTAAAAAAACATTATAGGTATCTATCTATCTTTAGGTATACTGAAAGCTAAATAAAGCTTATGGTTTGTGTTGAGCGGATGAGTGGTAAGTATGATAATGATGCGACTTTCAGTTCTCAAAATATTGACATATGTAAACTAGTGCGATAAAAATCAATTATCTAGTTTGAAAATCACATTAATACGAGGGGTGTTCAATAAATAGTGATCATGCGATACATTCTTGGAAGGAAAAAGAAAATACTGGCAGGCCCAGACATTAGTTAGGATGATAATAAAAAGCAATCAATTCTCTTTTGTTTAAAAAAAATAGAAGTCATTTGTTTGCTTCGTTTCGGAATGTGTTCTTAAAAAAGGATAAAATTGAAGTTGGCGCGGTACTAAAATATTTCTGCTTTAAAAATTATTATTTTATTATTATATATTTTACTACGGAGCAGGTAAATCAAGATTTGAGAGCAACATTAGCTTAGGGGTTCATGCTCCTCCATATTCTACGGTTGCGCATTAGTGTGCTGAGTTCAAGCGTGGAAGAACTTCCACTAACGACGACCCACGCACGGGACGTCCTCGGCAGTGACTGAACAAATTATTTAAAAAGTTGAAAACATAGTCTTGGCGGATCGTCGTGTTACTCTTCGTCTTATAGCTGAAGAAGTAAAGAGTTCGATAGGAAGTGTCCTTATACACGACCATTTTGACCATGACTGAGAATTTCACAAAGCTGTTTGGATTTGTTACAACAAGATCCTGACCGATTTTTGGCTCGATTAATAAGTATGAATGAAACATGGCTTCACCATTATGACCCGGAAACGAAAAAGCAGTCCATGACTTGGAAGAGACCTTCATCTCCAACTCCGAAGAAATTTAAGGCTCCGAAGATTCCATCCGGCGATGGAACATCCTCCATACTCATCGAACCTTGCTCCTAGTGATTTCTACCTATTCCTATTCGGTTAAAGGAACATCTCAGGGGCCAGAAATTTGAAGATAATGACGCAGTAGTCGCCGCATACACGATTTTTTAAGGGATCGAATCCTTATAAAATCGAATCGATTGAATTGAGCTTTCTTCCGGAAAAAATGCGCGAAAAGTACATAAAAGCGTACAATATTTATTCAATGCATGAGACACCTAGCATTTTCCTCGCCTTGCATAACAAATACCTATTTCCCACAGAATACCTACCTATAGTAGGCTAGGCAAGTTTATACCTTCTCCATACGATTGTCACCTTTTTGATCTGTAATGTTCATTCAAAATGTTGACAACACATACGTAGTCGGAAAAATAATTAGGCTACGAATACTTTTATTATTCGTATTAATTAGGTGTTTAAAAATTAATCTTAAGGTGATAGTTAATTTATGTATGGTCGAACCGTTACTGCGCGCACGCCGCCGCCGCCCGCCTGCAATTATGTAAATAATTTTATTCAAATTAATCGCGTTAATTAATAGCATTCCACGATTTACGATCGTAAAATAAAATGAAACTACAAAGCCGGTGTTACTATTGCACGTAAGTGACAACGACAAATACTTCGCCACGCCAAATATATTATTTCTGTTAATTTTTTTACAGCGGACGCACATCAGACGTAGTCATGAAAAAAATGAGAAATATTGCGAGTTTTTTTGTGTAGAGACGGCTAATTAACAATTGTTTTTTGTTATCTATCTGTTTCCATATTCACGATTTCTTGAAACAGTAAGTTTGTAACCTCGTGGTATTCTTGGTTATAATTAAATGCGTTCCATAAAACATTGCTCATTACGCGGAAATATCATGTCTCTTCTGTTATCATAGATTGAAGCGAGAAAGTGAACGAGATAATAACGATTTAGAACAGTAGGTATATCATTGTGCCATAGACCGAATAGTTTCATAATTTCAGTAGTAGGTAAAATGATAATTCGGTTGTATAAACAAACCACATCACTCTTACACTCGAAATGTGAAAATAGTGTGTAACGTGTAACTACATCGTGTGTTAGATCAGACACATGTTCAAGATTTATTGGAAATGAGGTTGAGGAGCTGAAAATAACAGACATGTGCTAAATTACCCCATTTTTGTATTAAATTCAGTCCAAATTAATAGAATAACGAGCGACGTAAGCTCTAAAATCCAGAATGGATCGTAAACAGCTGTCTGGACGGAGATGATTCATATTTGTGAATGTGGTCGATCTGGTCGGATGTGACATTCCTGTAAGAGAATACCATATATGGCACGCTAGTCGCCGCCAGGTAATGCATCCCCGATCAGTGAGCGATTATATCGCAACGGAAGCGGCTGAAATTAGCAGCGCGCGCGCATCGGGCAGTCGGGGCCGGTGCCAGCCGGGCCGCGCCGAAACTAAATACCCAAAAGCGTTTGTGATCGCGCGAGCGGCTGCCAAATATGGCACGAATCTCGGGTTTCGCGAGACGCGCGCGCCGCGTCGCTGGCACACCACCAGCCACTGCAAAAACGCTCTCTGTTCCCGACTAAAAACACGTAAAAAACGTTTTTATTTCTGTAGCGAGCGGCCTCTAAATTTAGGCCGTATGGAAACCGAAAGTAATACGAGCGATTTTGGTTGGGGCCGCGTTGTCTGTATTTAGATTAGAGCGGCGCGGGCGCAGTGGCGCGACTCGCGACTCGGGAGTCGGCGCGCGACTCGCGACCTCCGCAACCCGCACGCACCGGCCGCACTCGCCGCGCACGCCGCCGCGCAACTGTCGCGCACCGACTGCATTGTGAGCCCACTGTGATACAATATGCGCGCGCGAACAGTTTATCAATGAAAAGTTTCGTGTTATAAGTGATACAAATAAAAGGATTTGGATGTCACAGATGTTACCCGAAGGCGGAGGTAAATACAACATTTTCAGTTTTACTTAGAGTTTCTATTATTGATGTGTCCACATATTATTATTTATTAAGCATGATAATAATTACTCTGAAATTAAACCACTTGAAGAAAACAAGTTATAATTTAGTAGGTCACTAATTACCTACAACTTCACATAATTATTTATCATTTTAAAATACCAAACACGACTAAAATAGAGCAGTTAGTAAAAAAATATTAAATTAAACAAACAGTGTCGATATCGGCGCACAAACACTTGTTATCTTACGAGTCGGAGTGCTTCAGTTAAAGTAACCCAGTGTCATTATCTAAGTAGGCGGTGTGTACCAGCTAGTTGTATGTGGAGTTATCTGCCGCTGGCTATCACGCGCGATACGCAGTTCTATTGATTCGTTACAACTAACTAGCCTTATTTACTTATCAGTCACTTCTGCCGGTAAATAATCTTTAGCCTTTTGTTTAAAGTTAATTAATAGCTAACTCTTAATTATTCTATTCCTAAGTTTTTTAAAATAAATCATTTATTTATTTAAAACATGGAATGATTTTAATTAAAAATTTTAAATGCTAATGGATGGTAACTATTAGTCATGCTTAATCATGTTTCCCTGAAAAAGTAAACCGCAGGTCGAAGGTTATCTGCTGGTGAAAAGGTATTGTTGAGTGCATTAGAACGTACAATCTAGTCGGATTGATTCATACTTAATAGTATTATTAATACTCGGTACCTACTTATTAGTGATAAGTATTAGTAAGTCATATTTTAAGTAAAAATATTACTAACCCCCCCCTATCAATAGATAATATTGCAAACTGTTATTGTACAGTCAGGGAAAGTAAATGTTTTGTAAAATTGACTAGGTATAAACTTATTTATATCACACACACGGTGTGTTGTGTCAATCTGCTTCTCATTTGATTTCTCTGACTGTATATTGTCATTGTGATAACAGATTACAGCTATGGGATAAGTGAGACAGCGAGACATGCCAGTAATGCGACATTATACCTCGCAGAGCCAATGTATAGAATTGCCCTTGGACTCTTCACTCATTTGGGACAAAATACACGAGTCAACGTCCTTCTCAAACGATTTTATGCAAATATTGAACACCAATCAGACACAAGAAAGGGTAGTGTAAATGATAACACTTATGTCATCTAGTTCCACCGAGTTTCCCTTCTCCATCACTGACATCCGTCTCGGATGCTTCATTATTTTATGTGTGCCATGTGTGCAGATCCAATCACGCTGTGTGCGTTTGTTCTTACCGCAGAAAGCTCCGGTGTGCGCTAGTCCTTATACGGAGAGTGTCAAATTGTCTCGAGTGCGAACAGTGCGGACAGTACGATTGTGTACCGTTGAGTAAACAAAGAGATCGAGGTGGCTTCTGTTATCACTGGCCCGTTTCGGCAATACCGAGGTGATGTTGTGTAGCTATTATTTGAATAGTCGCGAGTGCTGCCAGGCTTTTTAGGGTTTCAGGGTTTTTGTTCTAGGTCTGAATAATGTTAGGCGGTGAAATATATCAACTAAACATTTCAGAATTGATCGTAGCATCCGCTGCTCTGTCAACTGAACATTTCAGAATTGATCGTAGCATCTGCTGCTCTGTCAACTGAACATTTCAGAATTGATCGTAGCATCCGCTGCTCTGTCAACTGAACATTTCAGAATTGATCGTAGCATCTGCTGCTCTGTCAACTGAACATTTCAGAATTGATCGTAGCATCCGCTGCTCTGTCAACTGAACATTTCAGAATTGATCGTAGCATCTGCTGCTCTGTCAACTGAACATTTCAGAATTGATCGTACCGTCCCCTGCTCTGTCAACTGAACATTTCAGAATTGATCGTAGCGTCCGCTGCTCTGTCAACTGAACATTTCAGAATTGATCGTAGCATCTGCTGCTCTGTCAACTGAACATTTCAGAATTGATCGTAGCATCCGCTGCTCTGTCAACTGAACATTTCAGAATTGATCGTAGCATCTGCTGCTCTGTCAACTGAACATTTCAGAATTGATCGTACCGTCCCCTGCTCTGTCAACTGAACATTTCAGAATTGATCGTAACGTCCGCTGCTCTGCCTATTGTTTGTGAAGGTTTTGCTGTAAGTAAAAGGGTTTCCTAAGGCTTTACATACTGGCTAAACTAAGTTTGTTATCTGTATTCTTTCAAAAAGTAAATCATTGTTATAACTACAATATAGCCATACTGACAGATTATTAGCCAGTCCAGTCGGAATCTCAAACAAGAACTCCTAATCTCATACCATTTGACTAAAAGCTTAATCTGCTAAGATAACCAAAATGGAACTGACCATAAACTGTCGGATATCGGATAGTTAATATTGTTGTGTAAAACAATATGACCATAGGCGCATGTTTTGGTCAAGCGCTCGCAATTCGTTACCAAAACGGTCATAAATAAGTTCTCGTCTCCTCCGCCTCGTCGATATGATTCATGCCTACAGCGCGCTATACCCTACAAGGCAGCTATTAGCATTCCCTTTATGCCGATCTCAAATTAATAGTTGTTAACCGCGGTTCGGCTCAAGTTTTTGGAAAGTTAAAATAATAAAAATCTCCACGTTTGTTGTTATTTATGTTTGTCGTTTAATACGGACTGCATTCTTGTAAATGATGATGTAACTAATTGGTTCTTCTCAGTAGCAGCTGTGTGTTGCTGAGGCTCAAAGGGCATTTTAAATTTTGTTAGAATTTCATGATTCAAGCTTCTGGTTTCAAGGATTCATTCATTTACATTCGTTATCTTGCTGTTTCAGTAAATGTAATCAACCAAGCCAAGCAAAAATAATAATATGTTTCAAATCAAATAAAACATTTGTAAAATCGATGGCGAAAAGCGGCGACATACCACAACCAACTCTTGGCACTCCTCGACTATGTTGGCGCCGGTGGTTCATTCACAAGGCGACAGGTGGCGCCATGTCACCACCATAAAGTTTTCCGACACCTGCCGGAAATTTCACAGTTTTCCTAAAGAAAAAATTGATTCGTAGTGACCTATTCTTGGAAAACATTGCCAAGAACGCGTAATCACGTAATTATGGACAATGAACTGTTAACATATTTGTGTAAAAACGTCGCATGTGCCACATGGTCCGCTGGCAGAACAGTACTCGTAGTGACGTATGTCTGGCGGACTGCCAGCGAGTGGCAGTGTGGCAGTGCGACGTAACAGCGCGGAGTAAACACTTGACCGAATGTAGGTAGGCGATGATGAGTCAGGAACGAGGGAGTCAAGAAACAGTTTACGTACTGGGGGGAATCACAAATAGGGAGTGAGAAAAATTTTTCAAGTAAAATAATTTGTTTAGAGCGAAATTTTTTCAGAACTTGAACTATCTTTTCACTCTTTTTTTTTTGTAGAATTAGGTACTTCGTTAATTTTTTTTTCGTCAACGTTTATGACATAGATAAATGAGACTCTTTTTATTTGGTCTTATTACTGATGTTCAGTAGTAGGAACATGAAGAAAAACATTATAAGAATTTCAAGAAAAGGCTTTAACTGCGACAATATATAATAAGGCAATTGAGTAACATTTAATCATTATAATCAGCATAGGTGTAGCCATTTCCCATTTTGCCATGATTTTCCTGTAAACGTATCAGTTATCTATACATAGAATAGGAACAATGAACAAAAAATAACGAGGGATTTCAGGAACAGGTCGGGATTTTCATCAAGGCTTAATTTCCATAACAATTAAATAGATGTAGACATTTTTCACACTTTGGTACTTACCTATACCACTCAGAATGAAGACAAGTAGAGTGCGCGTCACATAAAAACAACCCTGGAAACTTACTGCACAAGTTCATGTGAACGCTCTTTTTTTTCGTGATGCTAACATTACCTACCTAAGTACCTTCATAGTACGTCACATCGTACCGTAAGTCAAGTCAATTGGTATTTTTTCTATAAGTACATAAGAACCTATACTTACCTACTTTGAAGCCTACGAATTGCTTTTAGCAACTGAACAATTTAATTCATAGGTTAAAAAATTGCCGTTAAAGTCAAAACAGCAGTTTAGTTAATTAAACTCGTGCCCATTTACCTAATATTATTGTTATCGTGCTAGATGTTACAGGCGACGACTTTTAAACACTTTTGAGGAAACCATCCGTTTGTTAGTATTTATTGTAGGTATTCCCACCTTATTCAGTAGGTAGGTAAGTACCTACGCCTCCGGTGCGGATCCATAACAATCACGGCTATATATTTTATAAGATGATCGGTAACCTCACTGCTTTAATGGGCACAAAACTCTAAAGTTAAGGTAACCTTACCTATACCTACTTTAAAATAGCTCCTAAGTGTGGGCTATTTTACTAAAGCCATTTTTAATTTTGCTTGTACTGACGTGGATGTTATGATAAAACGTTTTCGTCTTTCCTCTACCTAGAGGGCTTTTAATTTTTATGAAACGAATAACAATTATTCATTACCTAACTCATTTCTAGATAGATGGGTAGGTACCTACCTAACTAACTATAAAATTTTATTGTAAACTAGCTGCGCCCCGCGGTTTCACCCGCTTAAGTCTCGATCCCGTGTGAATATCGGGATTAAAGGTATCCTATATCCTTTTCCCGGTCATGGTCTACACATGAGCCAAATTTCATCTAAATGCGGAAGACAAAATAAATTTAAAAACCGTTAAACAGTTTTAGCGTAACAAACAAATAAACTCACTTTCGCATTTATACTTAATAGTATATATACAAAATATATACCTATATAATATAGTAAGATAACTTACTTAGGATAAACCTACGTACATAGTGAAAGTTTGAATAGAGAAAGACAGAGCTACAAATACCTAAGTACAAAGGATAAGGTATGACTAGAAGAATAAAGAACTTGTGCTCAACGCGTGAGTGGCCAATAAATAATATATAGACTGAATAAATTGTTATATTTCGTAAAGTTTCAGGCCTTGGAAACATTCCTACACTTTTGGCAGATGCAGTCTACTCGAGCTAGTCAGAGTTAGTAGATTGCCTAGACTAGATGGTTAGTATCTAATATTACATTATGTTAGAACACGGCCAGCTGTACCTACAATAAAGCAATGACTTCATTAGCTAGTGTCATCGTAATTTGAGAGTTTATTGCAATCGTTATCTAGTTTAATGTTATGTGCCAGATGTGCCGGAACAGATTGTGATGAATGAGAGTACGACACTTTTGTAGAGCCATTTGTTAATTAGGAAAATAAGTTTCACCTGGCTATTTCAGTGTGTAAGTTTAGGTCGCGTCTCTTGACACCTACTCAATGTAGTCGGTTAAAAAGGTAGGTAGGTATGTCACACAATAACAAATCGGTCCCACTTCTCAACTGCCTGCTGAAAAGGCCACACAATAATAATATGATAATTTAATAATCTACCTAAACGTAGCGCTCGTCCGATCAATGCCTTAAAAGCGAAGGGTTCGTCTGTATCTGCCCTCTTTATAGCCAACCAGTCTGTTTTGTTATGATGACTCATATCATATTGTTGTGATTTGTGCGAATAAATCTCGTTCGGATCTATAAACTGTGTCTGTAGGATTTGGTATCGTAACGTTTGGTATTTATAGCAGTTTTGTGCTAAACGCGCGCCAATTTTTTTATGTTTGGGATTCCTTCCTTATGTTTAGTGGCAGGTTGCCACTGCCAGCCGAGCGGGGCGTGATTCACTGTGTGTGTTGCAAGTTGCAACTAGGAGATAGCAGATACTAAGTTTATAGTTATCTTGATTTGTTCTGTTCATTTCAATATAGCTACATAGGTATTTAAGTAGGTAAGTACCGAAGTTAGGCACAATAATTTCCCTTTGCCGGACTTTGTCCTCCATTCATCTGCTGCGGATGATTGGATCACATACTTAACCACAGACTCGTTGAGTATAGGTAGGTAATATAGGTAACTGTACAACTTCATTAAATTCTTTTCGATAAAATCGTTGTTAAAAATCCTAGCTGTAAGTATGCCTGTCTAGATGAGCATGTCTGCAATGCTAAGAGTCCGAATAGCGAAAGTGTTGAGTAAACAAGCCGCACGTCAGCAGTCATGGAGCTCGGAGTAGGTTAAATTACTGTGAGAAGCGACGCCCACGCAACGCAATCACAGTAGCAGACTCAATCGTAATACTAGGTGAAGAAGTTCAGAATGTCCTGTTCGTAGAGCGCTTGATGTTCATCCATATACACACACACAGACGCTAAACCAAATCAAATTAAAATACCTAAGTAGGTAGGTACATACCAAGGAACTATTATATTCTAACGAATCTCACAAAGTAGGCTTAGATTGCGGGATCCGATCAGATTATGCCAATAGTTCGTGGCATGCCCGTGATAAAATAATAATTATGGAGGATTAACACCCACAAATAATAAGTAGGTAGGTACCGCACAAATATAATAGCGCTCCTCAACTGAACGAAAGCGCATTCAAATGAAAAGTACATCCTTTCTGAGTATTCATTGTCTGAGGATTTGTGTTTTTTATAAACATTAAGGTGTTTATTTATAGGTAAACGTTGCATAAAGTTTAGTTAAAAACGCCGCCAAAAACTCGTTAGTCGCTAATCATTATTGTCTTGTAAGCTTGTTAACGTTTAACAATAAAGGAATGTAGAAATAGTATGTAGCTTTTCTACGGTTCATATTGTATCCACCCTTTACCTACGGTCGTCGTAGCGCCGCCGCCGCTACGCGTAGATTAGACCGCCACTGAAAGGGCAAATTATTTTTCAGCACAAAACAAACTTTAGATTTTTGGAATAGAGTGCAGTGCACTGTCATTATAGGTCCTGCAATCCTGTAACTACCTAGCTAGGTACTACAAAAGTGAGGCTTCTTCACCTCACTGTTTGGCATTAATGTCATGCTACCAAACACGCTCATTAATTGGTAGTTCTCTGTCGTTTCTGAGAATGTTAATTATTTCACTAATTCCTCTCCCACGCACTCGCTGGGTGGTATCGATGACAATGACAAATATATCCTTCTTAATAAATACTGCTCGCATTACTTACAATTTCCTAACTTTTTTGCGCTTTATAAGTTTTTTGTTGTTTATAACTTACTCAATTGTTTTATAAGTGGCACGCAGTCAGTGTATGCGTCAGGCTGGAGATGTGTTCCTGAATTATGTCATGTTTGTGAGTGTCATCATGTTTCGATTTAGGCACGACGTGTGATTCACAGCGGCCGTGGAAACTTTACTTGTGTTTCAGATGTTCACAGATCATTACTGAAGTTATTCGAAATAGGTACCTACCAAGTGATCTTAAATTAGGAGACGGTTTTCTAGTAGGTAAAACAATCATTTTAACGGGTAGGTGGTATACTCTTCTGAGGTTCGAAGAAAGCTCTGGATATATTTCTACCCGTAAAATCCAGCCTCCATACATTTGCCTGTTACTTCCTTGTGGTTGGCTATAATCGGACAGCACTAGTGTGATTCGCAACTAACTTCCTTGTTTTGGTTAGTTTGGTTTCCCCACGGGTTTTACCCGCGGACCACAGTCGTGCTTTGTTTGTGAAAACGTGATTATTTATTTGAACAGTTAATTTGACTGTAATACCTAGGTCGGTTAATGAAAATAGATAAGGTAAGTAATGCTTGTAAAAGTAGGTAAGTACCTAGATACTTACTTATTTATGCACTTAATTGGCAGTACCTATACATAAGTCAGTCGGCTCAGTCGGTTAAAATAGTCTGAACTACTTAGTAAGTTGTGGGTGACAGGGTTAAATAAAGCGAGCTTTTGTTTAGGTACACCGAAAGGAAACCATAAGTACAGGAAAATAAATATGTATTTGTGAGTAGGTACTGTACCTATTGTTGCTATCTGTAAATCGCTTGTTCCCAACAATATATTTCAATATATTTTGTCAAAAAAAAAAACGTATTCTTTGTTTTAAATCTGGTAGGTACGTAGGTACCTGATTATAAAATATACGCCGACTAGTGTTGAGACTTGTACCTATTTCTTTCTGCAAATAAAATACATTTAATGAATACCGGGACCATGCCTTTAGATTTAGACTGATCAAAATAATTTAAATGGGTTTCTACTTTCAAACTAAGAAAATCTACGTAAGTAACTACCTTTAAAACAGACTTGTCCTCGTGCCACCATTACACAGGTCGCATCAATTGAAAGCTTGTTGCGAAACATACGCGCGCGTTGTTTCAGTTGAGCCGGCAGCGCGCGCGCTGGCCATTCGCGGCGCGAGTATTTCGGGCCGCACTCGAGGCGCCTCGGGTTTCACGCCTTCTGCCGAGGCGTACCCACTGACACACAAACACGCTGTATTTTCGGCCATGAGGGTATGATAAGCACGGTTAGAATAGTTCAAATGCCCTAATTCCGACACACTAATGGGAAATACTCATTTCTGGCGAACGGGGCGATATTTCATCTTGGTTTTTGGCAGCACTGCGCTGAAATAATTAATGTAAATTCTATCTTATTTTCTGTGAACAAATAAACGTTTATCGTAAGTACTTAATTATTATATATGTATTAGGTAATTTACTTAAGTACCTTTAAAGACACATTATTCATTTATAATAGTATTAAATTCTTGAATTGACCAATGGGATAATTCCCATTGTGCAATTCAAGAATTTTCTCTGAAGTCATAGTTGCAGGAAAAACCAATGCATAATTTTTACGTTGGGCCTATAGGTACTTACTTACATTAACGGTAACATGACGTAAATAAGTTCTGTACGAAATTTATTACCTGGGTGGTGTAATCTGATGATGACGATCTCGTACGCATGCGTAGTAAACACCAATGATTTACGATTGAGACTACGTTACACTTTTTACGCTTTACCTGACGTGACGTAGGTGCGTTTTACAATCAAAACACATTAAACATTTTGTTTATTTAACTGTAAGTAGATAAGTATTTATCATTTTGTAGGCAGCCATCAGATAAACGAATTACGTAATGAGTAAAAATAATATAATTTTTGGATGTTTTTTAGGCACAAATGTTTAGGAAAAAATAGTCTATGGCAGTATACAGGATGTTAGGGTAAACACCGTTATCCTTGAAACCAGTGGTTTGGTTTCATTTATAGAACGTAAAATCAATGGAAAAAGACAATTATATTTTTTTAAAGAAAATCTACATTTTACCACGAGAGTATTTCAACCTTTCACCGAGCGCTAGGGCAAAGAACTTGCGTCTCAACACGGGTGGGTGGCGCGGGACGTGAACTGACCGGCCGCAAGCGAGACCCCTCCCTCAGTCAGTCAGCTGTTTCGCTAGCGAGCACGGTATCGGATAGAAACTTTTAAAAATCTTTTAATATTATAAGTAGGAGCCTAACCAGCAAACGATAGGTTGCGAAGCTAGGACCAGAATCAGCAAGTAAATCGTATACCATACGACATCTAGCTGTACCTACCTATGTTTATGATATTGTTACCTACCTAGCTCACAGATAATAATAATACTAGGGCCTTGCTAGGTTTACCTATAGGAATACGCACGGACTACATTTCAAATAATGTATTAATATTGTGCATTATTAATATTCCAGTGCAACAATAAAACTGTTTGTCGTACTCACGCGACCGCTGTCGGTCGATGTGGGCAGTAGCATTCAGACAACCATATTTGTACAATGATCTATAATAGCTCATACATCATTTTGCAATAACATCGATTGCAAATTGTTTCAATATTGAAACTTAGCCAAATCTAGCAAATTGCTTACCATTTGTCATTGTTTTGTGCAATAGACAAGTAGGTACCTGCCACCCTAATAATTTTTGAACTTGATTTTGACTAAGTAGGTATGAGTTCTACCTAGTCTGTACTGGTAGTCTAATATGAGTAGGTACTAGTAGGTACCTACTGATATTATCGGCTCCAAATATTTGGTTCTCTGCATCGAGCTAAAAATTCGAAGACATACAATAAACATCCACGAACCCGCACTGGGCTCCCGGGGTAGGTAAGGGCCCACTCGCTTTCACAGAGAGGAGGTCTGTGTGCTAGAAGTGAACACGTTTTAGGCTGATTATGCTAGCCCTTCGGGAAATACAGGCGTGAACCGGCTCGGTGTTATGATGCCGCACCACACACAGACGGACCACACTAACGATCGCGATCTGAACCACCTACCAACCTAGTGTCACGTATATTTGTTTAGGTAACTAAAGCTTATTATGTGTTTGTTGTTTCAGAAGTGATGCGGCGCGTGGTGTGCGGCGACGTGTGTCCTACGCCGCCGCCCGCGCCCACAGCGCAGCACAGGTAATAACACCACACATATCTACTCAGACTATTCTTGAATATTGAGGTAACACGCTCAATAGGCACACTGCAAAGGTCTAAGTGAAGCGCTGCAAAAGGGTCTTATTATTGTACCCATCTTACGTCTATCATTATCAAATGGGTTTAAAAAAAATACCTACCTACATAATGCGATAGTGTATTTAACTGTTATTCTACCTTATTATTTCGACAGTATTTTTTAATTTATTACTAACAATACGATATTTATGAATTCACTCAGAGCACAACACAATAGCTCCGTGTCGGTAGCTTATAGCTATGAGGTTGAGTTGAGGTTATAACATGGGGCGCATGAAGTAATCTTTGCTAAGATCCTCATACTAATTAATGCGAGTTTGTATTTGCAGAGTAATAATAAATAAATAATGATATATTCTTAGATCAATCCTAGAAACATGAATACTCGCTAACTGAAGCATTTCAATGGCCGATAGCACTGAGCCCAGCCACAGTGTGTCATAGTGATGTCTTCTCAATGCCTGTCGTAAACTTGCACAACATCGCTGTAATCGTACAAATGCCTGCCAACTCCAGTCGATATTGTGTTGTGTTTCCAGTCATGAGTGTAAAGAAGGAATGTTGTGCATACATATACGCTACAAATAGATTAATTATTGTTCATTTACCTAACGCAGCATCTTCAAAATTATTAATCGAGCATCTTTTTCTATTTCCAGGACATCGGAGAACAAAGAGTTGCTGCGTCAACAGCTTCTGTCAGCCAGCAAAGAGCGGCTTGAGAAGCAGGAGTCTCCCAAACCAAAGCACGCGCGCAACAGACAGAAGAACCGATGGAAGCTCAAGTTCCATCACCAAGCGCTGCCTCAGGAGTACCTCGACCACTACGAGCAGAGCCTGCAGAAGGCCAACGCAGCTAAACAAGTGCAACAGAAACAGAAACCCGCTGAGAAACCCAAAGCAGAGCCAAACTTTGATATCAACAACTTTACCAACGAAACGTTCAAGATTTGGGCGCAAAGACTAGCGGGCATACAGAATGAGACGGGCACGCTGACCGTGCCACAAGTGTCCTCGATGCTCAACATGGCAGCTAAGCCGCCCAGCAAGGAAGAGAGGAAGAAGAAGAACCCCGCCATTGCTCCCAGTAAAATAGTGACGTACGACGACCTGCCGTACATGGGCGAGATGACGCTCAACAACTCCAAGCCGAGGAGAGGGCGCAAGCCGAAGAAGGCCGACATCTGTCACCTCATTTACGAGAACTACGGCACCGTCGTGCCCGGCCAGCCGCCTGCCTCGCAAGACAGGCTGAACCAGCTGAACATGGGGCCTACCTTCAGAGACCACCCGCCCATGAGTAGCCCCAAAACTGACTTACAGAACAAAATCATCTCCAGCTTGTTAGAAAGGAAGCTGTCGCAAGAAAACAAAAAGCGACTAGAATCTCTGACGCCACCGAAGTTCCCCAGTCCGGATGAGCCGATGCCTGAAGCGCCGGTCACGATCGCGGGCCCCCTGCACAGTGACGACGAACCTCTCAACCTGTGCATCCGAGACCTGCACGACCTCAAGATACAGATACAGAAGAAGTTCGGCAACATTTACTCGTCGCTACCTGAAGTTAAGACTGAAGTCGAGGCTGAGAGCTCGGAGCAGGACGGGACGAAAGCCGAGCAGCCTCCCAACGCGATATCTGTGATACAGAGGAACACGAACCTCACGCCCACCGCCAGCAGCTCGCCCGAGCTGGCGCGGCCGCGGATCGTGTCGCCCGCGCTGTCGGAGCCCGCGCAGGCCTCGGCCGGCCCGGACGGCGACGGCAAGTTCCCTGGCTACGTGTACTGGCCCAACGCAGGCATCTACATGCACCCCTTAGCTCTGCAAACGCAACTCCTGTACTACCAAAGGCTAGCAGCCGCTGGACAACTCCCCTTCTCCGCTGAAGGCGAGAACAGGGCGCCGACGTCGACGCCAAACAGTGTCAGTGAAGTGTCAGAGAATTCATCAATAGACGATAACAAAAATAAATTAGTGCTCAAACAAATATCAGAACTGTTAGACCCTAAAGTGATTAAGCAAGTGGAGGAGGCGAAGCGGAGCCCCGATCAAACTAAGATGAAGAGGGTGTCGCCTAACCCCGTGCAGGCGCCCGTCAAGAGGAAGCGCTCGGCGATATTCATCCCGCCGATGCCCACCAAGACCAACTCCACCACACCCACCACAGAAGTGAGCATCTGTAAGTTCAAGTTCACGGGAGGCTCCAAACCTTCACTGCAAGAGAAGAAGATGCTGTCAGTGGACTCGGGAGGCAACTTCAGGTATTACAGCGGGACGGGGAACAAGGGAAACAAAGGCTACGAATACCTACAACGGGACTCGAACCAAGGCAAAAACGCTAAAACCGCACCAGAAACATCAACTTCGCAGCCAAAACTGGAAGAACAGACCACAGCTCTAAACAAAGAAGACCTCAGTAAAAAGAAGAGAAAATCCAGGAAAAGTCTGCAGAGAGAGAAGCTGGAACAAACGTTCAAAGAGAAGGGGTTTCTGATTCAGACGCAGCAGCTGCAGTCGGCGGAAGGCGCGACGTACTGCAAGTTCAGGCAGCTGAGGAAGTTCACCAGGTACCTGTTCAGGAGTTGGAAGGATTACCTTCCGGGGGAACTGGAGGAGAATCAGACTACTGAAGCCACTGCACCACAACCGTCGCCTGCGAACGATGGCGCGGCCGCAGGAGAGTGGGGCTGACGGGAGGAAACCAGGACTTAGAATCACTGTGGTGCCTTTCTTCGGGCCAGCGTCGACCGGTATACGGACTTGAGGAGTTCATGTTGAAGGCTGTTGTGCTTAATGTAGGTCATAGTGACCAAGGAAACCTAAGATTGTATATAATGTGAAGTAATTCGGATTTCGGAAGCTGGAGAATTAACATGGCCGCTCAGCGGTACAATAATGCATTTAATAATCGTGTTTAGTGAGATTTAAAAAATATTAATGTGTTGTTTTGTTCTTGATCGCCACTCCGTCCATATTGAATGGTTAGTATTAATTAACTATCGTATCTTCGCTTCGGTGTAAATTATTGTTGTTAACTATAAATAAGTACCTAAGTAAATGTTTTATACGATGGATTTATAATTGAGATGACGTATGATTATGTATTGTCGTCAAATATCAACGTGCACGAATTTATAAGTTTGTTACCAACAACCTATATCAGCGTGCATGTGTTGTTGAACAAAGTACTGAAAATGTGTAATTTAATATATTGATACTATAATTTAAACAATTATTTATTTCATGTTAGTCAAGTTTTGTGAATACCGCTGTTGTGAAGTGTACCTCGGGTGCTAATAATGTTGTTAAACCATAGTTAAATGTACGAATACTAACAAAACTAGTCACTTGACACCTCTAACTTAGCTGTACGTAGGGTAGGACAATCGGCAAACTGTACATATTTGCGAACCAGAGGCATCTAGTCATTAATGTTAAGTTTATACATCGTTGTTATTAACTGCTGCTGTATATTTAATATTATCATTTTATTTAAAAATGTTTTCGTAATTTTATATAAAAGGAAAAACGAATAAATTGTATACAATAAACTTTATTGCAAAGAGAAACACTTGATTCCGTGATTAAAATATAAAGTGAATAATGAAAACAGGAATGTAATATACCAATTAAAAACATTTAACCGAATCAATATTTTGTATGATTTTAACAATAGGAAAACCCATACGCTAATATACTCCACGTGGTTCACGACTAGCTTTATATTTATGTTACAAATATTAAAGAGTCGTGCAACTAAGTTAGTATAAACATATTAGTAAACAAATGCATTGTATTTAGTCTTTGTTGACAAAAATTGAACGTATTTCTGTAGAGATGAAAACAAATAGTGTTTTACGTAAAATATATAAACTTCAAACAGTACTCTATATTCCAGTACATACAACAAAGCATCACCATATACCAATTAACAATAGTCCGCCGCAGGGCGAACCTTCTACATGCTGATACAAAAATAACTATAAAATATACTCTTATACACTAACCTTCAAAAATCCATCTAAAACAGTTCACCTGCTTGCAACTTGTGCGAAACATCGCACTAAGCAAAGGCACAGATAATTCAATATTTCATATAAAGTATAGAAAAAAGATCTTTAACATACCGTAACTTATTACGGGTTACTTCACTTAACATTACACAATGTTTGTCCTTAGGAACTACTTTTTTTTTTCTCAAGCTGCTGCTCAAAATATTGGACCATTTAAAACCATAGATTGTGGCCGGAATGTCTGCCTGCAGGAATGTTAATTTTGATAATTTATAGGCCAAATATCTATGATTGCTGATATTTCACAGTTAAAACTTTGTGCACAAACGATCAATATATAACAAGAACTCATTTACGAATCATATAACAATGGGAGTATCAAATCGATATAAAAGTTGAACAACGAGGCGAACGGGTAATCGATTATTCGTAGGTGGAACCGAGTTGATAATAATTGTATCACATTACATTAAGCGAGCCGTTGTTCTAGCCTAAAAATGGCTACTTCATTATGTTGCGTTTACACGGGCAACAATAGTTCTGTTGTGCAATACTCGGCGACCCTGAGCAATCTTCTGCTATTAGGTAAGTAGAGGTAAAATAACCGAATGGACTGTAGAAATTCCCACAAATAGCGCAATATTAGTTGCTCGTGTAAGCGTACCTGTGATGTAAGAACATATAAATTTTGACATAAAGCATATTATATTATTAACCGGTTACGTTTTCGCCCGCATCACGTCCGCTCGCCTACGGCAGCGTGCGGCGTTACGTCTTCAGCGGCTGCAGCGTTACGCCTTCAGCAGCTGCAGCGTTACGCCTTCAGCAGCTGCAACGTTACGCCTTCAGCAGCTTCAGCGTTACGCCTTCAGCAGCTGCAGCGCGGCGGCGCGCACGTGCGGCGCGGAGATGCCGAACATGTCGAGCAGCGCCTGCGGCGGGCCCGAGCGCGGCACGGCGCGCACGCACACGTGCTGCACGAGCGCGTCGCGCTGCATGGCCAGCGCCGACAGCACGGCCTCGCCTAATCCTCCTGGAATGACATCGGGGCTCTGTTAGTAGACTGTGAGCGTCTAATTCGAAATGTATATAAAAAAAACAATTTTAGCCGCCGACAAGTTTAGTGTAAACGCGGATCATTTGCGGCATAGACCATATCGGTTCGGACTATATTATATGCACGAGATATTTAATCACTTGCTGCTAATGCAGCATGTGTGATCCTACAACACCAACGTTTAAATGCGTATTATGCACAACAACAATAATATTTATCTTATACTGATTTATAATTTTGAGAAATGTTTAATATGCATGCACAGATTTTGAAAATAAAGTTAAAGACAGTCTCTTATGACATTTTCTTACTTCGTACTGCCGTCCCAAAAATCCACCCTGTATATTGATAATGTACTAACTTCTAAGTTTTGTACTACTCTTATAAAATAAGGAGTTTTCTTTTTGTACGTTTCTTTTATTACCGAAGATAGATATTGTGTTAGTAGGTTAATAGTATTCGTTTTCTTGTTAGTACTTGAATATATTGTCTGAATGCTACTGCCCACATCGCCCGACAGCGGGCGCGTGAGTACGACACACAGTTACTGTTGCACGACCACACACAATGTACTACAAACAGTACATCATTACATAACGCAGTGAGTGCTTCAAATATATTATCATAAGGTTAGATATTGGTACAAACAGCGGTGCAAGTTATAGATTAGTGTTAGTTAAGATTTAAGGACAGGCCAATAATATATTTAACTCTATATACTCCGTTGGTTTAGGTAATTAAAGTGATAAAATTAAAATATAGATGTATTATTATTTTATACTATTCCCCCTCTAAAAATCTTATTTTATTCACTGAAAACAGTGAATAAAAAGCACTTTTAGTCACTGTTTTGGTGTTTGAATTTAGAACACATCAATATATTCGAACTCCATCTCAATGCTGTACAACCTCCTTGGGAAAAAATACTCGATACAAACTTCGATGTGATTGGTTGACATTTTCGACAAGCATTAGAATAAAAACTGTTTTGTGTTCTTTGCTGTCATTAGTAAATTGGCACTATTTTAAATACTTTTAGTTGTATGAACACAAAGTTTAGTGTTACTTCATAATAAATCGATTGAAAATGTATTCAAGTGATGAAGAAGATGTGTTAACACCCGAGTTTATGAAAGAGAGGGCGGCCGATATAGTAGAAAACTTGCTACCCAACAAATCACGGCTGGTTTACGATGAGTTTTACAAGTGGAAAAATGAAAATCAAGCTTCTGGAACATTTTCAGTCTGTTTTCCTAACTTATTTTAATGAGTAGTCGAAGAAAAAGAAGTCATCGACATTTTGGAGTACGTATTCTATGCTACGGTGTACTATAAAAACAAGGCATAGCATTGATATAATAACATACTCGAAGTTGCAAGTTCTTTTTCTCGTAGTCATGGTATAAAGTATAGTATGCAACTCTTGCATAAAACGGATTTATATCGAGGGCCATGAATCACTCGCGTCGCTCAGGATTCTAACACTTGAATCAATCGCTATGCTCGTGATTCAATCATCATGAATCACTCCCTACTGTCGTGATTCAATCGTTAGAATCCTACACTTGCTCGTGATGCATCTATGGTCCTCGCTTTAAATCCGTCCTTTATTCACTAATTGCATAATATACTATTATAGCTGTTTTCATAAGATTTAAAGTGCTATTAAATAAAGTGTGTACTGACCAGCCTGGTAGTGGTCCTCTACGACCACGACTCTGCCGCCGACGGCCTTGGCGTGCTGTTGTACTGCGGCCTCGTCCAGCGGCTTGATCGTGAACGGGTCCAGCACACGCGCGTCGATACCTGCACCACACACATATTCATTCAATTCTAAATATTTTATTTCACATAAACTTACATGGACACTTATGTAACGTCAGGAACTAGGTGCACGGTTCTAAATGGTCGTTTCCTATGGAGAAGAGCCGGCAAAAACGCCACGGTTACTCTTCTATGAAGGGTTACGCTAGTCGCCACTCTTCCATGCAAACGTAGTATAGTGATTACTCGTCTGTTTGACGGTGTACCTACTACGTTCAAAACTAAAAATTATATTATATCATGAAAAGCCTCTATTATTAGCGGTGTTTTAAAAATCGTGGTGTCAAAAACCGCTCTCTATAAGGACTGCCATCATTATAATGGCGGCAAGGCTTTCTTAGGAAACCGTAGCTTAATTAAAGGTACATACCTACTTATATACGTAACTCAAAATCATCCTTCAGACGCTCAACCATGCTTGTTTATGCAGACTTGTCAAACTTGCAATTACATAAATGTAGGCACCTTTAAGACGATAAGCAACACAATATGCTTGTGTTAATAACAACTTTAAGTCACGTTATGTTGTGCATTACCTTCAGTCTTGAGCTTGTCCGCGGCGAGCAGACACTCGTGCAGAGTGACTCCCGCGCCGATCAGCAACACGCGGTCCTTCGCAGACTGGCGGACTATCTTAGCCTGACCCACCTGGAAGCGTGACGACGAATGTTAGTACACGATAATCTAGCAAGGGTATTAAAAGTAGGAGTGAATTTAATCATTTATGTCGATATTTGTTGTTTAAATACATTTAGCTTTGCAGAAAAATCAAAGTGAATAGACTAGAGTCCGCCTGACCAATCAGAGCTCGTCTGAAGCTTCTTAAAGTCCGAAAAATAAAAAAATAGCATATATTTTCTTGCATATTAGTAATATCAGATAGTTTGATTATTGACAATTAGGACCTAATGCACAAAGTTTCGTGATTTAAGTTTAAACGGTTAAATATAATGATTAAAACATTGACAGTGCATTTCTTTTACGTTTACCAAAGAGAACACTTATCTAAAACCATTTTTTATTTTCATTTTCATTGCCGCTTGTAACCATGACCGCCTTGATTGCCGCTTGTAACAATGCAACTTAAATAGTTTTTTCATTTTTCGAAATTCCACAGTTGATTTTATAGCAAAAGAAGTATTGTACGAGGGTCATGCCAAAAGAAATTAGATACCCAAATAATATATATATTTTTTTTCTTTATTACATGTATCAATCTTTTCGAAGGATTCACTCTGAGGACGTATACACTTTCCCATACGTCTGAACCAATTGGAAAATACCTCTGGCCACTCTTCCTTAGACACCTCAGCAATCTCGAAATTATGGGCAGTCGGCGCATTCTTTGCTTTCAAACCTTTTCCTCTTAAATTTTTTTTTGTTTCTTGGAAACAGATAAAAATCACAAGGCACTAGGTCAGGGGAATATGGTGGGTGAGGAAGGATAGACACGTTTTTTTAGTTAAAAAATTCGAGTGACGTGTGGGGGACCCAATTTCCTTGGTGCCCGAGAAGGTGCCAGATTCCTGACTGCGGTCGCTTGTCACACCAAGCTAATATTATTGTTCGAGGATAAACTGTTTCAAATATGTTAATAAATAACCAGCCTGTAAGATAGTGAATAACTTGCCAGTGTCAAACAAATCAGTAAAGAATATCTAACTTCTTTTGGCATGACCCATGTAACTCCTTCAAATATTTCCCATTATGTTTGATTGACGTAACGTCCGACAATGTGTTTACCTTGAAGACCTCGTCGTTGGCGTACAAAATGGCGGTGTTAGGTCTTGAGGTGCGAATGTAACAGATGCCCTTTGTGTTGGCGGCCAGCTCTACCGCGCGCTCCGTCGATACTGCGTCACTGCGGAGGATATAGTTCATAGTGTAAGACATCTTTTTAGGGTTCCGCAGTCAACAAGGAACCCTTATAGTTTCGTCATATCCGTCTGTCCGCGGTTTAGCTCAGAGACTCTTAGTACTAGAAAGGTGTAATTTGGGATGGGTATACATATAAATAAACACGGGAAGTGGTAAAATAAAATCATGAAATAACATTTTTTTAGGGTACCTCCCCCTTATACGGAAAGTGGGGATATAATTGATTTTAGTTGTTGTAAGACTTGAAAATGCGAACTTCCATACAAACATCTCCTATTTAACCCCTTTGAGGGATGAAATTCCAAAAATCCTTGCCCTTCGTTATTTCTGTAACTCTAGTGCAATATTTCATGCTTCTAGAGCCAGCGGTTTAGACTGTGTGCTGTGTGTCAGGGAGTGAATTTATTATAATACTAGCTGCGCCCCGCGGTTTCACCCGCGTAAGTTTCGATCCCGTGGGAATATCGGGATAAAAAGTATCCTATGTCCTATTCCAGGTCATGGTCTACCCATGTGCCAAATTTCATCAAAATCCGTTCAGCCGTTTTAGCGTGAAAGCGTAACAAACAAATAAACAAACAAACTCATTTTCGCATTTATAATATTAGTTAGGATTGTTACAAAAGTAGACTAGAGCCCGCGGATGAGTTTATGCGTCGTCTGTCAGTCAGTGATTTAAGAAGTTTATGAAGTAGGTTCCGAGTGTGAGTGTAGTGTACTCACGAGGGGTAGAACACCGTGGCCGTGGGCACGGCGCGGAACAGTGCGATGTCCTCCAGCCCCATCTGCGACGGGCCGTCCTCGCCGATGGACACGCCGCAGTGCGAGCCCGCCAGGTTCATGTTGGACTGGCTGATGGCGCCCATGCGGATCTGCACACAGTGACGCGTTACGAACACAACTGGCGACATGTGGGTGTACTATGGTGGCTGACCCGTCGAGAATTACAAGCGGTTATGTGTGTAGTAACACATTATTTATACGTACTTTGTGAAAACTCATACTGTCTTTTGAAGGAGATGCGTTAAAGTAGTCCGCGAAATTGAAACTTTCTTACAGTTTTGGCAATTTGCAGGTCAGTGATTGTGTCTTGACCTAATATGATTCTCAAGAAAGTTGCATTTGTGATAATTCTGTAATAAATTTTTTGTTACGGTCGCGAATTATATTTCGATGAACATTGAACCTGACATTAACCTGTAAATTACAAAATAACGTAAGAATGCTTGAATTTCGTGGGTTATCCTGGCGCTTTCGCCTTAAGGGTCATAGTAGACACGATACTTCGGCGACTAGCGATTTTACGAAACTCGATACACCAAAAGCGATCACCAGACTGATGCCGCGGTCATAAAACGTTTGAGTAGGACGGTGAATATTCATTAGTCTCGCTCTTACATTTGATGACCTTAGTCTGCCGCGAAAGATGACATTTAGTAAAGTTAAAGCGGGAACTAAACAGAGTTCACGATTTTTTTTTTAATTATTGTTTTAGTACGTTAATAATAGTAAAAAAATCTTGTTAGTACTTATAATGATAATTTATCGTAATTATCGCTTGTCTGAATGCTACTGCCCACATCGCCCGACAGCGGGCGCGTGAGTACGACACACAGTTACTGTTGCACGACCACACACAATGTACTACAAACAGTACATCATTACATAACGCAGTGAGTGCTTCACATATGGTAGGTTAGTATCATCATCTCATTATTTTCTTGCCCTTATTTTAGTTTATTTGGGGCATTATGTCTTTTTTACTCTATGTTAGTTTATGATTACTCAAACAGTGGTGTAAGTTTAAAAAGTAGTAGAAGTTTAAGTTTGACTTTTAATTATTCTATTAGATTTCTGCCCCAGTGGCTATTGACTCTGCGATCATGATTTGATATCCATATCCGAAAATCACACGTGACTGTTTCAACAATGAACTTAATTTCACCCTGACTACACATTCACCAGATCATTAATTTGACTGGCAATATTTTGGTCTGCTGGAACGCCTTTCGTAATGTCGAGCATGTCAGACACGTCGAGGGGCGGGACTACTGCTGCCAGCTCCTCTTAAAGCAGTGTTATAGTAATATTACTTCACAGTGGGAAATACATGGAATACATATTATTTTAATATAAATACTAATAATACTACTATACTACAGTAAGAAGAGTTGGTACAGGTACTGGACCTGACACCGCCCCCCTCCCCCCGAAGTCGTGAGACCTGCCTATCAAATAATAAGCTAGAAAATTACAAACTTATGCTCAAGTAAGACAGGAATTTCTTAATTCCGATGGGAACGGGTGTACCCAGCTTTAAGCCTAAAGAGGGGCACCCCTTAGCCTATAGACCTGCCAGCCCTCACCTATAGACCTGCCAGCCCTCACCTATAGACCTGCCAGCCCTCACCTATAGACCTGCCAGCCCTCACCGATAGACCTGCCAGCCCTCACCTATAGACCTGCCAGCCCTCACCTATAGACCTGCCAGCCCTCACCTATAGACCTGCCAGCCCTCACCGATAGACCTGCCAGCCCTCACCTGGTCGAAGGTCCTGCCAGCCCTCACCGATAGACCTGCCAGCCCTCACCTGGTCGAAGGTCCTGCTGAAGAAGGCGGCGAAGGTGGACACGAAGACCACGGCGCGGTCGCGACACGCGGCGCCCGTGGCCACGCCCACCAGGTTCTGTTCCGCGATGAAGCACTCGATGTATCTAGGAACAATCACCATTGCTTTAAAATATCACTCTTATAATCAAGTCAGTATTCCTCAAAGCAATAGGCCGAGATGTATTATACCGGTTTTAAAACACCCATCACGAAGCCGTAATGTACGCATTCTATACATCAAACTAAGTAACTTAGTGCAGTTGCTGGGAAACGATTTTTATTTTTAGGGTGAAAATCCGCTGTTTTCGGTTGTGCGCAATGTAAAGCACGAAAACCACTGTCTAATGGGTGCATATGGTTCAGATTTCGACAGTATTTAATGTTATAACATTTAAAACTTGATTTCGAAAGAAAATCGCAAAAGTTGGAACTTTGAGCTTCAATATTTTTTTTTACTGGACCATACCTGGGAATCTTATGGTTACGGAGAGTTAACCAGAATATTTCCAGGCATGGTTCAGTAAAAAAAAATATACCATAATAACGGGAACAACATGTGACTGTATTTTTAACACGTTATTTAATTTTTAGGTTCTACGGAGACGTTTTTGTCGTAGGTATAAGTAAACAAGATCTTTTTCGAATATTTTAATTAGTTGGTGATAATATAACTGTAGTTGTGTTCTGTACATACCTGTCAGGGTACGCGTTGCGCAGTTTGTCACTGAAGGTGGAGTTCTTGGTGTCGCCGTCCAACGCGATCACACTGGGGATCAAACAACACATGATTTTAAATAGTAAGACATTTTTTACTTGTAATAATTATAATACATGTTACAAAATTCAAGTAACTGTCAAGAAACACAACATGCAAGCACTGGTCGTAAATATAGCACATTGAGTTTTACAAAATCTTCTTTTGAAGCTCTATATGTCTTGTTATTACCGGCCGGGTATTGTATAAAGCAGTTTTTTTAAATGGCGTTCAGTTACTGCTAAATCTATGACATCAGTCTGTATAATACAAAAGGTATCATAACACATTATGCTTCATTGCGCCTTATTTTCACAATAAATATTAACAATTTATTTATAAGATCTGAAGCTATAAATAGTGTTACTAAACACGTCATCATCATTTGCCTAGTCTTTCCCTACTATGTTAGGGTCAGTTTCCAGTCTAACCGGATGCAGCGGACTAGCCTTTTACATGAAGCGAGTGGTCCTAAGCACATGGTGTTCTGTAACTTTTTTTACCCTCGTAAAATATCCTAAAAAGTGTATTATAGTATTAGTCGAGTTTTTATGTTTATCTTTAAAGCGGTTGTCTGAATGCTACTGCCCACATCGCCCAACTGTGGGCGCCTCCCTACTATGTTTCGGTCAGCTTCCAGTCTAACCGGATGCAGCTGAATACCAGTGTTTTAAAAGGAGCGAGTGGTACCAAACACATGGCGTTATTATAGTTTTAGTAAAAAAAGGTGTTAATAAACAAATATATTAGACAAGTTTTTTTTTTAAATTTAGTATACAGGCAAAATATATTAATTTCCATTACACTGCCAAAATTCGTTTTGATCGTGTGTGTAATTTTACTTTTTGAGCTTATGGCTTAGGAGAGTGACGTAAAAGAATTGGTAAAAACACTCACAAAATTGTTTAAAGTAGTTGCAAGCTGTATACCAAATAACTTGTTCGACTGTACATAGTTATGCCTTTTAAAAATGTAACTATGTACAATTTTTAAAACGCTTGTCTGAATGCTACTGCCCACATCGCCCGACAGCGGGCGCGTGAGTACGACACACAGTTACTGTTGCACGACCACACACAATGTACTACAAACAGTACATCATTACATAATGTAGCGAGTGCTTCACATAATATGTTAGTTTATGGTTAGTACTTATATTCCATTCATAATGGTTTGATAAGAGTAATCAAACGGTGTTCATTAGTCAAGTAATATTGGGGTAAGTACGCTGTTAGTGTTACATTAGTAATGGTTACGATTTAAATATTAAAGGCTTGCTTGATTTCGTAATGTTAACACAAAGCGTTTCTGAAATGCCAGGTAAGGATGAATTTGACCATAAATAGATAAATTTCGAGAAACCGGGATAATTTGGTTGGGTTGGTAAAGGGAGGAGTCACGGAGAGACAAGGAGTTAATACGCAAGCAGCTAACTTGCAACATTATTTAACATTGTGAGTGTGCTCAGTATTCTATTCTTTTAGATCACTTCTTAAGTGGTGTTCACTGGAATCACTAGTTAGGGGCTTTGGGTTTAGAGTAAAACCACCAAATTATCAGACAATAACTCAAAGGGAACGTCTAGCACCTTTGAGTTATGTGCTACATGGGATTGTATATCACATAAAGGAACTATGTAAAAGAATATTCATATATTTATTTATCCTCCTACTGGAACACCATATACCCATTACACCAACGCAGCAAAAATTTTCTTCATCTCCTATTTTTTATCCATCCTGTGTGCAGTGCGCATCGAATGCCAAAAGCTTAAAAATTACGCACACAATAAACATGAATATTGGCAGTGTAGTGGAAAGATATTTACCTGTATACCAAATAGCATGTTCAATAGCATGCATGCATGTAAATAAAACCGTAAGAAAAACTCACCGCATATTAGTATCAGCGATCTTCTTCAAGCCAGTTCCGTAAGCAAGGCGGGTAGCGACCAGCTCGCCGGCCTTGTACGCGGGCGGAGACGATAGCGTGATGTCGCCGATGTGCACCTTGGGAGCCTCGCTGATGGGGGGCTTGGCTTTCAATGTGATGGTGTTGTTCTTGATCAGGGATTGTAAGTGCTGTGGAATGTATGGGACGATTACTAGACTGTAATACGACATATAACGTCACGTCTGCTATCCCTGAAAGGTTTGTAAGCGACGCAATTCGTATTGGTACTTTTTGTTCCAGGCTGAGGCTGCTATTGAGAAATTCCTTTTTTTTAACAAATTGCTTAACCTGAGAATTGGATTTAGGAGCCCAAGCTCAGCATTCGCGCTTGGAACCACTATACTGAGGTAGTCAATGATGCCTCTATGAAATAAATACACATGTCTGAATGCTACTGCCCACATCGACCGACAGCGGTCGCGTGAGTACGACACACAGTCAATGTTGCACTCACAGATAATAATGCATTATAATTTATTCATGCATTATTTGATATATTGTAGTCAGTGCAGAGAGAGAGAGAGATTACAAAATGGTTCAGTAGTTTTTGAGAATATTGCGGACTTGTATACATGCCAAGATTGGTCTTTTGACGAACTTCTTTCTGGACGAAACAACAGAATGCCATTGTCGTACTTAACTCAAGTCGTCTCATTTTAGCGACTAGAGTGCGTTTCATCCTATGCCGTAATGTTGGATCCACCGTTGTGGGACCAATACGAATACGCTACGCCGCCGCTAAGGTGCTACCTAATAGGTCCGTTTTTTTTTATTTAACATTGGAGCCAACTTTATGGCAGAGGAACTGTTTGATGAAACGCACTCTATCAATGTCAAAAAATTGACAAAAATGCGGATAAATTAAGTTTTTTTTTGACAGATTCGAGACTGAAATTAGAAAAAATACGAAACGAACGAACGACAAACGGGAGAATTCATGTTATTAAAAATACGGGTATTTCGTCTCAGTTGTGTTGTCCAGCCCAGAGGCCCTAGACAAAGTGAAATTCTATCAGCGATAACGATGATCGAAAAGGCAAAAATATATAGGACTGAAATAAGCTATCGGAAAGCTTATGTCAATCTTGTTGAATGTCGTTGTAGAAATACGAAACGCTTTCGAAGCGATTGTCACTTGTCTAGACCCTCAGGTTTGTTTTGTGATAAACTATTGGCAAAGTTTAAGTAACTATTAGAAAAAAATCCAATCAGGTTTTAAACATACCTTAATAATCTTGTCTCCTTCCCCTCCCAGGGCCTTTCCATGCCAGTTCTCCAGATCCTCAATGCCGGGGAAGCCTTTACCCTTGAAGGTCTTGGCGACGATCGCGGTGGGCTTGCCGGCCACGGAGGCGGCCTCGTCGAAGGCCTTCACCAGCTCCGACACGTCGTGCCCGTCCACCACCAGGGAGTGCAAGCCGAACGCCTTCATACGGGCGTCGTAGACATCCAACTGGGGAAGATTTTTGTGGTGAATACATTTAGAGATGGTATAAATTAAACAATAGGGTGTTCTTTTAATTTTTTCAGACAAACTCAATGTAATACATGACAAAGTTCTAATTCCATTTTTTTTGTTTTTTTTCTGTCTATGTTGCCATGGTGCAAAGAATTCCATATACCTACACCCAAAAAAAATAGGATATTGTTATCACTTAGAAATCAACATGGACAACATTAGATTGCTAGTTATGTATACCCCATTTGAAATAAGATTAGACATTAAAACAAACCCTTTTACAGTCAGTTCAACCGATTTTGACTTCTATACCGTAGGCCTAAGGATAGCATTAAAAGCAAAAAAAGTTACACAATACTAACTATCTACTGCGGCTGCCATTTGTCATGCCACCAACTTAATAGAATTCAAAATCGGTTGAATGGAATGTAAAAAAGGCTTATCTATACGTCTAATCTTATTTCAAATGGAGTATAAGTGGCAATGAATGTGAATTATCTAAGATTCTGAATTCAAGTATTTTAAAGTATTTTAAAAGAAAAAATCCACTTTAAAATTCAGAATCAGAATCTCTTGGGTTGATGAGACGTCTATGTGTAAGTATGATATAAGAATAATGCTTGGTTGTTGACAATGATTTGATAGGTTGGTAGACAGATAACATTTACTTCTGTAACAGGTTTGCAGTTGGCAGAGACCAAATGCTTTTTCCAATGATGTTTAGCTTAAATTGTACCACATTTACAATGATATTACAAAGCAAAATTCGTAACATTACATGTCATCACATTAGTTGAACGATCAATATTAAGTATTTTTCCCACTTAGTATATTTCGACGATGTTTTAAGTTACTCCGTCACTGTTATTTACATACTACCACAAATAAAAAGTGAAAAATACAAACTTTTTACAAAAAAAAAGTTTTTTTTTTTAAATTGAGAATATTTGGTAGCCAGTTCCTATTAATTCTCGTCATTAAAAAAACACTGAAATATACGCTTCGTCATTCAGTTTCTAAAACCGTCGGCATCATCATGTTATTTCATAAATAAAAGATGACATAACTGTATACAAGGTCATGACTAGCACCTTCTTGAAGTAACCGCATTTGGACAAATATGAATGATCATTGATCGATTGAATCATACTCGTTATAGTCGTAATCAAATGTCCGTATCACATAACATAACATGGTTACCTACTAAACACAATGTTATCTAATCGGGTAGTACAGGCACAAAAGGTATAATCTGGCACTACTTATGCCGAGCCGGCCCAACACTCGCTGTGTGTCGCTAGCTGATTGTGTATTACTTTATATGTTGCACTAAACTAAAAATATGTTGCAAGCATAAGAACATTGTTCGTGTCAAATTAAGTTGAAATAGAACTTCCTTTTAGCAAAAGCCAATTAGCTATGCAAGGATAAGGATCGTGTCAAGTAGCATTCTGTAGTTTGAAAGAGTAAGACTTTATGAAAGTGTTCCTTATAAAGGCCTGAATTTCTAAATGAATGTCCGATTATTATAGCGCGAAAGCGTCTTTTCCCTGTTGGCGTTGGCTTCCAGTCTAACCGGATGCAGCTGAATACGTGTTTTACGTGGAACGAGTGGCGCCAAATACATGGCGTTCTATAACTGTTTTCTACCGTAATATAATATGTAATTATTATAGATAAAAATAAAATAAAAGTGTTAATAAAAACATGCATTATTACAAGTTTTTTCTTGTATTAGTATGTTCGTTTATTTATTTTGTTTCTTATATTTTTACATTTTTAAATATTTTTTTAAATCAATTATTATGTTATTATTAGTATATTATTATGCCTTTTAAAAATGTAACTATGTACAATTTTTAAAACGCTTGTCTGAATGCTACTGCCCACATCGCCCGACAGCGGGCGCGTGAGTACGACACACAGTTACTGTTGCACGACCACACACAATGTACTACAAACAGTACATCATTACACAACGCAGTGAGTGCTTCACATATGGTAGGTTAGTGTCTGGTTAGTAAAAATACTCTATAAAAAAAATAATAAGAGCAATCTAACGGTAATGATTAGGATAGTAATACTACTACTACTGATACAACAAGAAACGAGATAATTGTTGCTGTCAAATTATGTTGAAATAACACTTCAGCATAGAGGCCTGAATTTATGAAAGTAATTCAACAATTTTGCCTATTGAAACTTGTCCCACACAGCTTATGACATATTCAAGTGGAAAGTTAATCTAGTGAGGACTATCAAACACATAATATAACTAGGACATGAGGCAATGACGGAAAAGTGAAATAGAATTAAATCTTCTTTTCTTTTCATTTCAATTACGTGTTTGTGAGTTCCTTCTGAATAATTACAGAGGAAAGCATATCAAAACACTGTTTCCCTAAAACATGTCTACACCAAGGCCTCTAATTGTTTTTTGCCGTCGCCAGCCTACTTTACCTATGTGTTCAATTTGTGCAAAATAAAAATAAAACTGTTGTTTTTTCTTCCACATACCTGATGCTGCAGCGAGGTAGGCTCGGACTGGCCCAGCCGGTTGACGTCGAAGATGACCACCAGGTTGTCTAGCTTGTAGTGACTCGCGAAGTGCAGCGACTCCCAGATGCTGCCCTCGGCCGCCTCGCCGTCTCCTACCAGGCAGTATACCCTGGAATGCGGAAAATTTTTGTTTAGGGCTAGAGGACAAAAATAGCCATCTCCCTTGGGCTTTGCCGAAGTCGGGTTGAATGATAAAAAAAAAAGGGTCTGTAAGTAGGTATGTGTTCCCATCAGTAGCTTTCCAATTTTGCGGGATAGAGAATGTATGAAGTGGTATGGAATTTTTACATTTATTATTATTACATAATCTATTTTAAAAACTCCTACTTATTTGTAATCCACATCCTCACCTGTAAGGCGCCTGGTCGAAGTACTTGCCGACATAGGCCATGCCGGCTGCCACAGCGAGCCCTTGTCCCAGCGAGCCAGTGCCCACATCCACGAAGTTCAGACGAGGAGTAGGGTGGCCCTCCAGGTCGGAGTCCAGCTTGCGAAGGTTCTTCAGGTCCTCTACGGGGAAGAGGCCGGCCTCAGCCCAGGCCGCGTATAGGATGGGGGCGGCGTGACCCTGTCAAGGTGAAAGTAACTTTAGTGATAACACATCTTCAGTTCCCGCTGCAAATTAAATATATCTATAGAGTACTGAAAAATAAGTTCAATAAAGTATTGAGTAATTGCATATAAGTGTAGGACAGGTAATCCTGAATGCATCAATAAGTATGAACGTAGCTATGAATGCAAAAGAAACCGTGTAATGTGTCACGTGTAAAACAGAAGAGAGATAGGCAATGAAGGATGGTAGAAGATGGGGAGCTAATGAGTTAACGACGTCAACATTATTATAATTCTAAAGTTTTTAAAGATATTATTCCGGTGATACTTTCCCACATGTCACAAGTCATTAGTTTAAACTTACATCAAGGGAATAATATTTACATTACACGATTAAAATGCAAGACACATTAGCCCTCACTATCAAAATGCAAGAAATTTCTAAATAAATCTTGATACCTAGAAACAAATCACTGCAATACGACACTTGAGCGCAACATGACACGGCTCCAATTGAATGGAGACGTCGCGATGTCTCTGTTATGTTATGATGGTGCATTTTATAACATGCAAGATAACATAATCAAGATACCGCATTGCTTTGCCGAGGTAAGACTAGGTAATATAAAACATAAACCTCCTATCGCAGTCGGAAAAATGCAAACATATCAGATTAAAAGTATAGAGGTGCAATGGTGCCCATGGTAAGATTGAACTTGTTATACGGGCAACAGAGTGCACTTCACATTCTTATTTTGAATATTGTGTAGTCGACCTCGTAATTTCTTTACCACTTTTGACAAAATCTCCCAGAAAATCGTAACTTCACTAAGAATGAAACTACCTCCGTCAAATTGGTCTTAAAGCAAACATTGACCTTTACGTTTTATGACATGCAAGGGACAAAGGTGGGAGCGCAGTTACGAAGTCGACTATACAGTTGACCGGACCCTAGAGGTATGTAGATATAAAAGACATAGACAATAAATTCTATTCTAAGTAGTATTCTACCTTGGAAAGAATGAACCGGTCGGCCGAGGCGTCGCGGGGTGCGGAGATCTTGTAGCGCATCGTGTGGAAGAACAGCACGGACATGATCTCTGCCATGGACGCGCATGATGTCGGGTGGCTGTCAACAAGAGAGGTGTTGTTAAACGAGCAGTAGAAACACAACTTTAGGTCGCTTTACATAAAGCTGAAATTGGTATAACGGGTGGCTACCAGAAGTTTTGTTAAAGGAACAGTAAAACTTAACTTTAGGTTGTGTTACGAATAGCTGAAATTAGTGTAACATGAGAGTATTCCTAAATCATAGCAAGATTCGTATGTTGATTCAGCCTTGGCGATGTCTGTCGGTCATTCACCTTTGATTTCAGTTGATACATAATAATATGAATGAATTGTTTTATTTTGTCGAAATAGAATACTGTCCTTTTTTGTGCAAAACCTTTTAACCATGACCAAGTGATGTAGACCGAGACTTTTTAAAAAGGTACAGAAACTTGTTTTAAATTGTAACAAGTAGGTCTAGGTAGCAACAACTACTTATAATGAGCTACGTTTTATATCACAACTTTCACAAAATAATGACTGTTTGTATTAAATATATGTTTAATACAAACAGCTACAACAATAGTATTAATAAAAACAAAATTTTGTAAAGAAATTATAAATATTAAAAAAGTACTGCATCGACCGGGAATCGAACCCGGGCCGCCCGCGTGGCAGGCGAGCATTCTACCACTGAACCATCGATGCTTACACAATAGGCTCGAAATTACGATTTGGTCTCAAAATAATAACAGCCGCACGGGTCAAGCTACGTAGTAAAGCTACGCCTGTCGTGGTCGGTTCGTGGATGGGTGACCATCCGGGTATCGTAGGTATCATGTTCATGTTAATGAATAAATAGTTATCATTACAAGGCCGCAACATACAGCAAATCATTATAGCACCACTTAAAGCACGTACACTGTACATAGTAACTCGTTAAGCACGTAATAAATAAAGTAAACAAGTGTGTGAATGCTACTGCCCACGGCCGACAAGGCATCGGCGTGGGTACGACAAACAGATTGATGTGGCACTGAAACTATACACTCATCTATGACATGCAGATTTTGTGTAGCTTTGAGTTTTGGTGCTGAAACATTACCATTTAAGAACTATGACTAAAATAGTCTTATATAATGGATGGTGGACTATGAAGGTGGTTTATTTCAAGGAAGGGGTTTAATGTTTTATGGGATTTACCAGTTTTCACTAACCATAGGCGACATCTAAATGAATACCTAAATAAATGCGCGCTGTTGGATTTTCAATGCTCGGGTTACAGTTGAAAGTTGAAATATCAACAGGGCGTTATTTAATATGCATTTATTTAGGGAGCCCCTATCGCCTAGAGTCCGTTTAAACGGGAATTAGATACTTTTTTATTGGTCTGAGATAAGCATAATATGATCTAAAAAAAACCTACTTCCTGCTAATTATGATTAATTTATGTATTATTAATACACCAATGAATCATTAGTCTACAAATGAACTACACGACAGATTCTTTACAGACAGAAATTGTGCAGTGTTTTGTACATATTATATTATGCGAAAACATTGCTATGCCCTTGTGTTGCATAGAAAGTCAAAACAATTGGTCATCCACATTGAGTCATGAGCACATTACAACCAAATAATTAGAGCTCATTTGAGCTAAAAACATACTCATACATAACTTTCCCATTCATATTTAACAGTCATGTTACAAACCTAAACAAATTGTCTTGGAATAAATAAAAATCAATATATTACTTCATCTATCATTATATGATTATATCTGTTTATGAAAGTGTAATAACTTTACATTCCTTTATAAGATAACATCTACTGATATGAGTATTGTTGTCGCAGTAACTATTATCTGTGTCAAGATATTATAATAGAATAATGATAAGTATTTCATGGTTGTTACTGATGCTGTCCTTCAAAGAGCTGGATTGCCTAGAACTTGCTCAGATTTCATGTATGAAGACTTGATGAGGCAAGTAGTCAGGTTAATGAATTGTTAATTAAATTGAGATCCTACATTAATTTGTTGTGTTATAGCAATTTTATCCAATTGCCAAAGAATGACAATAATTGTGATTTGATACAACCAGTTTAAGTTGGTAGTTAACTTGCATAACAATTCATTTCTCTGATTGAACATTATTGTTTTTTTTTGAAGTCGGTGGTTTTTTTTTTGTAAAAAGGTTTTAATTTTCACATTTTAGTTGTGGTACCTAACTACCTACCCCACACAAATTCGAGTACAACTACCTGCTATGTAAATAACAGTGACGGTATAACATAAAACATTGTCTACACATACTTAGTGGGAAAAATACGTAATAATGAAGCTAACTCAAAAATACGCAAGCAAAGTTAATAAAATTTATGAGAGGGACCACCTCTGAAGCATGACCAAACAAAAAATCATTAAAATCGATTCTAAAGTGGCGGAGTAATCGCGCAACAAACACACATAATCAGTTAACTGATGGACAAACAGAGGAGTCTTGGGAAGATCTTGTAATTTGTGTGCATGTGCTGGATCTCAGAATTTCATGGCTCAACCAACAGCTAAGACAAATAAAAACATCATCTGCTTGTGGTGGCACAAGCAAGTGATCATCTTCTACCTAGCCTTTTCCCAACTATGTTAGGGTTGGCTTCTAGTCTTACCAGATGCAGCTGAATACCAGTATTTTACAGGGAGCAACTGTCTATCTGACCCCCACAATCCAGTTACTGGGTAATACAATACCCCTTTATTATTGCTTTAAAGATAATTCGGTGTTCCTTTCCCATTTTTTACAGAATTATATTTAAACTATTAAATAAATAGATTACCGTCAGTAACCTTAACTTGACATTACGGAGCACCTCGACAGTTGTCTGCTATCAGTTGACCCTCTGTGTTACATAACTATGTTATTAAATCTTATAGATAACTGAGTTAATATTAACTTAATGATTGAACGGAAACAAGCCGGAAAGTGTTATGCAAGACAGACTTTACTAGTAAGCATTCTCTTCCATATAATATTTATGTGTTAGAGTCATACACATTCACACTTGTGAATATGCATGCTGCATTTCTCATAATCATAGTACCTCATATGTTTTAGTAGACTATGGAAGGCTGACTAGAAAATTTAAATATTTTAATTCATTGAGTAAGTAATTGCTCAGACTGACTATTTTAGATTTATTATTATTTACTGTTAGTTTCAACTTTCAGCAATATGATGATGATACATGACAAATCATGATTTGGCAAATAATATTAATATTTGGCAAATGTATGAAACTTCTCAAGAATCATGACAAATATACACAAAATAGAAAGCTGATGCAATCTAAACATTTAAGTTAAAAGTAGTTTAATTATGTAATATCTTATCTGATAAGAACTCATTAAGTCTATTATTGCAAGTACCACAATGATTGCATTCAACTTGATTGAATGCTTGGTTGCACTCAGCATTCTTATTATTGGCTAGTGACTAGAAGGGTAATCACAGTTTGCAGAAGTTATAAACACTAAAATTAGAATGAAATTGTTATTATGAAGGCCATGATTTTAATTAAAGTATTTCAGCAAGTCTAACAAACACCACATTGTGAGAAATAAACAAGAAAAAAAGTTGTAGTTTTATTTGATGAAATAGGTACACAAGTTATGGAAAATTCTTATTAGCTTTAGGTAAGTACTTAACATGCATAACTTAATCCAATACAATAAAACAATCGATTTCTGATAGTGACACAACATTAAGGGCGATGACCTTGGGGCCATGGCGTGATAGCAACGGCTTCGCCAATCACGTGGGCGCGTCCTAACCTATAATGGAAAATTATGAGACCAACGCCGACAAACGTAACGAAAGTGCGAAAGAATTATTATGCAAATGACCTATGAACCCAACGGACTGTGATGCCGGCCGGCGATACATGATAAACCGCATAATTATTCCAAAATACAAGAAAAAATATTGAATTATGCCAAACTGTCGACTGACCTTGTTGATTTTGTCCAATTTGTTGTTCAGATAGAGGAAAAATAGTAAGAATATATGCTAAAAGATTCTAATAGGCACGAAATCGGCAAAATAACCTTCATTGGACCTTCAATGAAGCGGCGAATGTAATATATGGATAACCACTCACCCCGATTTGGATGCGTTAGTAGCAACGATACTGTCGATCCTCAGCTTGTTGGCGATGTCTTTCAGTGCCTGGATGTCAACGTTCTTGTCGCCTTTCATATTGGATATGTTTTTAGCGTAAGTTATTCAAACAAAAACTATTAACCACGTTGTTTACGACCGGTCGCTTGCCCGCCGCCGGATTCAATGACAGACAAACGCCAAACAAATGACAACAGCTGTCACTTTATACGTGCTTTTTTATCTATCGGTCAACGAACTGCGATAGCATTATTGCAACAGGTGGTTAATTATACACTTTCAAAATAAATTCAATAACTAAGTATACTATAAATTAAGAAATATTATATTAAAAATATTTATTCATATTTGTCTCAAATTAAAATGTTAAGTGCTGCTATCTATATAAGAACAGAATAGTTACCACTTTTAACTAGTGTTGCTGTTGAAGCAGAGATGGCGTTAATACAATAAGTAATTAAAAGTGGTTAATATTCTGTTCTTATAAAGATAGTAGGGGGCCTAAACCGGCCACATTAGCAATTCCTCTAAAAGCAGTTCATTTCCTGAATCCCAAGCTGTCATTAGCAATTCCTATAATTTGACACAAAAGCAATTCATATTATGTGGACCATTTTACGAATCTCCATAGAAAACTGTCAAACAGATGAATTATTTCGTAATATGAATCGCACGCAGATCATATTATGAATTGTAAGTTTGTGACATTATAAGATGAGTCATAATATTTTCCTATTATGATTCTGCCAAAGTGACTGTTTTAGGCCCAGCAGCAATAATTAAAAATAATATATATTGTTTAATAATAGGTCGAGACAGGAGTACATTATGAACTTTTGCATTAATATTAACCTAAATGGACAATCACCGCTAATCAGCCGCCTGCTACCTATGTAAGGTGTATCTTTTCATTCACGAAATCTCTTAAGGGTTCATTGTACTCATTATGAAAAACTTTGAAATCGCGAAAAAAAACAGCTGTTTCCCTGTTTCCTACATTTTGACGAGCTATGCAAACATAAATATAAGTAAGGAAAGGCTGTTTTTTTTTCGTGTGTTTTTTATATACCTACTTATGATGTACCTTTTATGTTGAGTTCGATCGAAGGCGGATATTTTTTCCGAAAACGGGAGCAAATTTCGGCCTGATTTGCATTTTCTACCGCAACCAAAAAGAAAAAAAAAAGATTTTTTGGTTTCTATGGGATATTCACTTCATTTTCTGGGCTTCTGGTTATTCCTAATGGAAAAACCAATAAAACTACACCCAACCTCGAATCGAATCCTAGATCCCTCTGGCCAAATTACTAATCGGATATCGTGTTTCCTAAGTTATTATTCCCACTGGTAACGAACAGTCTCATAATGCCTTTAATTTCATGAAGACAAATGATTATGAAAACGGAAAACATTTAAGAAACGTTCAAGAAAAGTCGTTCAGAAAAATATACCAAGCGTCAAATAACCAATAGCATTTGTATTAAAAGCACTTGAACATTGTTTGAGTAATATCCGCCAAACGACGCGATCAAACGCCTGTCATATTGAATTGAATCCGAACTACCGGGCGCGGGGACATCACTACCACAACCTTACATTTACACCCATCATCACTCTTAACAGAACCTCTCAAAGCTCAAAATTGATAAAACCAAATTGATAAAAACATCATATACATGACAAAGTTACCCTTGCAGTTGTCCAACTCTAATTACATGGAGATTAGGGTTGGTTTTCCAGTGGTGGTGTGTAGTGTGTAAGGTGGTGGAGTTTACGATAAAACGAGGGTGGCTATTCTAAATCGCGCTGACGTATCAAGCCGGACCTTTGTTCACCTGACTCTGTTGGCATAGTGTGGATGAGACGACAATGTTACGAGAATTATTATGTGGATTGTTTTTGATATTATTTAGGACGTTTTTCCTAACTTGGAATGACTCAAGTTATAAAAAGCCAGATAAAGTCTACTAAAAGACATAATTATCTTCTAATGCTTGAGAATATTATAATTTTTAAAATTTTCGTCTAGGATTACAGTTTTTCCATTATCGAACCTTGCCAATCAATCAATCAGCCTAGCCTTTTCTCAACTATGTTGGGATCAGCTTCCAGTCTTACCAGATGCAGTTGATAACTATTTTACATAAACGAACCTTGCCAAAGATCATAAAATTGATTTATTAATTTACTTAGTTTCGAGAAACAAGAAAATAGCTTAGGTATCATATACATTAAATCAAGCAATCATTCTTGTATTACAAAGCAATACGAAAAACTGTGGTCAATGATCATGTCTTCAAAATCCCATCGCTTGTCCATCTCGCATTGCCATTTGCTACGTCATAGAGGATACTCAGCTACGCGACTACGCCGCTGCGCCGCTACGCAGCTACGACGCTACGCGAGCATAACGGAAAAACGCCGTCTGATAAATAAATATTAAAACAATAAAACTGTTGTCTATGGGCAGGGAAATGGCCGCGCTGGGCACACGGTGGCAATGGTGACCATGATTGCGAAGGACGGGGGATGGTTTCCCCATCACTAAATCAGTCAATGAATGTTTGAAAAATGAAAAAAGAATGGTCATGATGCCGACTCTTTTACGCGATATACACATTGATTTCACTTAATATAGGTAGGTATTACCTATCTACGTGATTTTCGTTATGCCCTTTGGTTTCTTCTAATATAAGGTAAGCTACAAGCATCTGTATTTAGGTACCTACACACGTAAAGCCGTGATAAATTACTTTTTCGGAATAATAATAGTGTGGTTGAAGACAGTACGTTATGTATTTGTATAGTTCGTCACTTTATCCTCAAACTTCCTTACTCCATGGTGCATTCAGATTGGGGCATCTCTGTTGGGGGGTGGCTCACAGGGGGAGGGGGGAGGGCGCGTTCGATGTTCTGTTTTCAAATTCAATTGGCCGCTGTCCCGGGGCGATCTTTCTCCGCGCGATTCCGAATTGAATATCAATAGAACGATACGACGAACGATTGTATGGACATGGCCGGTCATTTTTATGAGAGATTGTTTTCTGACACAGTTTCTCATACTTAGATTAGATTTTTATGGATAGGCCTTCTGTATTGCTAGTTGGATGATTAATAAGAAAACTGGATTTTACTTATCTATCTTTTGTTTTTTATTGTGCTTAAAAATTTTCAGTATGGTTTGTACTGGAACTCCAAACTTATCTAAGCATTGTAAGCAGTGAATGACATTACACAAGAGCTTAAAAAGCGAAGAAAGTAAGCATAATGAAGGTATAAGTGGCCAATGTTTAATAATGTGCCTTTACCTACATTTTATCTAGTAGATACTTCATTTAAAACACATCACTAGAAATAAACGCGCCGTTGTATAAGCAGAAGTTATTTATTAAAACGTAAATTCGTTTTCTTACTAATTCCCAATAAAAAAACTCCCCTCATCCACATTCAGAATGTATGAAACTAACGGTCAGCGCAAATATACGTTCGGATTTGTAAAATTGTAAAAGGGCGAAGTTCTTGAAATGTTGCCATCTTCGTTCGGTGTTAGTATCCGAGCGGATCCGAGGATCGGATATATCTGGACAGACCCGGATGCGACCGCCAACTCCAGCGGCATTGTCATCGCCCGGGGACTTGATGTTTCAATTTGAATACTTTGATTCCTTTGCTAATGTTTTTGTGATAAAAGTAAACAGTTTGTCTTTGGGCTCTTTTCGAAGACTTTGATGTGTTATTACGATTTTGTTTGATTTTTGTTAGGTTTGATGTTAATACAATAATGACTAAAACAAAAAAAACGTCGGTGTCTTTGCTTTTCAATTTTCGTTTTTTTGCCACCGACTTCCGAAATTAAAGTTATTTTTCACTTTTTTTGTGCTTTTTTTGGAAGTCGGTTGTTTTTTTTTTTTGTAAAAAGTTTTTATTTTTGACTTTTTAGTTGTGGTACCTACCCCACACAAATCCGAATACCACTACCTGGTATGTAAATAACAGTGAAGGAGTCAAACAATATATCGTCTACATACACTAAGTGGGAAAAATACATAATTATTGAAGCTAACTCAAAAACTACGCAAGCAAAGTTAATAAAATTTATATGGGACCACCTCTGAAGTATGACCTACCAAACAAAAAAAGAATCATCAAAATCGATTCATAATTGGCGGAGTAATCGCGTAACATACACACAAAAAAAAATATTAAAAAAAAACATACAGACGAATTGAGAACCTCCTCCTTTTTGAAAAAGTCGGTTAAAAATAGGTTTGTTTGATAGCAAAGTAAATATTAATATGTATTAATTATATATTAATTATTAATTATATATATATATATATATATATTTTATAATTAATAGTGTAAAGCCGGCGCCAGACACAGTCACTTATTTGAACACTTGTGAGGTAGGTACGGTAATGAATGCGAGATCAAACTTTGGTCAAATACCCGAACACCCGTGGCTCACATGTGTTCAAATGTGTGTTACTGTGTCTAGCGCCGGTATAACGCAAACTTAACTTCTTAGAAGTTGCTAAGAACTGTAGGTACTGTATTATACTTTCTGATCAACCCCGGAAAATAGAAAACCTGTCACAATCAAATTAGTAGGTACATCGGGTGGTTGGGATGCCTTCGGTATGAAGTAAGTGTATGTAACATAAGTAACTGTTAGTGACGTGCAATCGCTGGGAAGTATGGAACTTCCCCCGCCTCCGTTTTATCTTCCTTGGCTTAGGTAATGTTAAACATATTTATTTGCGTGAGAGCACTCATCTATAAACCTCGTGGCTCTATCGACCTGCCATACTATTGAGCTACTATTCCCGGAACCAGTGCAGGTTAATGTTCCCTAATTCCCATATCAACAGTCTTTATTCGATAAGAACTAATAAATTCGTTAACACGCCAACATCAATCATGCGTGTAATCCTCTAACATAATTACAAGTATTACTTCGTTCACGCCACGCGTTGCGTGCGTTGAACGCGTGGCGGTCGCGTGCGTGCTACGCGTGCCGTGCGTGCGTCGGCGGTGACGGCAATGGCGCCTGAAAGGGTAACGTGTTTGTAAACAGTGTGTAATGTTTGCCATGGCGGCGATGTTAAAGGGTATTTGATTAGGATAATAGGTATCTATTGGGGGCGATGTAAGATAAATGGGGATTACATTTGTAGCATATTTGATTATGTTTTCTGTTGTTGTAAGTTACTGTGGCATGGAAATGACAGATTTTAATAGGGTAGTTTGGGTAGAAACAACTTCCCTTCACCCCTTTCATCAGAAAATGACTTAAAAACTCTCTCACATATTGGACAGAAAACTTCTAAGTTCGGTTACTGATATTCTCTGCTCCAGTGATATCTTGATACTACTTGATGGCACATAGAAAACAAAATGTGAACTCTATTTTAATATCCGAATTGCCTACCACCACAGCAGCTTTAATGTGTCATACTAATTAGAAAAGCGTGTACCTATCTACTACTTAATGGAATTTAAATTAAATACAGGTAACCAACCACTAACTAGACAAGAATATGGACCCTTCAACTACTTACAAAATAACATGTACTTACAAGAGCTTCCTCAACTTATACTAACTACTTTAGTAGTTTCATTATGAATAAGTCCTTCACAAAACTACTTCGTCCTAAAGCCTAGTTCCTAAGCTTACGTACACATGCCTCCCTCTCTGCTTACCTCAGTGACCGACGTCTCGGTCCTATTAATAACAAATCAATAATGGTCGTCTTCAGTATACAGTTGGACAAGTTACTTGGAAGGGTTTTACTTGAATATGCTATTTTAAAAGGAAAGACAATTTCAGAGAATATTTACATTACTGAAAAAAATATTGAATAAAGTAGAGTGTAGAATGCCGAAATAAACTATAGGAACGCTTGCGCACTGTATTTTTCTGGTCCCGTTGTACACTCAAACTCAACATAAACTCATAGCATATACCAATCAAACCATTCACAGGTACTTTTGAACGGTCATACAAATAAATACCTGGTACCTACTACGTAAGTAAAAATGGAGCAACACTGATGGGTAGTTTTATTTTAATTTACTTAATGTAATTTGATTATTAATTAATTTTGAGAAGTTAGTGAAGCCTCCCCTACTTACACAGTAGTTGCAAAAACTTCCAAGTTCCGTACTTCAGTTGGCGGGCATTAACTGGCATTAGGTAACAGTTAATTTATTGCCCACACTCATTGTTTGTCTATTTTGTTACTACACTTAAGAGCTGAATACTTAGTTATTAGTTTGTAAGTAGTCTCATATGGAACATTCAGTATGGTAGGTATAGAGAGCTTTCTGATGTAGGTAGCTCGGTACCTACCTTCCTACGTAGCCAGAAGGACGGACAAAGTGCAGTTTGTGTTTTAACTGCTGAGTTACGACGGGTACATTACAGATGGAAAAACAAAAATCAAAAGTAATTACTAACCATGCAGTGTTGGGCACATGCTGAACTCCGGTCAACTAAATACTTATTGGTACAACCGTAAGACACAACATTTTAGCTAGCCTATGTCATGGTTAGGTTGTCTAGAAATAAACTTGGATGCACCTACTTGTTCCTTTCTATTCATTAAATAAAATGCAAGTGTTTTTTTTGTGTAAACTGTTCATGGTTTTATGTTTTTTTGTGTAAACTTTTTATGTCATGAATTACTAATAACCTCACCAAGCAAAAGAAGACAGATCCTACCTATACCTACTAGATACACCAATAATTATAATTACTCCGCTATGAATGCTGCATCGGATTTAAAATCGATCCTAAAATAGTTATCAAGTCATCGATTGTAGGGTAAGTAAGTAGGTACCTAAATATTTGAATACAAAAATTAACACAACATATAAAGTTAACCCTATAAAACTAAATATAATTTTACCATAAAGGGAAGTATTGATTTAAATTTTAGGAATGAGAAGCTTTCCTCTATCACGCAATGAGAATAAGAACGTAGGTATTTATTATGACTAAATTAATTTCAAGGAAATGTACATCACATTCCACCGCTAAAATAATTGCAAGAAACCCACTTAGGTACCGTCAGGTGGGCCAGCGTCGGCTTGTTTGCTATCCAATGACATTCAAATCCAAATTAAAAATTTATTTTACACAGGTACATGCTGTTTTAAAATAAAAATATTGTGGCACTATATATGCTGCCTTGCGGGCGTACAAATATTTCTTACCTAAGCTAGCAGGTAGCCTATACAAAATACAGATAATTAACGGTCTTAAAAACCATTACTAATAAAATAAACATAAACAAAATAATACAAATTAAGATAACAATACTTATGAACTAAACTTATCAATCAAAATAAGTAGGTAGAGGTAATCAGTCAAACCGACAGTTAAAAAAAAAGAAAATCTTCAAGAAAATACACAATTTATTGGAATTAGAAACGAAATCAAGTCAGATACATGTTTGTAACAAGATTTCATCGTAAGAATGCAACGTGTAAGTAGATATGGGTACATCAGCTACTTATGATTCTGCTCGTGCTCAGATTCATCTTAAGGAAAGAGGGAAATTGTCAAAGGGTTATCACAATACTTGTGGTTGTGTAAGATGGGTATGTGCCGTAGACGTTTCACTCTTTATTTAGATTTACTTACGCTAATGTTTTCAATGAAAGTCTGACTATAGGTGAATTGAAATTATCGTCAATTGTTTTAACTAAAGATGGATCTACCTTTATAGCCATCCGTTATAATATATCTCACCTACCAACTGCAACACACTATGGAATAGTTTCACTACATAAAGGCATAGTATTTGGCCAGTGGCACTCTATATTTATATGTACCTAATATTCTTGAAACTATTATCTTAGATACTTATCATATATAGGCGTTGTAGGTTAAAAGGTAGGCAAATGTTTACGTTAGTATACAAATATGTACTATTTACAGTATTACTTGCTCAATGTTATAGCATGCTCTACTTACAACAACAAAAAAAAACCTGACTAGTAATTCTGCTTCACTCAATCATGAAGATATTTTGTTCTTTTGACATCAGCCCCACAATTATCAGCTTTATGACTTAACCAATGAAACTACGCCAATAATTGAACTACGTAATGTTTGTCCAACATTGGCCACACACACAGGCGAAGTAAGAAGTAAATATTTTTGCGCGTTACAAGTAACATTCGGCGTTGGTCGTATTATTCAAATGTGCACCAATAACACCATTTACGGCCGAACATAAAACTACAATCGAACCGTACGAATAAATATCAGACCTCTGTAACTTATAACCTCAGGGACCATGATGTAGTGCCAACACACTGGAACAGGCACGGGGACCACAAACGATTACGATCGGCAACAACAGGACACACATGTATACCAAATTAAAATTAATTGTCGCCAAAATCATGCCCTGGCCAATAGATAAGTCACTGTGTTTTATTTTTGTTAGCTAACTAGATAAAGAAATTAACGAATTAAAAGAAAAACATTCATACTTTTTGTTTTTTTAGCCTGCTCTTTCCCACTCGTGGGTACAGGCGTCCCTCCACGTCTTCCTTCTGTCGCGAGCCTGCGCGTCCATCTTCCAGCTTTGACGAACATAATTGCCCTTACATTCTAAATGCAGGAGGGCCAAGATCTGGAAATAAGAGTGCAAAGCAGGAGACCTTACTCAGAATTATGGGTGTGATTTGGGCTGAAGAAGAGAGCGAGAGAGTGAGATCAAAATCAAAAATAATTTATTAAAAGTAGGCTAACCGTGCGTTTGCACTGGCGAAACATTACAACAAAACATGTTTAAAACTCTAGTTCCTGTCAAAAATTGTATGGAACATTGACAGAAAATACAGATTTCAACATGTTTTGTCGTGAATGTTTCGCCAGTGCAAACGCACGGTAAGAAACAGCACCTTTTGAACATAAAAATTACATAAGACAGTTCCCCCTACAACGCCTGTCCTTCACTCCTTAATTCCTAGTTTCTTACCTGGGAAGAAGAAGTTAAGAATGAAAATGCCCCTGAAACAATTATCCTCAGCCACATCTAGCCGACAATGTCGGTGGAAAAAGTTATAATAATACAAGCTATAACGCGGGTTATGGTTTAGGTCGTAACCGGCGAAACAACCGGACCGAGGTTAATTCCACACCTGTACTTATTCGCCGAGCCTGCTCGTCTACCTACCCACGTACCACGTACCCACATGTCTCCTCATGTACTTGGATATTTTCAGCCACACATGCTATAGGTACTACTCAATAATTACAATAGAATGCATAATTATGCCCAGTAATGCCAAAATGTACGAAACTACATAAAGTATTCTCCCATTTTCCGAAATAGTTGGATAATTAAGAAAGCTGATTAATTAGAAATCTGTTCTAGCTATAAGTTTTGGATGTTGATTGAACTTCTCTCTCCGGTTATATTTGATTATTTTGACGTAATTGCACTATTGAGAGATTTTGAGAGATTGTGGGCTACCAGAACCTCTCAAAATGAAGATATCTTCTCCGTAATTTGTTCGTTTAACGCCATAGTAAAATTTTGAGATAACTGGTGTCAAAGTTCATGTAGAGACGTAGATAATTTTTGAAAATGGTTAATAAACGTCCTCCTTTAACTTTTAACTGTTTGATGTTTTAGACAATTTGGTTACCTACATCGAAAGATTTGTTAAAGTATAAGGTACCCAATTGAATATCAATGAAGGCCATTCAATTTGAGAGTTTAGAGAATAGTGATATTTAGTTATGAATTCTGGGAAATTTCTAAAATACATAAAGATAATATGAGGTACTCAATTGTTGCAAATGAGTCACACATCCTGGATGGGATACGGCAATTTACAAGTCACCTGTATAAAGTTCTTAGGGATAGCATTATACCTAGCTGTAGTGTAAGTTATTTATACGAATACTAATTAACTCCTTATAAACTGATGTACACTACCTCATAGAACCTATGAGACACAATTACATGTGCTGCCCGTATCTACCAATATAGTTTGATATTAAAACCTGCGAGCATCGCGCCAGGTGAGCCGAACACCTAAACCATTTCTATATAAATATATTTTTATACCTCTTTATGTTATTTTGTTTCTTTTATAGCGCGCGCGAGTGTTGCCATATTTAAATTTTATTCGCCTTAATGTTGCCACACACACGACTCCTTGCAATCTCATACCTATAACATGGCAATATATTTTTTCCCCCAACAATTTAGAAATTAAACTCTATTGCTTGAAACATAAGGTTGAGTATGTTATTTGTGTCTGCAAATATAGTGTGGTTTCAGATACAGATGCTGGGGAAATAGAACCGATTTGGGAGCAATGTTTTTATTTAGAACGAGGCCGTTTGAATGTGGAAGGTAGGATGACCAGCTGAAACATGCTTTAGAGATAACTTTCCTATTGTTATGGTTATTTTAGAATTAATCGCTCAGTTTATGAGTGCTGCACCACATTCTAATTAAAAATATCACATTACTTATTATTTATGGAAGGTACACGCTGCACATTAAGCAAAAGGAAATAGGTATCACTGCCTTAATTTTAGGCTTAGATAAAGCATGGCGAGAAAATCATGGTTCTCGATTTTGATTAATCAGTTAAGATTGTTTTCTTAAATATTTTTGTATCCACTTCGAAAATGACGCCGTATCCTACTCATACGCGTAATACAGCATGTGATTAAAGCTTACCTACTTTTGCTTATTTATTTAGAAACCAACCAACCAACCACCAACCAACCAACGAATTTTAAAACATGATAATCTTAATTAATTTTATAACTGCTGGTAATCTCACGAAGCCACTTCATAACATATCATGTAATAACAACTCATTAGAGGAATAATGTTAGCCTAACTACCCTACACATGGTCACCCTACACTAAGGGGATGTTTGATATATTCCTACCTGTATGTTTTGATTTGAGCGCGAGTGGCCGCCGAGCCACCGAGCCACGGTGCTCGGGTGGAATCAAACGCCGACCACACCATGTTATCATTTGCCAAGCGACAACCCTACGGCTGTTTACTATCGCTATTTTGTTAGAACGTCAATAGCATCAGGGATGTCAATGTTTTGTTAGTTTTGATTGTGAGATCACAAAGATGCGGTATAATTTTTATTTGATTTAGTTTTATATTGGTAGAGATTAAGTTTGATGTTGTCTTAGTTATATTGTTGTTGTAGTTTCTACCTACTTCACGTTTAAACATCGAATGTGAATAAAATAAATGAGGGTTTACAGATTAAAGTAATTAAATCATCATGAATACTTTTAATAGACTTGAAATATAATAAAATGCTGATAAAAGTTTATCGTCAAAGAAACTGTTTTAATTTTTTGACATTAAGGTCAGTGCCATTTCAAATTCATCTCTCAATTTTCAATAATCCGCATTCATTCCAACGCCTATCGACATAAAAATTTATTACGCCAGCAACAAAAAAAAATAATTTTTAAATTATTCCAACCGCCCTAAAAATAAGTCATAAATTCCGCCATTCAATATTTAATACACAGGAAATCATTCGCAGTCGCGACCTAAGCTTTTATATTAAAAAGCATTACTTTTCCTATAGCAAATCTTATACAGGAACATACGCGATGATTGCCTGGCAACTCTGGCGTTGGAATGTCAGCTTTGACTCTCAAATTTTAAAGTGGATTTTTCTTTGTGTTCTAGAGAAGGAGGTTGGAATCTTAAAGAGGTTCGATTCGTAGAGAATTCTTTTAATAAGTCGGGATGATTTACGCGACGCCAAGCGCACTCGGTACGGACTCCCCCTTAATTAGAGGAGGAAAAAATTCGCGAACACCTTCGTACGACGTGATGTCACACGGTAATTAGCTGCAACATTTGAATGCAGGGATTTTGTGAGGCGGCTGAGTGGCCTGATGCTTGGTCCTCTTCGGTAGTAGAGTTGATGATAGGGACAGCGATAATGATGGTGATTCGAAAGGAGATTTTTCGCTTCTGGGTAGGCTTATTAAAAATAATTCAATGAATGACTTTTTCAAGAGAAAATAATTAATTTATAAGAAGCCGCAGTTGATTGGGGTTGAGTTCTGTCAGTCACCTCGTCACCGACCTGCTACAAAGTATGACCAGCGGTTGTGTATAGGTCGTGAGATCTGTTGGAGTAGAATAGAATATTATTTATTGTTGCATCTGCAGTAACAAATTAATTGTTACTGGCCATTGGCAGATTAGTTGGCAAACATCCCCATCGATGTCTCTACGTTGTACAATATCAGTAAAGCAGCAACAGTTTAAAAATGTTGAAAAATCCCGGAAATGTTTACGAAACAGGGTGATCATAATTAGGCGGTGCCGTCGAAGTGCGCGCGTCCGTTATTAGGCGTCGCTGTCGAATGACGCGATCGGAAACCATTGTTGTACAGGGTGGTGTTATGGTGATGGCAGTAAGTACCTATTTTGCAAGAAAGCTAAAGCTTGCTTTTACTTATAACACGTTTATTTATTTTATTATTTACGTTTATACTGTGAAACACATTGAGAAACGACATATAAATAACTTTTGAGTTAAAAGGCACGTTCTTAATTGTTTGATGGATTTAAAGACAAATTAACTAGATCAATTTTAAATACAAATACTTAATCGAAAATAAATAGTGTAATCTTTATGATCTCTTGTTAGGACAAGTTCTCGTTTATACTTGCTCTATAAGCCATCCTAATCCTAACTTACATAATATTATAAATGCGAAAATGAGTTTGTTTGTTGGTTTGTTTGTTAAGCTTTCACGTTAAAACGGCTGAACGGATTTGAATGAAATGTGGCACATCGATAGATCATGTCCTGGAAAAGGACATATTATACTGTTTAACCTGATATTCCCACGGGATCGAGACATAAGCGGGTGAAACCGCAGGATGCAGCTAGTCTGCTATAAGTATGTTACCCTTAAATCTTAGCCACCTAATCCTAAATCATTGAGAATGAAATCCCTAATCCCTTATAACAAAGCCACATCTAAATGATAATAATATTCATATTACTTAATACAATAAAGTAATATTACTTTGCACAATTTAATGTCACAATTCCGAGCGTCCCGTATAAAGCGCCCTCCTCCATCCGAGCATATTTTCATAAATGCAAACATTCACAAAGAATTTCCTTCCAAAGCTCATAAATATTGCCCACTTTTACTACCTCCACTCAGCAGACACTGACTTAAAAACAACCTTAGAACGAATAACATAGAGTTGCATTTCCTTTGGTGAATAAACTCATAAGCGCGTTTTAAACCGGATCACAAGAGGGCAGATTAAAGATTAATCCGAATATCCAATAAATATCAGAATGGATTCATTCTGGAATTGGAATCGAAGAATTGGAACTTATTCCAATTCCATTTTGTAGATGAGCTGTTTTTTCGAGTATGAGTTATAGGTTGACCAGTTAGATTTAGTGCGCACTTACTGAACGCACTTTTTTACAGTGTTTTGGTACTAATGGAAAAGGATTAGGTGTTTTTCGATTTTGTTAATTTTCTTAATTGACTTTCTTGAGCGGTAAAGGGCTCGAGTTTTTGTTTTTTTTATTCTAATTGGTGAAATTGAACTTAATTTTTACGAGGATCTATGCTGATCGACACGGTCAATTCAATACTACATAGGATTGTGTCAGTTATGCAATAGACTAACTTACAGGTAATTATCATGATTTCTAATTAGGATGGCGGCACGCTACTAGAAATTTCTTGGAAGATATACATGCAAACATTCATTTAGACTCTGTTTTGATTGAAAACTATTTCGTCAATCAATGCTGCCCCCACAAACTTCTAATACCCAGTTTATTTGCCATGTTCAGCAAGACATTAACAGTGTACCATGATGAACAGCTCCACCGCATCAACAAGCGATCCCTCTCGTTGTCCAGCGCCACATGAACCGGCGCTAAGTGTGAAAGTTCGGCCCGCTAATGACCACCGACTGGCGCTAACTGCCTGTTTTGCGCTAATCTACACATAAACCTACACTATTGCCAAGACTACTCAGTGTAGGGATGTGTGTTGGTGGCTTATGGGAGGTTTTTAGTCTGTTTTGATAAATAAATATAGTCAACACAGCTGAAGAATAAATAAAAGACAGAGATTTGTTAAGACGAACTTGTGGTGATCGGTCTTGAAAAGCGTTCCATTTGTACAAAACATTTACAGTTTCTTGTTGCTTGTTCGTCATTGAGTAGGTACCTACTCGGTGTAGGGGTGTGTGAAGGCGGGTTTAGGGAGGTTTTTACTCTGTTTTTTGGTAAATAAATGTGTTGATCAACAGTAAAAATGAGATTTGATGACGTTTCCTGGTCAAAGGTTAGAATTTCAGAGACCGATATTGATGCTCTTGTATTAGTTTTAGTAGTGTATATGAGAACGTTTTCTATGCTTTGTTCCTTGAGTGCACACACCAAGTTAATGTATTTATTAAAGTTTACCAACAGCTTCTGTATACAATATACTAGATCCTGTTGGTAACAATTAGCCTTTAACTTGTAGTTCCTGAAGTAATTTACTTCTAGAGAGGAGGCCTATAGGATTTTTCTAGTTAAGCAGTTGCTGCATTATTCATTTGATTATGATTTTATTGTGTAAGCACACAATACAATTATGTTAGGCTTGTAACTAAGATAAAACAGAAAAACATTGCTATGATACTTTCACTTATTCTTCATAGGTAATTTTCGGTAATTTCTGTAAGGCTAATCAACACAAAAATTAGCTAACACATTGTGACATGATGTGATTTGAATAGCTGTTGTTAATTCTATCAATCACAACAGTTAACATGGTTTTTACGGTTTGTTAGCTAATGTTGATGTTAGCCTTTCAGAAACCCGTGTTAGTCTATTTCCTCTTTAGTCGATGCCCACCTAGTCCCCTCACTAGCGCTGCTATAAACCTCGGCGACCGCGGTCAACTCCAGACATTACGTTTATTCCTCTCTTACGATTTATAATCACTGTTCGCTCCACAATTCAGCTCACTTATACAAGAGGTTATGATATGCGCGTTAGACGACACTGTCGTTTGAGAATAGTTTAATTGTTATTACTTGATTGAAGTTGGAGTAGGGTTTAAATGGCCTGTGATTGATTGAAGTCTTAAACAGTCTTCAAGGTAGTAATTAGTGTTGTCAATTAGTAAGAAATGTCAGTTGGTTTCGAAGACTACTGAAAATTGTTCCAATTGTTTAATAGGAATTGTCTTTAAATTAGCTTCATCGGCCCATGAAAGTCGTCAGTGATAGAAAACGATTTATATTTAATTGTTTTGGCGTAGTAACGGAGCGATTAGTAAACTGTGCATCTAGAGGGAAGAGTTTCGATTCCTTTTTAAACTAAGCTCAGCATATTTAATAATTGTCTTCCTATGGCTCTGGCTGTCACTCGCCCAAAATACATAGGAAAGCGTATTATGGATCAATCACCTGTAAATTGAATAAATAAAATCAGACTGCATTTCAATAAACTATTATAGTACTTTGGACGAGAATATTTGGTATTTTTTGTTGCAGCAGGTGGTTAATGTTTGTTTGTTAATTTGTCTTAATTTTGTTTGGCAAACGGTAATGTTAATTTGAATACAGCAACTTGAATTTCCTGCCTGTACTTCACACATCGGAAGAGATTCAACTCTTTTTCACCATAGAAAACAATTAGAACCTACACAAGTCAACCAATTCTCTCCTACAACATGGTTCCCCATATTTTTCAGACTAAAGTGTCAGTACATTAGAGTCAAGTGTCGAGTGGCAGTCGACCGCGCCACTAAATCTGCCATTAAGTGACACTTAGCCCCCGTGCGGGGCGAGGAGGGGGAAATAAATTAAATTTGCAACCCCTTAGAACATAGTGATGTTTGTTCGATCTAATTAACTGAGCTCTTATGGTTGAGTGTTGTGATGAGATGAGAAGCAATTCTTGTAAGTATATGTAGAGTAAGCTTTTTGGTTGAGCTGAATTGTTCTGATCCATGCGTCCGCGTCATGTTCATGGACGGGCGCCGTCAATTGAGGCTGGTCATCTCATAACTGCCAACGCTTATTTCAATTTATTTGTGAATGTTATTTTTGTTTACCGAAAGAATATGACAATTAATATGGCTATTTATGACTTTTTGGATAAAATTATGACTAACATTGATAATAAGACACCAGTTTGTGCTGTGTATTGTGATATGACACAAGCTTTTGACTGTGTTGACCACAATATTTTAAGAAACAAACTTGACTCCTATGGTATAAGAGGTAACATTCTGGACTTATTATGCACTTACCTCTCAAAAAGAAAACAATTCACTGCTTTAACAGACTTAAATTTTAATACCAAAGAAGAAGTCTAATACCTGTCCAAAGAGCGCACAGTGTATTTTGGAGTACCACAGGGTAGTGTATTGGGTCCCTTACTGTTCTTCTATATATATAAAAATGAAACCCGTTTTCCGTTGTCACGACATAACATGAAAACGGCTTGACCGATTTGGCTTCTTTTTTTTTTTGTAGTTTTCTAATACTCTGTACAAGGTTCTTACGGAAACAAATATTAAGAAAATCTCTCAGAAAGATTGAAAAATATACATTTAATTTTGCATATTGATGATCTAGACAATCACCTATTGATCGCCACGATATCACTGCAAGGGTGTTCAAATGAAATTAAAATCACTCATGGATTTCATTGTTAAGCATCGCGTGTTCGGCGAGACGCGCTGTTGGATGTACTCAGTTGAGTGGCAAAAACGCGGATTGCCACATGCACATATCCTCATTTGGTTAGTTGAGAGGATAAGACCAAATGAAATTGATAATGTGATATCAGCAGAAATTCCCGATAATAATGAAGACTCACTGTTACATGAGGTTATTACAAAAAATATGATACATGGTCCATGTGGAATATTAAATCCCATTTCTCCGTGTATGGTTGAAGGAAAATGTTCAAAACGCTACCCAAAACAATTAGTAGCAGAAACTATTACTGGAAATGATGGATATCCACTTTATCGCCGCCGATCCATTGATGACAATGGAAAGACAACCATAGTCAAAGTAAATCGACAAGACATTGAAGTTGATAATCGTTGGGTTGTTCCGTTTTCGTAGGTAGGTAGGTACGGTAGGTAAAATAGGTAGGGTAGGTAGGTTGGTAGGTAGGTAGGGTAGGTAGGTAGGGTAGGTAGGATAGGTAGGGTAGGTAGGGTAGGTAGGGTAGGTAGGTAGGGTAGGTAGGTAAGGTAGGTAGGTAAGGTAGGTAGGGGTTGGGAGGTAGGGTAAGTTGGTTGGGTAGGTAGATATGTTGGTAGGTGTAGGGAGGTAGGTGTAGGTAGGCAGGTATGTAGAGTAGGTAGAGGGCAGGTAGGTAGGGTAGGTAGGTGGTGTACGTGCGCCGTAGATAAGTACTACTACCCGTGCGAAGCCGGGGCGGGCAGCTAGTGATTTATAATATATTAATGACCTGCCCAAAGCCATAGACTTCCCTATAACACTCTTTGCTGACGATAGTACGGTTACAATACCTTGCAATAAACCTGAATTGTATGAATTTGATGTAAATAACGCGGTCAATTTATTAATCTCTTGACTTAATAATAATAATTTAAGAATGAATCTTGAAAAAACCCAAATAATGCACTTTGGCCGTAAAAACCCCGGTCCGAAAATAGAGGTTCAACACCAAGGTAACAAAATTCATGATGTAGACAGTGCAAAATTTCTAGGCTTAATTATTGATAGGCAGCTCAATTGGAAGGATCACAATGAAGCGCTATGTAAGAAAATTAGTAGTTCATCATATGCCCTGTATAAACTTGCTCCAACAGTTAACACAGATGCACTACTCACAGCTTATCATGGTCTTGTTGCATCTGCATTAAGCTACGGTATTATATTTTGGGGTAATTCTACAAATAGAGAAGCCGCTTTTAAAGCGCAAAAGCGATTCATCAGAGCCATGTTTGGACTTCAAGTAACTGACAGTTGTGAACCATATTTAAAAAAATACAAAATTTTAACACTGCCGTCTTTGTATATTTATGAAAGTGCCTTATTTGTTAAGTTGAATGCACACTTGTTTCCGCACCTATCTGATACTGTTTAACGTAGCAGGCGGAATGACATGCTACGCGGAAGGAGAGCCAGAACAGCCTTAATGTGGAAAAGTATATTCTGCATAGCTCCCCAAGTTTATAACTAAATTCCAAAGTCTATCAAAGAGTTGAATTTAAATGGTTTTAAAAAGAAACTGAAAGAATTGCTATGTAATAAATGTTATTATAATTTAAACGACTATATGAATGATACTTTGACATGCTAATTGAATTGTAATTTTTTATTTTTTTATACTTTGACATGTTACTCTTTGACACTCTGACATTAAATGAAGTATGTGTGTTCATGATACTATGATTAACTGACATTTAACCTGAAAAAAACCTGGATGATAAATTAAATTAAATTTGTATAAAATGATATAATTAATAAATCTCATAAATTATTAATATATTTGTCATAGTTAAATAATTGAATAATACAAGAATTATGTTTATTTTACTAGATATCTGCACACCTGTTTAGGTAGGATAAGGTTTAAAGAACTTTCATTGTATGTACCTATCACCTGGTGTACCCATATTCTGGCAAATAAATGATTTGATTTGATTTGATTTACCTTTAGCTCTGGACGCTTTTAACGTCCACGTATTTATACAACTTTCTCAACTTCAATATGGATGATGTTTCTCACATAGAAACATAATGTGATTCAGCTGTGTCCTTAATGTTGTGCATACAGAAGTGGTTTTAGCGAAAATCATTGCTTTGCCTGCTGTTTGATAGTTGTATTAACATATTTTGCCCGAATGATACTATAATTTAACCATCAAACAAATGTTTGACAGATTGATCTAAACATGATTGGTTTCACACATACACATTACCTCACAATAATGATGACAGCACTGATGAATGTTCTTTTGGTTTAAATAATTGCTTATTTTATATTATAATTCCCAAGCTAAACCCGGATTCTAAAAAGCCTATCAACACAAATATTCAACTTACATATTACACCTATCACAACAATATTCAATCAACACAAGCATTGAGACGACATAGCTACAAACTGACTCATTCCATCCACCCAATGCACAACTACCTACGCCTCAGTGCCTCAGAGGCTTAAGAGCCGTCAAAGTTTTCTCCACGCCCCGAGAAAACTTAAAACTCTACAGCAAGACGTGATCTCTGACGGGAGTGGTTTAAACCCGTGACAGTTTGAACGACCGATCCGCGCGTTACCGTGGCTGACTTGGAAATCCCTAAATAAACTATGAACCCAAGTCGGCCGCAGCAAAGAGAATCTCCACGATGGGCTTATGAACGACAGACCTCAAGTATGGCCTCCTGGCGCCGCATGTCACCTGTGCACTTGAGGATCTTATGACTGCGTCAGTGAATTCAGTTCGCGTGGCAGAATATAGGGCTAAATATAATATTTGAATGTTCACAACCTTATTTGCCATCAATACGCTATAAGAAGACGAACAGGAACATTTAGGTAGGTACCTATAGTGTATTTATATATTTAAGCTTCATGTATTTATTTAAGTATTTTTATTAAAGTATTTTAGTGAAAGTATTTTTAATATTTTAGTTAAGATTTCGCATAATCATGTTTTTCTCTTCTTGTTCTCACACACTATTGTCTACATTTCCTTCTCATTTCTCTTTTCGCAGGTCTGCTGGAAGAAATTTCTTAGGAAATAAGCAGTACCTTTGTACTCATATTATAATTATAATTATGTCGTATATCTATGTATTTTACTGTGTGTACATAAATAATAAAATAAATAAATAAGAACACAATTAGATATTATTTATTAACTGTATCTCATCTTAACAGCCTGCAGCTGTTGTTGCTTGACTGAAACACCAATGACACAGCCAATCAAACCACTCACAATCTCTATAATGAGGACTGTCAACAGAATGTAGGCAGTCTTTCAGACACGAGGGTAAGTGACTCTGTAGCTTTCATGCTTTTAAAACATAGTAATGTGCTCTTACAAAGTTCTTCAGTAGACCTAATAGGACAACCATCTAAATGGGAAGTATAAATAAAAATCCCATTGAAACTACATTACCGTACGGAGTGCTCTCGTGCCAAAAATACACTTATGGTGTCATATTAGTGTTCTATATGGTGATGGTATGTGGTAGTGTGGGACTGTGGGGGCAGTTAGGGGGGGTGTCAAATTAGCGAATATTGTAACGTTCGGAGACAACGGAAGTACGTTGGGTTAAAAGCCAATCGTGCAGAGTTAGGAGTGCATAGAAGGTATACCATGGTAATTCTGGTAAATTGACCTCTTGTTTTTAGAGGTAGTAAGTCAATTAGGTACCAAAAGTTACAATGAACAGGACGACCGACCTTCTAGCGAATTTCGGTTTCGGCGACTGTGTTCCATGACTTTCCAGGGCGGATATAAGAATGTGCGCAATATGAATGGAGTATAGCGTCATGTGGAACTATGGAGAATTCGTGGGCTGACCGTGATGCACGTTTAGGGGTATGAGGAACAGGGTGTAAAGTTCACTCATCCACCATAGAAAAGGGACGATGCTCCAACCAGACGGGTGTTGTGTCTGGCGGGCAACTGCCCAAGCATTGATGTTGGGTTCTTGTATATATGTCCATTGCACGGTAAACTTTAATTGCGCGATGCAGGATTTATGTGACGTCAAGTTTTTTGATGCGTAGTTCACATATGGCGATGTAGATACCGCCACACACGTAACGCATCGCCGCGCTACTCGTTCGATGTCCACCGCGCACAGGATGGATGAAAAGCAGCAGACGGTGGGTTGGTTTCATTGTTGTATGGCATTCCATGAATAAATAAACAAGTAATTAATACCATAATTATTAAACAGCCCCTAACGAAAATTACCACTATTTTCATTTTAGAGGAAGACGGATCGACTTATTACTAAAATATTGTCTAGAAAGCCTCGTTTCATCAAGAAGGTACATCTACCACATTCTCTACTCTACATAAAAGCAAACGCGTCGATCTCAACTCACGACAAATTGCGATTTACGAGGCGCGCGTTTTAGCCGCGCGTCTAACAGGCGCCTGCGGTCGCCCGCTCGGTTTATTATAGCGCGCCGCATTGGACGGCTTCCACGCTAAGTGTGTGTCCCGGCATTACCATAAGTTAACGCGTAATTGGCTGATTGATATAAAGTAAGGTCTACAACTCTGGGACATGCGGAATAGGAAAGGATAATTGTTGCCAACAATGTGGTTTTATGTGCTGGGAAAATAAGAATTCGATTTAGGGACTTTTTTTCACGTTAATATCGCAATAATATATGTCCCTCCGTAAATGAAGAAAAGTTTCGTGGTCATCACTTCGGATACGACTCGAACATTTCAATGAATTCAATTACAGGCACTTTTGAATTGCAAGGAGTCGGTCAGAAAGATTAAGCTAGTTGCTCATTCCAAAACGTAGTAGATTTATATGAAGAAGATCGGGCAAGAAAATTCTCTACTCCATGGAAATTCTTTGAAATCAAAATATTGTTACAAAGTATATTGACACTCTTGGCAATGGTTAGCATCTTTAATGCTAACAACCAAACAATCCTTATCAACCTGCAGGATCCGTCACAATATTATCTTTTCGATTAATTTGGAATAATAATTATACATGTTATTGTTTATTGATAATGTGATAGTGTTTTGTTGAAAATAGCTGCATCATACATCTTCTCTTCGCTAACTACACTCGTGAGCAATGAATTCGGGTCACCAAATAGCAACCTTTTAATGTCTTGGAAACTAAGAAAACTCGGAAACTAAGCTTACTCAATTAATGAACATAAATAGTTTATTTAATACTGCAAAAAAAAACATAAAATATCTTAGTTTTGTCATTTTATTACAAATTAAAAAATAACAAATTCAAAATGCGTAAATATTACAAACAAAAATAAAAAATAGCCATTGCTCACGAGTGTAGGTACAGTCTACAGCAGGACAGTGTCTCCTTCCAAAACGACATCCCATAGATTGTTGTAATGATCTCCGCAACCCACGCATGAGTCAGACCCAGGAGAAACACTGGTAATGTCACACTTTAAAAATAAAACTTGAAGCAATAACAACCGTATTGGCAACATTATAGGGAAAATATACCCATTATTTAAAAACACCCTAATTTATAGTCAAAACGAAATTAGACGCTAATAATTTAGAAATCGATAAATATAAACAATTTTTTGGAAACTTTTTTAATCGAAAACTTCTGAGTCTTAAGTTTCATTTGCTCGGGGGTCTGTGAGGGGTGTACGAGGGGGTGCAGGGGGTGTGTTGTCGACAATTTATTGTTTTTAATTCAGGTGGCGGCAATACGGAGGCGCGCAATCACTCGATACGCCATCAAATAAATGTTTAGCTATTGCACTGTGGCTAGGGATGGGGGAAGTGTTGATAGTTTGAGGTTTAACCGATTTTATGGTTTCAAACAACTAACTCTACACTACGCCACACTAAGACTACGATAACAACCGTTACGCAGTTGTAAAGCTGTGCTACGAGAAAACTACGTTAGTGCTACGCCAACGTTTTAAAAACGCTACGACATCGCTACGGCTACGCCAGCGCTACGCCAGCTCTACACCAATGCTACGTTATGCCTACGGCTACGCCAAAGCTATGCTAATCTTTATTCACTATGTTACACACCAAAAGATGCAAATATAAGACAATTTATTGTTGAGATTCAACACCTCTAATCATAAACTATTCGTATACCTTGTAAAATAACAAAATATGTTTATACGATTCAAACAAATCTACTGGACATCATCCTGTAATATGTTTTTGTTAATTGACACACATACCTAACTTTTACATATAATAGTATAGACAAGGACAGGAGAATGATGAATTGATGATGATGATGACTTAATTTCTTAATATCGACAAAACGTATCGACGTTTCCCGCCACATCCCTCTCCCGCCTCGCACCGTTCGTTAACTGGGCAAGTTTTCCAATAGATGGCGGCACCTGCGCCATGTTTATTGTGTGCCGGATTACGATTCATTAACAACGACTAATTCCTTGTGGCGTGGCGGCGGCGGCGGCTGGTGGTGCTGGTGAGCGAGTCGGCACACTTTGAGGGTTCGAAAGGTTTGAAGTAATGTGGTTTCTAAGAAGAGTGAGGTTGATATGAATGATAGACTAATGACAGTAGATATAAGTTAATCTTTGACAAAAACATAACCCTTCCTTGGTACCCGACCGGGGTACAAATAGGAGTAGAAGGAGTTATTCAGTATATTCTAGGCTCGATAAAGGACCTGAGAAATACAGAACAAACCCTAATTTATGATTCCCCAGCATAATTTGGGCGAGGTTTGTTGAAAATAATTATAAATAGAGACCAGGGGGCCTAAACCGGCCACATTAGCAATTCCTCTAAAAGCAGTTCATTTCCTGAATCCCAGCTGTCGTTAGCAATTCCTCCAATTTGATTTAAAAGCAATTCATAATTTGCATTTTTCGAATCTCCATAGAAAACTGTCAAACATAAATAAATCATTTATCATTTATTTATCATTTAAACAGAAATTATTTCGTAATATGAATTACACGCAGATCATATTATGAATTGTCAGTTTGTGTAATTTTGCGATGATTCATAATATTTTCATAATATGATTCTGCTAAAGTGACCGTTTTAAGCCCCCAGATACATCCGTAACTTTTAAAAAGATAATCTCTCGTATTTTTTTTTTAAAGTGAATTAAATATGAATCACATGTGGAATCGAAAACATAATTTAGCCGACGGCCACCATACAAGCACTCATTACAACTACTTACCATTTACACATATTAAAAAGAAAGACCTTCGGATGTATCAAATGTCGGTATGCTAAGTGCAAATATAAAGAACATGATCTAATGAACTCTCTGAAATCAATTACAGTGCCATCAATTGAAACTTTGGACTGTAAAGCGTGACAATATGAGGGAAGCAAAACGGTAACTATAACCAGGCAATCTGTGGTTTAACGCAATAGTAGGTAATACCCTAATAACCGATTTACTACTTAAGTACTTACGTAGTGTGATTCAAAACAATCTTTAAAAGATCAGAGATTAGGCAAGTGATTCCGGGTTGAATACAGAAAAAAAAATTGAATGCACTCTATAAAAACTTTGCATAAATGTTACCTTCACTTGTAATGTATCTTTTTCACATTGCGAATACATTTTTGATTTAAGTTCATTTGGTTTTGTGTATGAGTATCAATATAACTTACAAATTAAACAAACAGCCTCCATACCCTATATATAGTTCATCACTATCATGCAACACGTACTTATCAATTTGGTGATAAGTTTGGTGTAACTATGCATTCACATGATGGTCTAAATGTTGTCCAATTTCCGATATGCCTTTTAAGAATGATGTAGTCTTGCAGGGGTCAACTCAGCCCACTCTTAACAAACTAAAAGAAATATTAATCTATTCAAAATTAAATTCCAGCTTAATAACTACGAAAACGACTTGAAAATAATTGAATATCATTGAAACATAATTGAATTATCCATTTCATTAATCTGTTTACAAAACTGTGAGTAAATGGTGCGTTATAATTACATTGAACTACAATAGATATATCCTCTAACTTTTAACACGGGAGGGTTGTGGAACCCTAAATAATGGTATTATACAGAACCCGGGGGTTCGGCTGATTTAATTTGAGTTTGTTTAGTGTTGTTGCGATTGATTCTACTTCGTTTTGTGAGATTAAATATTAAATGGAGTATGGTATTTGAGGGGTAGTTGGTTGGAAATAATTTTTGGAGTAGTAAATTAAATGCACCAAATACTTGTGTGTGTTAATGAAGCACTTGAGAAGACTTCCAGTCCTTGATAACGCTCAGCTGACTTATTTCCCTGAAACGAAAACAAGTGCACAGGCTGTATTTAAACCAGCTGAATACTTATTAGTGCATCCCCCGTAAGTAAATTTGACAGCAAGAGAGAAATTATTCGTGTAGCACATTTTATCTGTCTACTGATCCGTACAAAAAGGTCATTCATTCATTTATTCACCCATAAGTCACCAGTTTCGTTTAAGTCCCGTGTAATAGTCAGTAGTACTTACTCAGTTGTTGCCTACTCGACTTTATCAACCATTTCAGTCATTGTTAGACAGATACCTAATCTGTTAAGTTCTATCTTAAAAGTGTATGTGTGAGTATTGTGACATCTGCATATTCATCGACAGTCGCGTATACATTTTGCTTAACACAAGTTGTTAAGCAAAATGTATACGCGATTGTCGATGTCTGATGATATCTTATGATATCTTTAAATAACATATGCTAAAGTAGTGTTAGTTTGGCTTTTGTGTAACAGATTCAAAAAACCGTACAAAATGCTTAATCCAAAACAAGGGCAAAATAGGCCGGTCCCTTAGGGGATAGCGATCAGGGTGGCTGTGGTCGAGTGTGGGCCCATGTGCTTAATATTTCTTGCGAATAACTATAAATATCTTTTAAAAATATTTTATTGTGAAGTAGAACTATGGTGTGTGTTTGTGATTGGATGTTTAATTGATATTCATTATCTCATTTTTGATTTAATGAGTTTTTCTCTGACGTTTCTCACTTTAACTCTTACACTATAAAACCCATTGTATGAGCCTACCTTTATCTATGATACTAATAAAGTCAAAGTCAAATCATTACTCATTAAAATAATATAATATAGTTTAAAGTCATTACCATTTTATCAAATAGGCACATATAAGGCACTTTTGAACGTCAAAAACAAAGAAATAGAAATGATTCTAGTTGCCCCTTCCAAAAGGTAGTTTTCGTATGGAGAACCAGTTTCACAGCAATCAGTTCAAAAGACGTCTTCTTAATAGGTTTTATTATTTTTTCTATAAGTCTGGCGAAAATCTGCGTATGTATTTCATAATATTATTTTGTTACCGACCTTTATCGTAATAATTCGAACAAAGTTAAAAAAATACTAAATAGTTATACTGCAGCATACTAAACTATGTCTTTGTTCTAAATAACAACAAAACATTTCTCTTACGTACACGATAAACTACACCTGTGCATAAATACTTTATATGGACGTAAACTCCTGAAAGTTTTGCGGAGCATCGTCACGTCCGGCCTCGATCGCGGCCAAACATCGTCTGAGCGCAACAAAAACACGTGGGGTACTCCACACTAATGGGCGGGGCTTACACGGGGAGCTAACTAATGAGGTTGCAGGATTTATCCCCTCTCTCGCTCGCACGGCTAGTTGTCTCTCTCCAATTCGTAGATTACCGTAGTCGATTCTTCATACTGAAGTATGATTTTTTTATTATCATTTTAAAGTTGGCAAATATGGTGGAGTCCGCAGTTTGTGTTTAAATGTTGCCAAATTGTATGTAAGTGTGTTTGTGTTACGTTAAGAGCTTCTTATGAGATAAACTTTTATTAAATGCTTTTATTTTATAGAGACTGGCATTTTTATTTGGCTTTTTGTAAACTGAATTTTATTTTTTTCATTGTTTTTCTATTAGAAACATTACATTACAACTCATTTTAAATTTTAATTTTGCCACAAGAATGTAATGCAAATGGCATTACTTTTTTGTGGCAAAATTAAGTTTTTCAGTAAACGTAGTAAGTAAGAAAACTTTGTTTCTTATTAAATATAGCTAAACTTAATTAATTTGTATAATAATTTATAGTCTTATATACATCTACATTCTGCAGAATCTAGTTTCTGCACTAAGTTGAACATTTGATAAAGTTGTAAATATAAATTGATATCGACAGTTATGACATCAATCTTCGTCTATTAAATACGCTATAAATCATGAGGATAATTACTTTCATAAAAATGGCGACTAGTGGATTGAATGCAGCTAGTTTTTGTTAGAAAATATGTTAACACAGATATTAACGAGTTTTGTCATTTACAGCTACCTATAGCTCTGTGTCGAGAATTTTTGTACCTACTTAGGTAGGTGCTTCTTTTTGTATTCATTCAAACTTTTGTACCCATACACTTTGGCTTTGATTTTATAAATAAGTAGGTTAGAATTTCCGGCAGAAAAAAAGCTAGTTAGTATATTATATTTACATGTTGTCCCTCAATTTTTGAACTGACGTATCTAAGGTCAGTTCAAAAATTGAAGGATAGATCAATAAGTAAAAGTTCAGTATACCTAAGTTTGTGTATTTTTTCTACCACGACAGTATAAACTGAAAAATGTCACAACTTTCAATGCATGCTGAAAATACATATAGGAAATTATCTGTAGTTCACTGTATGTGATTAAAGAACATGTTTCATTAACGTCTCCATCTAAAATAAAACTTCATTCATTCCAAAAGTTGTAAGGAAATAACACATTATTGTATAAACTTTTATACCACCAACTTCCTACTCATTAACATAAAATCTAATTACAGAAACATATCGACCAATTGATGACATATAAAAATGAACCTTAATCTAAATTGGACATTAGTAACGGTGCTATAAATATTTCGTATAATAAATATCGGACCAATTTATATTTCAAGTCAATAAATACCTTTATTCCAACAAAACACCATCCTAATCTCAACTCTAACACTAACAAGACAGAGTGTAATTTAGTTTGTGGTGGTGTTGTATGAGGTGTGTAATAGGCAGATGATAAAAGGCCGACAAAGCAAAGGTGTCGGCTAATTGACGCGGTGAGAAGGAAACCGGGACGCAAGGGATGGTGTGGTGCCAGTGATAACGGGCAGCGGGGCTATAAGCGGAGCGGAGATGTTTGGTGAAGATCAGTTGAGTTCCGTTTTGATAAGAGTAATGATAAAAATGAACAGTTCATTTAGTAAAACATTTGTGTTTATAAGGATTTTGGAACTAAAGTGGACCAAGAGAGATGCAAAATGAAAACCTTGAGTCTAATATCCATTATATGAAATACCAACTTTCGTCGTTTTCTTTAAGTGAATAGTAACTGATAGCTTACCTTTCACCAATCAATATGCATAAAAGCTCTACTTACAAAACTCAGTTTTGGTTTGGAATGAAATCATCAGTACCCATCTAAGTATATAGTGCTCACTCCCAGATTCTTTGTCACCTTTTTGCCTATATGGAGACCTTAATTTATGAGAGAGAGACTTCCATATTGAGAAATCTTACTGATTGACTCTGCAATATGTTTCACCCATAGCTAAAATCACTACTTACAAGATCTCCTCACCCGCTCACAGTGGCACCTGTCCTCAATTCGTGTGTTATATTACATCCGGTGTGTACAATACCACGGCCGGTTCCCCGCAGTCCATCCTCGGCCATTGTGTGAGGAGCGGGACCCGGTCCAAGGATCATTGTGTGGCCGGCAGTTGAAGATATTTATCTCATGTTGTGATGGTTGCTTGATCTGTTGTTATTTTATATGAGGATTATGATGGGGGCATGTTGTGATTAAGGCGATTAATAGCGATAGCATAAGTAGGTAGTCACCTTCTGCGGTCCGTTCTAACCTGGCTACAGTAACAGGAAAAAAATTGTTTCTTTAATTTAATATTATTTCAGACAAATTCAGCAACTCAATTCGACATTAAATTAAGTAGGTATAATGTCGAATACATGATCAGCCTATAATGTTCCCACTGCTGGGACACAGGCCTCCTCTCTTCGAGGAGAGGGAGTGGGCTATAATCTATCTTCTAATGTCGAATTACGCTACATAATTCAGATGCTTACCATCTTTGGAATTAAGTGTTTAAATGAAGTTTTTTTTTAAGAAAGAAGAAATGTAATAATAAGATAAGAAATAAAAATAAAAAACTACATTTAAAAAAAAGGTAATAAGCTAGTAAAATACCAACACACACAAAACATAATATCCTGCGCCTGCGTTGGTCGGACAAACCAAACCCGATTCATTTTTACCGGACAGGATGCGCAAGCGATTCCGTTTATTAATAGTTTAAAAACCGTTTATTGTTCCGCCATCTTTTATTGGGGGCCGCCATTACCTATTGGGGGGGATATAAAAAACGAATAATAAACGTCAAAGTGTGGCTTTGTGATGAGGTTTTGATTTTGTGTGTGTGTTATTTTATTGTTGGTGATATGATCAGTTATATCAAAATGTAATTGTAGATCATTTATTTTTTGAAGATTATTTTATTGCGGTTTTTTCTATTTGTTGTTGAAATTATTTTGAATTTGTAAAGGCTCGTTTTATGTTGTATGGCCATTCATAGACAGATAGGTACCTATTCAGATTTTATACTGAATTTAATTTGTAAACTAGAAATCATGGCTAGGTAAGGTTGTTAAAATAAGTGTGGAAAATATTTTCAGCCATCTGCAAAAACCGGGTAGGTACTATTTATGTATGTGTTTATTTTTCAGATCTTTGGTATTCAGTCCTACAAACATTTATGAAAATACATTTCAACTTGTTTTAAGATTATTTACTATCATAATAGGTTTATTGAACTTCCGTCACTTTTAGATTTATTTTCTCATCATAGATTTAATTTCCCAGATAAAAAATACAACACCAATTTCTCAACTCCATTCAAATAGCTATCTCGAGTGTATAATAACTGAGACGACAAGCAATTAATCAAGTTTAATATCTGCAAACTACGGCGACCGACACTGTACGGCACCCTCAGCAGATGTCTCTAATTCTATGGGTGTTTTATTTCTTAACAAATCGAGTGCCGTGTCAATTAATATTATATTTGTCACATAAATTACCGGAGATCCTTCCGCTATTATCCGAACGCGTAAACTCTGCCATTCCAGCTTATTATTCGTGGCACAATAGTTTTTAGCGGGCGCGGGCCGGGGGGGGAGGCGGCCCGCAAAAACTGCACCCGACTTAATTATAAAGAGACAAGAAGCGCCATTAAATAGCGATTCGTTAAATCTACGCTCTCGTGTTAACACCACACGTGCTCTCTCCCGCTCTAACGTATGCGGAACAGAGCAGGACGCACGTAGGTTCAGGGCGACAGCTTGGTTTAGGGGCGGCGTCCGCGATATAAGGTTTAGATTGACTGGGCGGCGTTCTCTATTCAAGTTTTTTTTCTGTTTGCGAGCAAAAGCGTCGGTGAGAGCTTTTCATTTGGTGTCGGGTCGCGCGCGCGGGCGGACGGGTGCTCTGACGAGTGCGATGACCGAGTGACGTACATCGGACTCTGTGGTGTTATAGTATATGCAGTGAACTGTCTAAGATGTCTGAGCTGCGTGGTTCGCCGCCCATGTCTCGTGGTTTGGAAAATGGTTTCGGGGCTCCTCTGGCGGCGTTGAGTTCTCTGGCGGAGGCACCTCCTCCTGCACCGAATCCTCACGGGATCGACCACATCCTGTCCCGTCCGACGGTGGGCGCCAGCGTGGGCGCTGGTCTGCTGGCGCCGAGGCTGTCGCTGGCGGCGGCGGCGGCCGGCATGGCCCACTACCTGCAGCACAAGCCGCTGTACTGGCCCGGGTTCCAGGGCCTGGTGTCCAACCCCATGGCGTGGAGGGAGCGGCTACAATCAAGTGAGTACTCATCACTTCTGTTAAAGTTATTGTTCATTGTCTCGCTGCGGACTATGCTCATTCATAAGTACCTGAGTTCTATTTCTCTCCATCATACTGTATAATAAGATGGCAAAAATAGCTGATTGCAGAAAAATCGCCTAATATATCACCATGAAAAATCTATTTGTTTTTCCTGTCTTTTTTTGATGCATTGTAATCTACCTCCTTCCGGTTAAATGATGATAATGACCTTATAGAAATAGGCATATGCGTTACGTTAGGTTAATTTGAGGTTATTGGGAAAGAGTTTTATTTGAGCTCCAAGCATTTGCAGCATTCAAGTTTTGTATACTTAAATAATTGAACAATAGAAATCAAAACAATATACAAAAATAAAATAGAACGCTTTCACATGGATGTAGTAGGTACAAATGAATAATTCTAAAATACATCGTGTTTAATATTAATGAGGTTTTTCATATTAGTATAATGACAACCTTTTACTAGAATTTATATGATTTTATAATTTGGATGGTTCATTAGTGTTTTCATTTATGAAAATAACACAAATAGTCAGTAGTCGTATAAAAGACATCAACGCGTCACGATGATAATCTTGTGAAACTAAATGACTTTGTAATAATAATATATGGTTTTTATACCCACTTACTAATTATTTTTGGTGATCGTTAAATAACAATGAATACATCAAAAATATCAAGCATGTTTTTAAGATTGAATGTCAATTATCATTCTGAAAAGGTTTATTGGCGATTAACTTTTGTTTTTTTTAATGGACTAACTTATTTATTTATTTTTTTAATTCTTTAAATATTGCTATACTTACTATATTAGAAACAATAAGCATGCCTACTTTCATCGCTCTACTTCTGATAACAAATTAAGTGTATTAGGATTTTGTTTAACACCGACAGCTGTAGAATAGTTTCTTATAAAACTGCTACGTAGGTGCCTACTTACACTGAGTGTGTATGTAAGTACTGAAGAACACTATACATTAAATTTGATATAACTATACTATCTAACAAATAAAACGCCGACAAAATTCATTACTACTCATAACCAGCCTACAATATAACCCACTCAAACCTGCGCCTGTAACAATCTTACCCGCAAACCGGAACTACGTCACGTTACAGCCTCCTTCCTTGTTCCGGTGGCCGTCGGCCGTGTTCCGTCGGCCCTTAGCGGCCGGTTATAGCCCTAGGGTCGTTTGTGGCCGGTTGGTCGGCATTACAGCTTTGTTCACGTACGGGTGGATGTAGTGTGTGGATTTGGTTAACTTGTATTGAAGGATTGTGGAAGAATAGGTTTGATTTTTGTCTATAAAACATTTACTTAGTTTATAATGAGAGATTAAAATGATAATTATGGTAATCAGATTTCGGGACACAATATACGTAGATATATTTAGTAACCTACTCCGCTTGACTATTCTACAAGAGTCACAAAAAACCCTGTAAGAAATCGACACGTGTTTCACCTCTCAACGAGGCATCCTCAGGATGACGATTGACTAATTGCAAACCAGAACGCGACGTGTTACCACACCGAGCACTGGTCGCAGAGACGCGTTCGCGTGGCGTTTTTACCATTAATTAATATGACGAATATTAAAGTAAAAGAATAACATTTTGTGTCGTACAATATTCAGAATCTAAATAAAATAAAAACCAATCTTCTGCGTAAGAATCAACATATTTTTTATCGATCGAAAACTAATAAATATTCAGGCAAGTCATTTGTTCTCAGAATTAATAAATTCGCCCACAGAGCCGATCGATTTGTAGCTAATACTTACAGATGTAGGTATTTGTAATCGTGATACATTGACTGTTATTCACTCAAGAATTTGATGAAGTCTCTTATATAATCCGGTAATGGATGTGACATTTTCATTTTCAGATAAGGTTGATTTTGCATTGAATTGTTTCTTGAAAGATTAAAGGTACTATACAGTTTTGTATAATACGTTGTTAGTGTTATTGTTGTTTTGATTGCATGCGATTATGCAATGAACAATATTGAGGACCTAGTACCTACCTAAGTATGTTTTGAATATTACTTAACTTTTGCAAAAACCCAAAGAAAACCGGCCAAGTGCATGTCGTACCATGCACAATGAAGGGTTCCGTAGTTGGGATTAATTTATAAAACAAACTTAACATTGTAGTTGAAAAACTTGTTCTCCGATACAGAATGTATGGGAGAATATGTTTTTACAACTGCAAATTTAAGTTGGTCGATTATTACTCGGTAACTTGTGGAGCCTACGTAGCGGTGATAGTTTTCCTTTTAATTTCGTTATATATAATAGTGCCGTGAATTTTTTCACATATCCATACCCAACCATTTAGCTGACAGGGGGGGGGGGGACACTTGGCTCTAACAAAAATTAGCACTTTAAAGCTTAATATTCCGCAAAAGGAATCCTGAATCCAAAAATCTTTGTAACAAACTCACATTATTTTTAAACAAACTTTCCAACGATACCCCACACCATGGGATTGACGAGAAAAAAAAACCATACACTACCCTACACTACACTAAAAAAAAAATTTTTTTACCACTTTGTCGGCGTTATTTATATGTATATTCATACCAAATTACAGCTTTCTAGTACCAACCGTATCTGAGCTAAGCCGCGGACAGACGGACATGGCGAAACTATAAGGGTTCCTTGATGACTACGGAACCCTAAAAAAGTACTTATTTTAAAACATTAGTTACATTGCAAGTGCAAATAATATTACTAAGAATTACATTTTATTTTGCTGAAAGACTAACATAAGAAAAAAACCGGTCAAGTGCGAGTTAGTTTCGCACACAAAGGTTTCCGTACCACCGTACAATACCTATTTAACGCTACATCATTATGTATTTCTTTAACATGTTTATTCTATGGGAATCCACTTTAATTTATAACTTTTTTTTATACCATTCCCCCTCTAAATAGCATTTTATCCACTGAAAACAGTGAATAAAAAGCACTTTTAGTCACTGTTTTGGTGTTTGAATTTAGAACACATCAATGTATTCGAACTTCATCTCAATGCTGTACAACCTGCTTGCGAAAAAATACTCGATACAAACTCCGATGTGATTGGTTGACATTTTCGACAAGGAGTTCAGCATTAGAATAAAAACTGTTCTGTGTTCTTTGTTGTCATTAGTAAATTGGCGCTATTTTAAATACTGTAAGTTGTATGAACACAAAGTTTAGTGTTACTTCATAATAAATCGAATGCATTCAAGTGATGAAGAAGATGTGTTAACACCTGAGTTTATGAAAGAGTAGTAGAAAACTTGCTACCCAACAAATCACGGCTGGTTTACATCAAAGCCTACGATGAGTTTTGCAAATGGAAAAATGAAAATCAAGCTTCTGGAACATTTTCAGAGTCTGTTTTCCTAACTTATTTTAATAAGTTATCGAAGAAAAAGAAGTCATCGTCATTTTGGAGTATGTATTCTATGCTACGGTGTACTATAAAAACAAGGCATAACATTGACATAGTAAAATTCGAAGTTACAAGTTCTTTTTCGCGTAGTCATGGTATAAAGTATAGTATGCAAGTCTTGAATAAAACGGATTTAAAGCGAGGGCCATAGATTCATCACTCGCGTCGCTCAGGATTCTAACACTTGAATCAATTATCATGAATCACTCCCTACGGTCGTCATTCAATCGTTAGAATCCTTCACTTGCTCGTGATGAATCTATGGCCCTCGCTTTAAATCCGTCCTTTATTCACTAATTGCATAATATACTATTTTCTTTTTATGGCGGCCATTAGTACACGCTCTGTAAAAATTCCAAGTGTCTACCTAGTGGACGGAAGGACAGCGGAGCCTTAGCAATAGGGTCCCAGTGGAACCCTTTCGGTACGGAACCCTAAAAAAGCTCTTATATTATATTAAAAACAGAATACAAGTCATGTTAAACTAATCTAGGTCCAATTTTGTTTAATAAATGTGAACCGACTCTAAAGACTGAAAAGAGGCTATTTTCGCTTATCACCTATTCGTTTAAGATTTTACAGTAATATAATAACACATCGGATTTAAGACGGTTACTTAGCAATATTTTTTATCATTATAGAGGCTACACCTTCCATATTTGTACGCCTTGCAAGGTAGCACGTAGTAGTGCGACTATATTGTTATTTTACACCTATGTGTCACAAATAAATACTTTTGAATTTGAATTAAAGCAATATTGGTACCTATTCTCATAAAAATACACTTCGTTGTCGTCGTCGGCAAATTTTTCTGTCAACTGTCGACTTAAATTGGATTATTTAATAGAATTCACAGGCTTTTGAGTATTAGTTATGAATATTAATTCGCGAAAAGTGACAATTTGTCAAACGAATCCATAATTTAATGTGTCAATAAATGACATCAATTTCAACTAACAGAGGATCCTATGAGTTATGGCAGTTGACTGGGTGTGGTCGGTATTCATTAATGAAGTTGTGACTATTTTTACAATAGTATTATGACTACTTTGCTGGGTAACGAAGAATTAGAGCCCTGTCGGCTGTTTAAAAGAGAACGCGTGTGGTTAGAGACTTCTGTGCTATATACATATTTTCCGTTCAGGTTACTGCCATACATTTCTTTTATCAAAGAACTTTCTCTATAAAATAGACAAAAATATAGGATGCACTTCGTTATGTGGAGTCAATATTAGGTATGTTTCCCGGAGGTCTACGAAATTCATTTTACTTCTATTTACCTGCGTAATTATTACGGCGCGCGGAAAAACAATTGATGAACTTTGTGATCTAAATATTTAATTTTAATTTTTATTATATATATATATAAAGCCAGAATGTTAAAGCGATGACAAAAAAATCTACGTCTATCATTATTGACTGTGCTCAAATACCAATTAATTACCAAAATAAACAATAAAATGTCGCAAAAACATCGTTTAGTCATCTTAATTCACATCACGCCACCTTAACGAGGGTAACAAGTGTTCTTACACGAGAACAGCCTCTTAAATTAATTTATAACTTGTACTCGGTTAATTCGAGCGACGATGCCGCCAATCGATTTTGTTCCGAGTTGAAAACGATGTGATAGACGCGCTAATCTCGATACTCGAGATAACCGCATGTCGGTATTGTTGCAATTGTGTAATGAGTAGTTGTTATAATGATCATAATATTTATAGTGTTAGGTTATGAGGCAGGAGTTGGATAGAATAAGTGTGGATAAGATTTGAAAATGTCTTAGAAAAATACTGCAGTCTTTATTGTAAATGTCGCTTTAAAAATCGGGACAAAATGATATTGTTTTTGACATTTTCATTCTTAAATAATCTGCATATCTAATTTTACATAGTACAAATAGTCAGTAAGTATATAAAAATAATCATGTACCTAATATGCATAGAGTTAGCAGTTATGGAAAAGTACAGTCACTCCCAAAAGTTATCGTCAGAATTTGACACGCTGATTAGGTACATTTTCGACACAAACTAATATGTTATTCGCTATAACTCCAATCAATTATATTATTATTGATAAAGTCACAAAATTCCCTATATCTCATCGTATCAGTTTTATTAAAAACACACAAAATATAATAACATTTGATGTCGCTGCGTCACGGATCGCGACAGATTTTAATAAAAGCTAAACACATCGAGTTATAGATAGTCACGGCGAGAGCTTATTAAATGACACACGATAACATAATACTGCTATCAGTTGATAAGTGATCAGGTAATAATGTGTAAACTCAAGTATTTGACGTTTGACACAACGCAATTACTTTGTCAATGTAGCCTCATATCATTAGAGGGTTATAATATTGACAACGCATAGAGTGCAATCATAAACGGACAATATAATTAAATTGTACGTCAATATGTTTATCTATGACAATATTAGATGTGTCAAAATATGATGTTATTAAAACAGAATGGAATATTTTGGACGCGACTGTACTTATTGCTACCGTATTCGAAGGGAATCTGATTTAATTTTGGCAACAAGTTACCTAGTACCTCCTTGGTTTTGTTGTCGACTTTTTTGCGTTATAAGCTAGAATATCGAATTATTACTCAACCTTATAAAGAAATACACAAATTAGTGCATTACAATATTTAATAGAAATTGTTTGATTAGTTTTCTGATAGAATTATGAATTCTTCTTCCACGAAACCAACACATGAGATTGTTGAATTTTACTGTGTATTTAATAAGTAGTTTTGACCCTGAGTAAAGTAAAATTAAATCTATGCGGTATGCATTGCCATGAGGCACCTTAGTGACATTGCCGATTTTCTTTAACAAAATTGCCTGCTTTAGTTTGCGTAATAATATCCGGCCAATTTAAATTTTAAACTACATATAATTAAACGCGAATGTCCAAAATACAAAATTGAATTCAACTTGCCCAATTACCTACATACACAGACACAGAAAGCACTACACAAAACATTAAGAGATTATTATTAAAATCCCAAAAACATTGGGGAAATTATTAATTAGTTAGGGCGAGGCGCGTTAGGCTGCGGTCGCACTGGCGCGCACGAATGAAGTGCCACACATTTTTTTAATTACAGTGTGTCCCCACACCCACCTCGGCCCACCCCCGAGGGGCCCAGGGGCCCAGGAGCCCAGGGGCCGGGGGCCAGCATATGTCGCCCGGAATTAAAATTCACGTTTGTGATGCAACATTCAATTGTGTCCAGTTATGCGATAGTGGGACAGTTCAATGAAGTGTTTTTTGCCAAAAAGTATGTTTTTGTTAGTAGTTGGTCGGTGAAGTATGGTAATTGGTCGCCGGTTGCCGGTCGTCGGTCGTTGGTCGCGAGAAGACCGCAAATTGGTTCGTTTTATTAGGTTTTGTTGCAACTGTTTTATGTGCTACTGCGGCCATATTTTCAACTGGGAAGTTCGTCTGGCAAAAAGATAACACCTGAACTAGGAACTCTAAATTATTATTGCAGTCAGTTGCCTCGCTGACCTCGCTCCATCTTGCAGACTGGCTAATATTTTAAAATGACATGGATGAATGCTAGCTGTGTCTACGAACCTGTGCAATTTATCTTTTTCTTATATTAAATAAGAAGTATCCATTTTGCAGCTTAATAAATAAACAATAGTTATTATATACTGAAGGCTTTGCGCACAATCAATTAATTTATTTGCAACACAGCCAAATCAGGTTCCCTGTTTTACAAATGGCTAACGATGAACAGACATTAACAACATCTTTCAGCCAATCAATATTGTATTCAAAATATATAAACCTTCTCTAACATTTTTAAAAACAGTGGTTGCTGTGCTGTATTTTATACAGAGGTAAAACAATTACTTAAAATGTATAAACGTTACTAAACCCCTCACATTGATCCTACTGTGGTGAATTAAAATTATAACACTACCTAATTATTATTTTATGCTTATTTTCAAGTGCGATATTCTAGCAAGAAGAGATACATCTCTTCTTGGTTCTGATACATCAGAACCTACAAACGAAACCTGCAGAAGCCCATCTATTTTATCATGAATCGTTTATCGTAAAAACAACAGCTTGTATATCGTAGAGAACAGAAATTATCCTAACTGTGGTCTCTCAAACTGCACACAATTATAGCACTCGGTGTACCTCTAAATGATATTACATCCAATAATTGTTAATATTGACTGAGAAACATAAGATCTGTGTGAAGATCAAGCGACTTTCAAAACTGTTTTTTTTGTGTCTTATTGTTGGATAAAACTGCCATATTCTTCTACACTTTAAATCACAAGTAACTTTTCCAGACCAGACTCTTCTGAAGATATCTGAGTAGACCAAAACAGTCACCAGTTTTTGCGACAGCAGACTTATTTGAGTTTTACAGTATCCGAATGTAAATCAGCAAATCGAGTAAAAAAAAAAAAACGTCGTAGTCAAAAGTTTCAGTCTGTTTGTGTCAAATTACCGCCCAGGTTGGTACGGTAACTACTTTGTAAACATTTAGTCATCCGTAAGAAGAATTGTATAAAAAAATCATAGCTCAATAATTTCTCCTGAAATAGATCATTGTTTTCATAGCCGTTTCATGGCGGTCATGAAAGGCCCGGCCGGCACAATTACACGTCGGACATAAAGGCGCAATCTCTGCCGACCCCCCCCCCCGTGCACCGCGCCGGCCTAATGAAATTAAATTAAGAAATAACATAATTCCGCCCGCTGCCGCCGCCGCCCGCTCACCGCACATTTTCGCGTACACCCCTACATATAGGGCTGACAAAGGTTTAATATTGAGAATTATTAAGTAAATGATAAGCTGAGTATATAAAATGAAACATTAAAAAAATAAAAGAACATTTACTATTGAATACATTTTATAACATTCGATGGTGATAGTGAGCTAACGAAAATTGTTTTTTAAATGAATATCAGATACTCTTATTAGCAAAAGCCATTAATGAGTTAAACTTATCATAATCATAAAATCACGCCTGGTTTCTCCAAAGGGAAGGGCAAAGGCGCGCATAAGACGCCATACCTAATAAGTTATGTTTAACTTTACTAAATAGCAAATAAAAGGAACAGTTCAGTTAAAATGAATTTAAAATTTTAAAACAATTTTTATTTTTTTATACGGCGAAATACCAATTGCCAACTACATTTAAAACATCACATCTTTTCAGACCCCCTCACCACTAACCTTACGTACAGCCCTGCACCTCTCCCGGTGGGGGGAGAGAGGGGCGACCCCCCTCCCGGGCCTCCATCTTTGTTTTTCGCGATGAGGTGACGGTTATTACGGCGCTGTGTCGATGTATTATGTTGTTTTCTTCAGGATATAATGGACGCCCATAGTTTTATTGTTAGGCAAATGATGTTATGTGGTACCAGGATGGCAGTTGATCGTAGATAGTGAACACTCGAGACAAAACAGATTTGTTTATAATTGATAAAACAGTTTTGTCTTGTGCCAAATCTGATTCTACCGAACTTTGAGTATGTTTTGTTGTGAGTGTGTTCTCATAGACCGATATAATCTGTCTGATAGGGACTCTTGACTCAATTTGTGCATCTGCTTAGATACTCTGATTTCTGGTTCATGGTTATGCTGTGAAATTAAAAACTTAAGCAAGTATTTGTGCAAGAACTAAAGTGGTTGTACATTTCTGGGACGGGGAGGCTTTATACTGAAATTGTTAATAAATCAAATTAAAACTTTCTAATCATAATAAAAATATTAACTCCAAAAATAAGCTTGATTTTCTTCATCAGAGAACTCGATCGGTTGGTTGAGTAGAATATCAAGGTTAGAGATTTCCACAAAATCTCTTCAAAGAGATTTACAAAAATGTTGATGGAATGATAAAACCACTCTCATTATAAAGTATCATTGTTCATAACTCTTTCGACTAACAATATAACTATTCCTAAACTCAGCAATACACTTATGAGACATTTTATAAGGCCATATGTACACGAAGATAAAACGTCTCTTAATACACCCATATCGTTATATGAGATAGTCGCAGCCCGCAAGTTGTCCGGCGTCCGGTGTCCGATGTCCGGGCGGACAAAAAGCGGACAGTTATCAAAGTGATATCAGAGAGGACGGCGGATGGCGGACACAAAAACTGCGCTTATGAGGGGATAACGATCGATGTAAACAGGGATAGTTTTAAAGGATTATAGCAGTTTGGTACCTACGCGTTTAGAAGGATATTTTAGACGTGACTTTGAGGACGTATAAGTACGTGATACTAAAAATAAAGGACGTATAGTAATGTAATATGGTACAGAAGCATAAGACATGATTAAAATAACTTACTTCACTAAAATTTGACAAAATGGTAATGTTTCAAGAATATTTAGATGTTAAAATATTTTTTAACGTATCTTTAAAAAAAAAGAAGACGAATTATATCATATAATTTACTAACCATAACATAATAGAAAATCCATGACTATTTATAATAAATGCCTCAGTATATAATTCCCCAAAAACGAACATATTTGAAACCAATATCGTACACAAAATCAACTTGTTCAAGATAATACAATCAACACATACACGATACCGAAAAATATAAAAAGTGAAATAAAACGCGTAGCATTTTAATAATGTGCTACGAAGCTTTGATGCGCCGCTACGAATCTCGTAGCGCTACGAACAAATGTCGCGCTACGGCGTAGCGATAAGGGCGGCTACACGCTCACTGCATACACTTATCAGAATACTTTTCAGGGACTTTATTTTGTTGAGCGTTTGTTTTCTTTACACTGAATCTTTTTGAAATATTGTTTTTAAAATGAAGTTTCTCTATGTTCGCTGTTAAATAAGTACTTTTATGTGAAAAACTAAAAAAAAAATTGTTTATTGGTAGGTATTGTAAAGCGATTAGGCTGTTGACGGTTCATTCGGAAATAATACAAATACAATAATTATTTTGGTAAAACCTATACAAAGTGACTTCTGTATTTCCCGAAGGAGTAGTTACAGAGTGCATAAGATGGTTTTGGATTCCATCTAAATGCTTTATCTATTTTATCTATACAATCTAAAAGATATTTAATATTTTACAAATAATTCTACACAGTTGAAAAACCTTATCTGTACTTTTATCATCAAAAACCACCAAAAATCTTTATCGGCCGCGATTGTGCGTCAGACCTAACGTTATCTGAGCACAGGTGTGTTGCTTGTCAGCGCCACACGGCGCGACATATCGCGACACATCGCTTTATTACAAGCCATCGCTTGTACGACACGCGTATCGTCTGTCGCTACGTTTATGGCGCTCCTTATGATCGCGCGTGCCATGAATAGCAAGCCTTACGAATAAGGAAGTGATGACGTCGACTTGCCTTTATTGTCATTGTACGCGAAATGGAAGTGCTTTGACTTTTATGTTAGAACATGGTTTGAACGGTTTTTGGGATTTTTTTTTTAGCGATAGGAATATACATATTCGTTTTGGTAAAAGATATGATGCTATTTCCTCTCAAATATTAACTCTAGAGGATTTTATTTCCTGATACAAGGCGTTTTGGTTGTGTCATATGTGTGCTGTGACCGTTTGTAACGGTTATTGGACGAGGAATTTAGGCGCTGATAAAATATTCACTCAACGTAGTTGCATGTTTCAACTTTTTAAACATAATTCGCTCAATAGTTATAGAGTGACACAAATTAAACAATAAGATCGATTAATTATAATATTTCCGTTATCATTCATTCACCATCTCTTTTTGCAACACATACAAAATTAAAAACTGTACAAAAACAGGTCAAGTACTCAAGTTTATATTACGAAACCTTTTCAACAAAAATAAACAGCCACCAATTTCAAGTTTGTTTCGCATACAGTTGTTCAGTCACACCGCGCGGCTCTCAAAACAGTTATAAAGCCTCCTTCCTGTAACAAACTCTCTGGAACCTCCGCGCAATCAAAGCCTGCGGTTTGGTTATAAACAGGGACAACTGAAGAACTCTGTGACAAACATTAAGTGTAAACTACCCTCCAAAGTCCCCGTGCAATTAAAACGTTTTGAGAGCACGCTGTATCACCCCGCGTAGATACAGGGTGCGGTGAACGTGGGGCGGGAGGGGAGTTATTTGTAGATGATAGAGCACAGATTTTGTGTGTTTGTCTGTTGTTTGAATTAATTTTGTGTGTTGAAGGTGTGTTCTGTTTATTAGGTGTTGAGTATTTGTTTTGATATGAAAAAATAAATATCTACCTAAATGATGAAGAAACTCAGAAGGAACGGACTTTTAAGACGAAGGTTGTTTTTATGTTAGGTACTGAAAATCTTTTGGTTTACACGAATTTATAGCGTTCCTGAATTTATATGTTTCTTAGGTTTTAAAGTACTGCATATTACGATATAAGACACACTATATTTGGAGACAAAGACAAAAAATATTTCAAATAAAAAGAAAACATTACATTTACTAACTTTCCAATCACATACTAAGAATATCCTCCCACTTCTCTCACCAATTACCTAACAAGAACATACAAAACACTTCACCAACACATACACACACACAACCTACATATTTTCATGGGGCACCACAAAAGGTCTGCCCTAAAGAAGGCTTGATCCGCGCACGTTAACGGGGGCGCCCTAGGGCTCCCCTGGGCAATGGCTCCTCGTTAGCCCTCCAATGAGACGCCCTCGCATAGGGCTGATGGAATACCAAACATGGGTTTTTATGTAGGATTGTAGGCCATTTTTTGTTTTGTTGATTCCCATACCAATAGCGAGGATGGTGGCAGATGTTGGACATTGTTTTTCACTGTTGTAACTGTGTGCTTTAGGCATTTTATGCTGTTTTGAGTGTGTTAAAACATAAGAATTTGCGTTTGTCGGTCAGTGTACCTAACATCTTCCCGTTTGGTACCAATGGATATTTTTTGTTTGTCTATTTGAATTAATTTATGCAACATTTACTTTCTTTATAGACCACATAATTATGTCTGTAACTTAGGTAAATACAACTGCGTGTAACACCAGTTTGCCTTATACTAACTGTTCATCATATTTCGGTTCTTCATTATATTCATATGATACAGCAGCAGGTTGTTTGTTTCAATCTTCAATTTTAGGTATTGAAGCAAAAAAATACCAAACGGTGGTAACGGCTTCCATAAAATGAGGATAGTCACACTATAACAACATACGTCACTTCAGACATATTCACCCCTGAAAGCCTTCGCAGCACAGCCCTAGTGGGTGGTCCCGGCGCGAAGGGGTTGCGGTCACCCCGCCCCCCCGCCTGCCCCCCACAGGCACGGATTTGTACGTAATTGTGTATTTCATATAATTGTTTCACATCGCTTCACAACTCGTGAAGGAAGATGGTTCTGTTCACTCTTCTTGTTTATAATAATATGTAAATGTAAGGTGGATTGTAGAGGGTGAGTCTGTTTGAGTAGCTTTTGATAAGGTGTGTAGCTGATTGTGGATTTTACTTTCAAGTCAAATTAATGATAAGTATTTAAATTTATTTTGACGTTTTAGTACCTAGTGAAATATTTAGGAAGGTCGTAGAGTCCAGGCAAGCTTAGAAAATGCTGGCTACACGCTTATTTTTATTAAGTTAACAGGAGAAGGCAATGGATGAAAAGGATTGGTAGGATAAGTGGCAGTTCGTTAATAGCAATAAGTGTGGTACATTGTATCCATTTATACCTACTGATATTAAACTGTAAGTTTTCCAAAAATACAATAAATACACATAGATTCACCATAGAACCTATCATTTCAAAATCTACATGTTACAGAAACTGAACGAACTTCTACGTCACCATTTTCCGTAAACCAGCAATACACTACAGATATCGAAATCAAATATCCGCCGCCACATGTCACCCAAACACTTCAGAATCAAAAATATATCTATTTGAAATTGTGTGCAAGTTATTCAGAAACTCCGGTCAGCGAGCACAATATTAACGAAGCGGTGCATAATGCATGGCGCACAATATGGCGGACAAAAAGTGACGTCACGGATATTGGCGGGAACTTTGCTGCAGTTTGTTCACGAGTTTCATGGTGGAATGAAAATGTGGGATGTTTTATGAAGGTATAGCGTTTAGTTATACTTACTTATAATACTAGCAGCTTGTTGCGACTTTGTTCAAAGGTATAAAGTTTTTACAAAATTAAAACTTCATTCATTTGTTCTAAACGAATATTTAAAAAAAGATGTCCGACACACCAACTTGCAAAACCACAGTTGTTTTTGACTTTGCTGTAGCTGTTTTTAATCGTTTTGTTTCTATTTGTATATCATGATAGTACAAAATGATTGATTATACGGGAATAAAATCTCTTCTCATTATGTATCATGCTATATACCAAAACTATTCCGCCGTCATTACCCATCCGAAACCCGGCCTCAACAACATGCTGTAACGTTAACATAAGTGAATCAATTAACTACAAATACAGCCATTGTACACCAAACACGAAATTAAATGGAGGCTGTATTGCTGACTAACTAACGCCTGAATTTATATCTTAATCACTTGTTATAAAGTTTATATTGCAGTGTGAAAAGCTAAGTTCATATGTGAAATGATTTTGGTCTTTATAAATGAGACTATAAGGTTGATTTCGCTTTTTTTTGATGAGGTTTTTGGTCAGCTATTGGGTGTGTAATGTGTTATTTGTCGGCTGTCTATTGTTCTCGTTGGGTGCAAGTGGACTGTTCGTGTATTATTGTAGTACTAATGTTTGGACACATCGCTTTTAACGAGCTTTTCTTTTTGGAAGGATACATGGCGCTTTTCCGGCCTGTTGGAAGCTATTTTGGTGTGGAAGTTGAGTGGCTATGGTCCTTTTAATTCGTTTCATATAAAAAGAGTTAATTATTACTCTGGTTATTATTTTTATTCTAGTTTTAGCTGAATAATATTCCACAGTATTTTCTTATGATAGCGTTTTAATCGCAATATTTCGAGATCAACCGATTTCAACTATAGCTGGTTTATTTTAAAGGGTCAAGAATGTGATGGTATGCTCTTACAGACTCCACTATGCTATCGTTGATTATATTTTCCTATATTTTATTGTTAGGTAGTAAGTATTATTTCATTTAGTTTCTGTAATTGCCTGAAATTCTACATCACTAAAATCAAAGCGATGTTTATTCGAGTAAAGAGTTTACTTTTAGGAACAAATATGAAACAATATAGTAAATAATTCAACACATGCACATACGAAATGATAATAACTCATGTTTGTAGAACAAACGTAAATATACCTCTGAAGAAATAAAATTAATATTTATATGTTATTACAATATGTCTTGCGGACAGATATAAATAATGTTGGGAGTAAAGAATGTGGAGGTGCCTCGCTTTGTTGATAATAAATAAAATATTTTTCGGAAAAAGCTCTGCCACAATTATATGTACTACACGTGTCTATCAGAAGGGCTGCCTACATAATAAACTATGTGTAAGTATGCGTAACATTTAACGTTCAGACATAAGCGGACCTAGACAAAGTGACGTTTCTATCAGCCGTCACGATGGAAGTCAAAAATGTATAAGACTGATAGAAGCTATCGATAAACTTATGTCAAGTCGCTGTAGAACTGATGCTTCCAATCCATTTGCCACTTGTCTAGACCCTAACGACAAAATAATACATGCTTATGTCCAACATTGGATTGATTTGTGTGGTGTGATGATAGAGACTTGTTATTTGTGTGGTGTGATGATAGAGACTTGTTATTTGTGTGGTGTGATGATAGAGACTTGTTATTTGTGTGGTGTGATGATAGAGACTTGTTATTTGTGTGGTGTGATGATAGAGACTTTTTATTTGTGTGGTGTGATGATAGAGACTTTTTATTTGTGTGGTGTGATGATAGAGACTTGTTATAAGTGAAATCCTTTTTTCAATAATATGTCTTAACTTAAACACAGTCTCATTCATAATGTCAAAATAGCGTCTATTATATTCTGAACATCAAACAATGTACGAGTTTGTATTTTTTCAATATAATACAATAAACATCGATACAGCTACAACTTTACCATCGACCAATAAATTCAATCTCTCGCCAGACTCATGTTATTCCATTCCCAATAGCGTTCAAAAACTAGAGTGTACATAACAGTACATCAATATAAAAGGCACATAAAGCATAACCTCCCGCCGCACCGCAGTGGCAACACACAGAATATGCAAAAGGACCACTAAAATGTGGAGGAATGAGGAAAATGTCGCGAGGAAAGTTTTGAGAATGAATGTGGATGGGTATACGAGTAGGGAAGGACCAAAGAAACGTGGGATGGACTGTGTGAAAGATGATATGGCTAGAAAGGGAGTGACTACTGAGATAACGACTATTAGAGAAGTATGGAAGAAAAAGTTTATGGTAAATATAATGTATAATATTTTTTTTATAATAAGTATATATCGCAAATAAATTAGGATAAGGGCAGAATAATGATGGATGAAATGATAATAATTATAGTGTGTGGTTGTAGTGTAAATGAGCCAATACAAGCGTATTGCAAGTTTTGTACCTCGCATGTACAATTTTATTTCAAAGTTATATTAATACGCAATGTAGAAACTGGAAACGAGGTGAGTAATGTTAGTTCCTCCAGAGAAGGCTTTAGCCCTGTAGTGTGACAGTCAAGTTTCAGTTCGTAGCCGCGTAGGTGCGTACCAAACATTTAAACAAAATGGGACTTCTTCATCATTCTCCCATTGCGTAGCAGTATCATCGCGAATAAAATTGTTTTGATGAAGCGACGCCTGTCGCGTCACCGCCCCTCCGGGACCAGCGGGGGGAAGCAGGGGAGGGATGTAGCAGGCGAGAGAGGGGGGGGGGAGACGAGTGGAAAAATGAAATGAAAATAATGATAAAAACGTCGACACGATGTCAAGGGACCGGCGGCCCTTCGAATGAGTAGGTAGATTGATTTTTGTTAAGGTTGCTCGTTTTTTGTTTTTTTTTAGATTTTCGCATGGTGTGTTAGAATAAATGATAAATAAATTTTTAAAACTAGATGAGTTCGGCGTTTCCTATCTGACTACTCTGAGAAGAAAGGCCGAAACAAACTCAGAGGTCACAGTCTCTTTTAAAGTCCAGACATAATCTTGGTCAGATCATGTGAAGACCATGTAGATAGTAGTCTGAAATGGTCTTTTGAGGAAAGAACCACACAGATTGAGTGGACCTGTCCAGTCAGTGCACGCATTTGTCAGTGATCATGCAGCTCAACTAAGAATTTAAGGAGCTCAACGATTTGACGAACAATACCAAAAACAGGACATTTGGGTAGGCCGCATAAATTACTCAAACTGCCAGACCATGATTAATTAAAACTAAGGAAAAAGAAATAATAAAAAGAAAAGAATGATCCACATAGTCTTCACATTCACAATAATTAAAATAATGTAATACTTTAAAAAGTACATAATTCATGTCATTGTAGGTATACATAAATGAATGATAAAGAAGTGAATTTAGCTCACTAACCACGTTGTAGCTCTTTCGAAATAATGCGTCTTTGAGTTCTCATCAAGACATGATGCAGCCTTTTGTCAATATCCAGCAATCGTTATTAGTTCGGTTTATAGAGGTCTCAAAACTCAAATGTAAATTCACACTTTCATCACAACGATTACTTAAAAATAGAATACATCTGTTTCAAATGATTTTCATAACATTATTATATTCAGGCCTCCAAATTCATATAGCCTTCAAATAATAGTGTAATTAGCTGAATTACATACAACAGCAATATGGCGTAACACTGTGATCATCGATAGCGCTTGTTAATGACGTCATCGGCAACAATGATGTTGTACTCACGGCTCTATGGGCGCCTGGTACCGACCATCTGATGCATATTGTTAATTAACTCATTAATGCTAACTACTACTACATTGTTTTGTGAATTAGTTTTAGCGTTTTGTTGTGGGTAACATTTATGGTTATAAACCTATACGTGTGTGTAGAAAATAACCAGAATTTTGGCAAAAACCTATTTCATAATACAATCATGCTGAAGTCAGAGGATTGGCCATCGCAGTTTGTTGATATCTATATACAGTCATTAACGTGATCCCTAAGTTGCATGTCACCATTCACTCACTCTATGCTGATTTTGTGAGGCCTCGTCTTCATGGTAGGTAAACACATGTTGAGTAGCAGCTACTCAACATCGTTTGACAGTAACTTGATACGTAGATGGAAATAATGTTGCAATGTTGCTCAACATTAATATACCAACCAGAAAATAATGCATTTCGGTTATCGGATTCGGAAACACGATTTCCGAATCAGCACGAACGCCGCGCCACAGAGTAAAAGTGGAGATATCGAGGCAAAAGCTTATTTATAGTTTGAAGTTTTCTCTCCGTCAAGTTACCTACTCCGGTGATAGAGCGTCATATTTATGTCACTCAAAGGTTTTGAAAAGTTTATTGGAATTGCATGGAGTTGTTAATACATCATTTTGTATATAATGTTAATACAAAATAGGCATATATTCCATGGTTGTAATAGCTCTATATTAGATCTCATCATCGCACATTCGTATTTCCGAAAATAGACGATGATGTCCGAAGCGCATACTTTCCCTTGGAGATCTGTACCAATACTTTATACACAAAGTCCAAATCTTACCCTATTTTTTTCTCACCCCAGATTTTGTTGCAGTGAGCAACGGCGCGCTGAGCGCTTGCTCGCAGGGCGGCATGGACAAGGATGGCAAGAAGAAGCACACCAGGCCCACTTTCTCGGGGCAGCAGATCTTCGCGCTGGAGAAGACCTTCGAGCAGACCAAGTACCTGGCGGGGCCCGAGCGGGCCAAGCTGGCCTATGCGCTCGGCATGACCGAGTCGCAAGTGAAGGTTCGTTACAATTCATACTTATTTAAATATTCTTCTTTTGGAGGAGCTCGTGGCTACGTAATAACAGCCGCACGGGTCGATCCATCAGGTTAAGCTACGCTTGCCGGGGTTGGTCCGTGGATGGGTGACCATCTTTACATACCGAGACTCCTCCGTGCCTCGGAAAGCTCGTTAAGCCGTTGGTCCTGGCGGTCATTCGTGGATCTTTGACAGCTGTCAACGGGTCGTCAGAAGCCCGAGAGTCTGACAACTGGGGTTGTGGAGGTCAGATAGGCAGTCGCTCCATGTAAAATACTGGCATTCAGCAGCATCCGGTTTGACTGGAAGCTGACCCCAACATAGTTGGGAAAAGGCTAGGCAGAATGTTTTTTTTTTTTTACGTATTTCTACTTCCTAGCGTGTCTATGGCAATCTTATTTTTTTCAGCCCGGAATTCAATGACGAGTTCACGAGCGCTTTCTAGCGTCCATTAGTTTCTGTAACATGCCGACAACAGGACGTATTTATATTAGCAGTTACCTAATGTACTCCGTCCCGGACACTATTGACCAACTATTTGAAGCAATGCGTTATGGTTGGGTTCTTAGCGGTTTTATTTGATTTAGTATGAACATCAACAGCATACAATCTCAGTTTGCCATATCAATACCAGCAAAATACGTCAATATAATTGGTCGTGACTTTACAAGTAGCAATCTGAACCCAATAGTGGAACAAAATAAATTAATATCGAACTTAACACAATTACCACTAGTACCGACGAGTAGGGTACAAGCACCAACACGCGGCACTCCGGTATAATCCGATTACACAGATTGAAAAGTCAATCACTTAGCCGGGCGGCGCAATCAAACGCAGCTCTATTACAGAGGATTAAACTACGCGACATGTGGACGAAAGACTTTGTTTTATTGTTACACACGATGCTATTTAATATCGTGATTCACAGTTTTACCAATCACTGCCACGGTTTTGATGATCGTAGTTTTTGTTAGTAGGTCCATTTTTTCTAATGGTAGTTTTATGAGAATTTTATTAGATGTGTCGTGTTTTATGAGTTAGAAATTATTAATATTTATTTAAATATTACTTTCTAATTTCTAATGTAGCTACATTACGCCATGTAATAGAAATTATCTTCGTATAAGTCGTAAAATGCAACAATAACTGCCGGATGATCACCAAACTTTACGAGATACAAATTACCATCTTAAATGAAGCGTCTACTGCACAGTGAACTAAACACATCATGCAAAAGGATCTTTCAATTAAACCAAACACATAAAATAGGCGTAAAAAGGCACAGTTATATGGAACTAATTGGGGTGCGACGTGGGTAGGGGCGGCGCGGCGGTCGCCGAGGGGACGGACGACAACTGCGGCGCTCACCCTGCCGCAAGCGGTCACGGTTTCGATTTCAAGTGAAACTTTATTGAATGGCGATGTTCAGCGTTTGTTGTTTTACATCTTGGTGACGTTTTTATTTAATTTTTGTTCAGAATTTTCAGTGTTTATACCTACTTGCAATAACTTACTTTAATATCTACTTGTTCAAATGGATTTTACTGCTTTTGCCATACTTGATACAAAGTTTAGCATTGAAGATTTTTTGGTTTGCTTGCTAAAATTATTTGTATCTCTGAACTGGTTCATTAAATTGCAACGAAGAACAAATTCTTTGAGTTTACAATCCATTGCAGTTCTCGTATTAGGCTTTTCAAAGTTTACCGCTTCACAACACACGACTCATCATCAAGACAGCTCGATTACTAACTAAGATCGATATCGCACTGCGCTACAGTTTCAATAATCGCCGTCAACTCTGATGAGGTGCCCACTGCAGTGAGCACATCTTCCCTTCTCCTCCGTAATGCGAGGGGAATAATCATATTATACTAAGTGATATGCGCTATTAGGGGACTGTTACTGTTAGGATGCCTGCATAGGGCGCGATGGAAAGCACGTCTATGGTAACGACTTGTAAGTGCCTTATTTTGTAGCAGTAAGGGCGGGTTTCGTAGTTAAAGTGTACAAGTGACGTGCTGTTGACTGTATACTGATGCTAGCATCGTAGTGAAAACATAATTAGGCTGTTAATATCCAACTGCTGAGTAAAGGCTTCCTTTCTTACAAATAATGTTTACTTTAATCAACTGTCTGCATGACGCTATCACTTTACCAATCCAACCAAATCAACAGCCAATACCTTATTCCCTGCAAAAACTCATGATCAAGATAAAAAAAAAAAATCTTGCTAAACATTATCAAAACTCAAAAAGAATGTTATTTTACTAGTGCAACCAAGCATATTTAACAGAAATACTAGTCAATAAAGCAAGCGACAAAAGAGCATCTACGTGTACAGCCGGCCTAAATAAAGTTGCGCGCAATAGTAAGTGAAGCGAGTGAAATGAAGCGCACACAATGAGATTAATGGACGCGCCACATCGCGTAGAAACTGTTGCCATACTTATAGTTGCGTCGTGCGCAATAACCATGAATCTTCAATATTTTCGGATGAGTTTGGAAGGATGTAAATTGGGAATACATCTGCCGTGCAGTACGAACATCTAGGATGTTTTAAGTGGAGTTTGACTTAACCAAAAGTTGTCTTGAATTAAAGTAAAAATGTATTCACACGTTCTGTAAAGTTAAAGATAATAAAACTTTTTTAAATACTAAAACGTTACTGTCTAAATATGGTACATTTCACAAAACTATCTCGAGAAAGGTAAAAGTACCATATCTCGTCACACACAAAAGAATAGATTAAACTAAAATACCCCAATACCGAAGCTTTTAAGCTCCATAAGCGACCTAATGGTATCAATACACAAAGACCAACAATCCTTTACAATACTAAATACGTATCACACAATACACATTCACAAATTGGACTCAAAAGCCAATGTGCGAAGGGATAATCTACCACTTTATTTCTGAACACCCCACGCAATTTTCAACTCTATAACTTTGTGTTAAGAGTGTGATCAAGTGCAAAGTTAAGTTGGTAGGGTCTTTCAATTCCCCTGCATGGGTGTCATAGCTCATTTGGCATTCGATAAAATTAATCCATGGGGAAGATTAACAGAGAGGGAACTGTGTTTACACATGTGCGCAGTGCGATGCAGGCGATGCAACGGGAATACGTAATGCAATTAATTCTTGACGACTGTTTATTCAATAACTATATTTCATACTTTCATAGTTTTAATGTCTTTTAATTGTTTCGTTTATTGAGTTAATGGATTGGCTTTTCGTTTAATCTTCTTATTGTTATCCTTGGTTTATTTTGAAAGTGAGTTTGTTCATTTGATCGTTTACATTACATTGAGACTGAAATACGTTTAAATTTAAACATTCATGAAGAATAGTTTATATATAAAAAAAACAAAAGATGGCAGCAAAACATCTTATTTAAAATCCAGCGAACCGAGAATTATCAATCATGCTGAATCATCTTCGCATCCATTCGCATATAATTCAATACTCACTCACTATCATTATTTTAATATCCTGACTCAACTATAGCATCCATCTATAAATAATTCACTCCAGAATTTCATAGAATCAAACATTTACGATCCACATTAAAACTGATTGATCCCCGCTTCCCATAACTCAAAACGAAAAAAGCCTCAAACGCATCAAACCTCTTTTTTATTCCCTCTGAAACTATACAGCATCAATAATAAAAATAATAAAAGATAATCTTATAATCCGCACCTCGGACGAGGTGTTCGTTATTTTACAACTATGATATACAGCAGTCGTAATAAGTCGCCCTTTGGGCAATAACTCGTGTCACGTTCAAAATGCAAATCACTGTGTGTCGCTATCATTCCTTTTATTGTGGCTGTAAAACACCGTCAAATTAGTTGCGAGCCAGCGATGGATGGTTCCCACCGCGATAGATGCGTTTAGATAATTTTATTGCGTGTTATCTTGTTTTTTTTTATTTCAACGTTCGTTCGGGTTATATGGTCCTGTTTCGCGAATTTTATATTATTATGATGCAGTTTATAATAATTTTGTTGTAAAAATAGAATATGATTGGAATAAATAATTTTAATGGTGTGTTCGTAATTGGTGTTTTCACCATACATCGATTAATATGTGTTATTATGACAAATTAAACTTTTTCACTGACGAAAGTTTTAACATATAAAAGTTGTAATATTTCTTTAAAGCTTTCTTTTTATTTTTCAAAATAACAGGTCTTTATTGCCAAAAAAATACAGTACAGTCAGCAACAAAACCCTCTACCACGTACCTCCAAACGTTTAACAAACACAAAGTGTACTTTCACACAATAAAAGCTATCCAGTATACGATCAGCGCCTAATGACGTCACAGATAAGATAGAATTAAATGCAGTTCACAATCATGCAGATGAGCTCAAGGGGAACACTGCAGCATATTAAATTATTTTGATAGATGACACTATAATTTAATTTTAATGTGTTTTGATAAAACGACCCTTTATACCCCTCTTTAGTGAATTTTGAATGTTCGACCCTTAATATTGTTCTATTAAAAATGTTTTTTTGCAAATTGAAAAGTGATTGAGTATGAATCAAAATGTCTGACGGGGACATTGTAAAGCTATGGTTCCACTAAATGGTAGTGATAGACATTTGCATAGAAGTCATTAAGTTAATGAAGCGGTTAATGTGCTTTGTGATGTTTTAGTTTACGCTTGATATCGTTTTTGGGGTGAGCAGAACTTGAGTTGGGTGCCGTTTGATTAAAGTTACTATTGGACTCACTAAATTTTATATTATATAGGTAATCTAGCTAGCCTTATCAGCCGCCATTACTGTCACACGTAGGTGATCCAACAACTCAATCAACAACAACATATCGTTATGAAGCTGCCGGTCAGTTTACGATGTCATTAGCATATGTTAGCTATACCTGGGTGTAGCTAGACTAGGCTGTGGTTCTGTCTCGATGGACCGCCGAGTGACTTGTGAAGATTGATTGACATATGACAAAAAAACATAGTTTTCTAGAATTGAAGTCGATAATTTTTATGTTCACGTAGGCACCTTTATTTATTTTTTCCGGTTTATAGGAAGATTTCCTTTAGTTATATACAAACGTATTTTCAGTTCACCCTACTTTAATTGTAATAGAAAAATAGCTCAAATAAAATGAAATCCGTTCATATTGATCAGTCCGCTGTCTGCTGATGTGCATTAGTTTTGCCCACAACTTCGATATCTCGTATCATTTATGATATTACACGGTAAATGGACGGTATCTCGTCACAGCCATCATCATCAGTTATTATTCTGACGTGATGGAGCTACGAACAGATTCCTCGATTACAATCAGCAAGCGGTAGCATTGTACACGTCATAATTAAATTAACATATTCAATGGTCGTACATTACAGTATGAATATGTTGCCAACTTGCGTTTCATGTACAGATTACAGCTGAATGAGTGTGTAATGGCTCAATGGCATTACACAGTGGCCCATGTTGGCTACTGTTCATCAGTTACGCGCTTACATATGCCTAATATGTTGACTCTGGGTTTTGTTAGCAAGAATCATATGAAACTTTTCATTTCTAGAATAAAAACTTGGACTTAAATGTACCTTGTGAACTTGAACTCAGTATAAGAGTTTGGGATAATCTTGGTCCTTTGTCACATTTTTAAAGAAGTGTTTTGTAAATATCAGAAACGCATGACAAAATCCCTGAAGTATTGACCAATAAATCATACTCCTATCACTCCGGTCCAAAGCCAACTAGTAACCAATTCAAATATTGTACAATCGAAAAACAACTGCTATTCCAATCCAACTGTTATTTGTCAAAACAACTGTCAACCATGTTTTGTTTCCAATCGATTTGTTTAAACGCGACACCGATGACGTATATCTGCCTAAATTCCCAGCTAAATCTATCCGACAGACATCCATGATTCCATTCAGCCTGTATACACAATATAACACAAATGGAAACTGTACTTTGTGTTGATGAGAGTAAAGTTCAATATTGTTTGTGTGGCAAGAGGTTAGTGAAGTGATCAATCGATTGATTCGATGACAGGCGAGAGCGAACGATAATCGCCGCTCATTAGTCGAATGCGAGTGCCAGTGAATCGATTCGGTGTGACATCTGTGTTTTCGAATATAATCCACGAGTGGCATATTTTTAGTGTAGTAGCACTGATTGCAATTCTATTTAGTTGTTGTTGGCATGTGTTTCTAGGAGACATAGAAATATTTGAATAAGTTAGCATTACGTACCTAACAGTGAATGAGTCAAGTTTGAATGAAAGATCTCTTAGACGTTAATTTTTGTTCCTCCAGCTCACAAAAGAAATCGGCAGCTTTAAAAAAAAAGCAGGCACTGTTGGATTAATGAAAAAATAATTAAGCTGATACTGAACCAAATGAGATCCACAAGCTGTTCATGATAAAAATAAGTAGGTAAGTAGGGTACGCGAAAACCACAGAGCGTGTCTGATAAAATAATACCACAAACAATACATACATAGTAGATTTATATACTTGTCAATGAGGCCGTTACAAGGGGCCACGTGTGGTACGGAACCCTAATTGATTGGCGCGCTAACGACGAGTTTTTAGGGTTCCGTAGTCGCAACCATCGCCTTATTTATCGTCTATAAATTATTTTGATGGCTGCAAGGGTTTTTATGTGTACTTACTGTGAGGATGTGCTAAAGTGTAATAGTGGGTGCTTCAGTATTTGTTGTATGTGCTTTGCAGGTAAAATATTAGTAATATTGTGAGGATTTATGATTCAATTATGATGGGAAAAATGTGAAATGTAGTAAAGTACAGGAATTAATACCTATGTTAATGCAGAAAGGATTTATAATTTTTTTGCTCGAAGCAGTTATCAAAATAAAGCTGGTCATAGTTTTTCTTTAAATACTTCTCCATTTTGGTCTTGTTTATTCAAATAGAACGCGTCATTTCAGTATAAGGTCATAACTTCATAAGGTTTTATTTCAAGAAATAAACCGTAAACCATCGCAACCAGTGTCATCAAACGCATAAAATTAGAGATACAAAATGAAAAAATCAAATCAAATCATCAGCAAACCCATTTACATCGCTTTGAAAAAAAAAAAACGATGAAAGAACCTTAAAAACCAGGTACACATGACAAAGCGTGTCAGCGGCGCTAATACCTGCAGATCAGTAGGTAGTAATACCTTCACATTTGTCCGTTGCGAGGGTATGATGAAGGCTAGACTGATGAGGATCACGCACCTGTCCTGACATGATTAGAGAGAGATATTAGCGGGTTTGGGAAGGTGGAAACGTAAAAAGTTAAAAGGTCAAGAATTATAGAGGGTGGAAATGAAGAAAATAAAAGAAAACTGTTTCGTGTTTTTCAATATTTTTCCACCGATCTATGTTTCACTATTTAATCCTTTTTGGGGATTATTATTGGAAGGAGGAATTTTCTCTTACCACAAAAGCTGAAGCTGTATTTTGTTCAATATTATGAAACTTATCGATAAGGGATTTCAGTTTAGAATTTTTTGAGCTGAATTCATCTGATTATTCATGCAAACAAAAAAAATACAAAAAATAAATTAAAAAAACAGCATACAATAGAATATTGTTAATTGTTGCTGCAGGTGGTTAACAAATTAAGTAGGCACAATTATAAAAGTATCTGTACAACATAACTCTAGCTTACCTAGTCTTTAGAATAGTAACTATTTTATATAATAATGGGAAAGATAAAATCTGAAACATCTTCGTGTATCAAGAGCAATGCCACAGAGAAGCAAATTCTCCCAGCGTAACAACACACAGATGGGCAAACAGCAGTGGTCCAACGGGTCGTGGAGTGCGGTGGAATCAATTATGGCAGGCTGTGCACAGCTGAGCGTTGAGCCCCAATGATTAGGGGCTTTGACGAAATGTCCGACAAGGAAAAATTACACGCTGCTCTTTGAATATTGTTTCATTTACAAATCGTTATGCTTTGTGGAATAAAATACAATTCATTCTTCTTTATAGGTGCCCACTTCATCAGAGTGTATTTTGAATTTATTTCAAAAATGGCCTTCTTATAGGTCCCATAGGACGCACAATGGTCCACCTTAAGGACTAAGTGCGGAAACCAAACCCCATAACATAGAACATAGATAGGTCCCATAGGTCTTTGGTACATTTTAACAACAAAAAATATACGGATCACTCATTTCACTTGCACAAATCCCACTCGCACTTATTCAATTTATAAATTCGAAAATATTCTTTCCTATTTACTAACTCTTGAAATATTAGAGCTAACGCCAACGACTTCTCTCCCGCTGTCCTCACTAGTCGTAGGCGTGTCGCAAGTCGCAGTTGTGCGGCCTCAAGCGATTAGAGCAGCAACAACTGTTGTCCGCAACATTAACATGACAATGCGCGCGCGCCTGTGACAAATAAGTCGCATGATGAATGGATGCGATCGGTCGCGGTGTGACTGGCCAAATATTGTAGCTTTATTTGATTTTAATTGTATTATTAGCGGGGTTCTGTTTATTTTGGAAACTATAGGAGGAATAACATGTGTGGTTTATGTTGAGATTATGAAATTATTTTTGTTAAAAGGGTTGGCTATTAGTGGAATTAAGAGTCGTTTAAATGAAATGAGAAATCAATATCTATGACTAAGTATTTAGTTTTTTATTAAAATAATTACGTAGAATGTCGTTACTACGTCGTTATTGCACCAACTAATTTGGTAACATGTAACTTATCTAGGTAACTGAAATACTTTTTAATCAGTTACAGTATGATAATTCAGTCTTAAAGAACATATTCATTTTCTAATCTCTCTCTTATGAAGGTCTTTTCAAAAGTCGTCTAGTCTAAAGTAGTGATCGAGTTTGACCTAATATTGTACCAACGATACAATTTCATAGAGAAATATTGAATCAACAGTTACACAAAAACAAAAGTCTTCCAAACCTACAATATTCTGTAAACTACTACATAAGACAGAGAATCATTATCACATACCCATAGAGACAACTCAAGCCTCCCCGTGGGCGGGCGGGCAGGGCGCTAGGGCGGCGTAGGGCGGCGCCCATAAAAATGCAAATGGCGTGTCGACGGGATCCCAAGTATCAATCACTGCAGGCCTTATTATTGCAGGATTTAGGAACAACTGAACAACGTGCGATTATTGTTTTCGTGTGTAAGATAAGTGTAAGATTGTTGTAAGTTGTTGACTTGTGTTAGTTGTCAAGTGTTGTTAAGTAAGTGCAGCTTATCTTTTTGTTTCTTTGATGTGGGAATGTGGTATATTATCTGTCACAACATTTGTTTCGAAGTACTTACATTACGTACTCGAAGACCCAAAAATTCTCTGGAATGGAACTAAAATGTTTCAGATATCTACATGCATGAGTAAAAACTATCGGCTATATCATTCAGTGTGCTTGTCTACTATCTATGTATGTAGTTTCGGTGCGTTTGACTATTTGAGAATAGTTAATAGTACCTGAGAATGATACCTAAGTACTTAGTTGGGTTTGAGAAAGCTGTTCCATCACAGGCGCCTACATAAGTCCTCAACTATGATATTGCTTCAGACATAATTTGTTCGCGATCAATATTAGTAGTGTCAATCATATAAAAAGCAACAATTAATCCACATAATATTTTTTTTTCGTCATTTGGTTCTAGGATCTGCCCACATATCTCACCCACTTACACCGTATCAATGTTTGCTCACTACCTAATACAGGTAAACTTAATTACTAAATACACGCCTATAAAATATCCAATTAATTTTCTTCAATGAAACCGACGTAAGCGTCGATTATTATAATTTTTAATTAACATTTGTCAGAGAGAAGCGAGGCTTCCGGCTTACCCGACTTATAGGAACATATTCGATGTCACTGATCATTCAAGTAATCGACTTTGCATTCGATTAGTGTAGGAACCGATTGGATTATTCGATTTGATGGAATAAAGAGAAGTGTGAAGTTGATGTTCGGTTTTGTAAAGGGCAATTGAGTAGGTCAAAGCTGTGTAGTGTGTGATAAAAAATTAGAAAAAGGTGAGTGATAACTGATAGATATGATTGAATGAATTGAATACGAGCTTTTCGTAGGATTCATACCTAGAGGTTATCTAACAAGTTATAGAAGTATGTACATCATAATAAGATGGATAAATTTATTATTAGAATTTATATTCGGTCGTCTTCGACCGATAGAAATTATCATTCGATCTTTAGGTATTTCATTGAAAATCATTTTCTGAACTTCAGACCTGAACCTTTCAATTTGCATACCCTTAAAACAAAAGCCATTTTTCTCATAATATCATACTTAATCACGCTTAACGTAACGATATAAATGGTGTTCAGTTGTTCAGCTCGCGATGCTCTGCTCAAACACTTAGAGCGTACAAACAGACAATCAGTCAGTTTTGACACGTGTTTACGAGCCGCTCCGTCGAGTCGCGGGCGCCTCGTTATCCCAGATTACCTTAAACGTCGCCAAATAAAACGATCCCCGGCTACGTACAAACGGCACTACAGTTTTACGCGAACAAACAATTATTTATTGCTCCGAACACCCTATATAACACACAAAACTAACCAAAATCAACTCTAACGCCACTAAATAGAGCACAGAATTGAACAACGCGCCCCCGATCCACAGTCGAGCAAGATTAATAGGGCATAAAACGTAAGATAATACAATATACAAGAAGACACGTTGTTAACCGTTCCGTTTTGAGACGGTGTTGAGTGGCTTCATCTGTCTCTCTCGCTCGTATGTGGAGTGGTGTGTCTGTCTCGGTCGCACAGTTTCAATTATCTGCCTAATCCTTCAATTACGTCGACAGATGTCGCGCGCGTCTTCGAGCTTATGTGCCAGTTTAAAGTACCGTCCGCAGAGCAATTACTGTGATCGGACCAGATTTTGTAGGCTTTTATTGGTAGAATATAATTAAATTTTCATTGATTTCGTAATGTAATTTATTTGTTATTGGTTGCTTAAGTCTGAGCTCGAGAGCGATGTTCAATTTCTCAGCTCGAATGAATATTCTAAATAAATGTAGGCTTATCTTAGAATTGAACCAATTTATTTTAACATTTTTGTGTACTGTCTTAAAACGAGCGATTGTCTTGGCTTTTTATGTAGAGCTGTAGTTGCTACAGTGCCATCTAATAAACGTATGTAAAATATCTGAAGAAGATATCTTGTAATGAATAGTGACAGGTTATTACACACACAGAAAGAAAATAGGCGTCTTTTCTTTACTTTGGGGAGCCCCTCGTGGGTTGCAATTTGCCAACGATCTATTTCAATCGTTATTTCGAAAAACATGAGGCATCGCATTTTAAAGTCTTAGGCCATTCGATTTCTAATGTCCACCAAAACATATGAGCATCCTCCAACCCAATTAGTATTTAAACAAATACAGATTAATGATCGAAGTTTCTGCTGTCGCTACTCTGCGGCATCCCTTAAGGGTACACGAGTTAGCTAATAATTAATATTATAATTAATGTTGCAATAACTGGAACCGCGGCACGCTATTAATCCGACCCCCCACTTCCCTTAAAACTCCCCCCCACCGGCACAAAATAGATAGGTAAGAAGGTAAGGTTCATACAAAGAAAACTGGCGCAGGCACATAAATGATAAATTATTTATTTTCTGTAACTGGGTTTGTACAAACACTTTTACACGTCAATCACATTTTTAAAACTAGATGAGGTCGGCGTTTCCTATCTGACTACTCTGAGAAGAAAGGCCGAAACAAACTCAGAGGTCACAGTCTCTTTTAAAGTCTAGACATAATATTGGTCTTGTGAAGACCTAGTAGATTGGTGTCTGAAATGGTCTTTTGAGGAAAGAACCAAACAGATTGAGTAGACCTGTCCAGTCAGTGCACGCATTTGTCAGTAATCGTGCAGCTCAACGATTTGACGAACAATACCAGAAAAAGGACATCATATGGTAATTGGTCTATTATAAAAGTATCTGATAAAACTGTAAACAAACTCCGTTCACGTTTAGTTCTTACGCCCCTCTCACTATCTCACAACTTCTACCAACAAATATTGTTTGAATAAGATTATTAAATTGTAATTGAATAAAAAATATCAACGAATATTGGTTATAAATTACCCTCAATTGTCAAATGAAAAACATAATTATGTAGTACACATATAGTGGTAATTTTATTTAAGTATTAAAATTAGAATTTCGGTTTTAAGTATTTAATTAATCAAATGAAAGCACTCAATTTGTAAGAGGCACTTCAAAGTGGCATCTGCAAGTACATTTTCAATCAGATAAGTAGGTACTTTTGCGACAGACTATAGACGTACCGAGACCTCAAACTATGTCTAATGAATGTCAGTCGTGAGAGCGCATGCACTCGCCGTACTTACGTGAAGCGTTTATGATGCGCTTGCGTTTTCGCTCGCTGCATAGCGCTGACCTTCTGTACCTATCTATTATGTGCCACTGGGTTCATTAGGATGTTTTTACAATGTCACACTTAATTTAATTATGACATTTTGTATAATTGCCCGTGAATTGTGAGTCAAAGGGTGTCTTAATGTTCTTGTGGAGTTTTGATTGGAGTCAAAGTTAGGAGAAAGATTTTTATAGCTTCACATTTTATGGTAAACGTTGCCTTGGCGTACTCCATGACTGATGAGATATTCATCAATCATGGAGTTATGGGGAATTTAGTAGATGCGGAACAAACCAGCTAGTGTAGTGTGGTAGCTCAGAACAGACCATGTCTAGCAGTTGACTGTGGAGGAGTTAATTTTCGTTTTTACAACATAGTAAATAAATAAAATAGAAACGGGAAAAATACGTATTACTTTGCAGTTGCACTTAATGCAAGTGTCACTGTATAAATATGTTAAGTAGAGCCGATAATCAAACGAAACTATTTTAATTTGAATACCACATTCCACTTACCACGAACAGATCGTATCTACCCACCTCGACCTGATTATCACAAAAAACGCAACAAACAGAAATCAATTAAAACTAATCTCGAACAAGATGTCTAAACGAACGAAATTAACTCTCTGCTAATAATGGTAGCCGCCTTATCTGAGCATCGGTTTAATATATCACTGGCTAAACACGGACAATCTGTCTGTCTGTCTGTCTGTCCGACGGTCGGTTCGACAGCCCTGACAAATGAAAGCAGCCGACTGCCTCATCGGAATAACGCCGATAATTATCTAGGCACACATCTGTGATCTAAATTAAACCTTAAATTGTAGAGGGAACCGATTAAAATTAATCGCTGTATCGAATTTTTAAATGTTTCAAGCATCTTATAAAATTCTGTACCCCTTACGTTGTAATCCCAACTTTATTTCACAAATATAAGGTTGTAATTCAAATTTATCGTTTCCGAACTCAAGCTCGGTGTAGGCCATCAGCGGCTATGGTCGATTGTCGTGTCAGAATGGTAATGATGGCGGGCGACAAGGCGGAATGGCGTTCGGTAGCGGTCGACGATTTCATTAATGACATTAGACACAGTAATGAGAATTTAAGTCGGCTCTGGGAGCTAAATGTGCGTGATTGAGATAAGGCAGTGCCTTAATACTTGTCCAACATGCCTTAGAGGCTTTCTTTGGGTTTAAGTAAGGATCATTCTACTTAATGCCGCTTTGATTTTAAGGTATTTTTAAGTTCAATTTACTGGTCATTGGGGGAGAATAAGTTGAATTTTAATCCATATTTTTTCTTTAATAAACTTTCCCATGTAGAAAATAATTATTGTTATGACTTACCCACTGGGTACCTACACGAAAAATAAAAACCTGAGCAATAGATCTTAATTTGTCCCAAAGTTACCCAGAACATTTCTAGTGGCCACTACGCCTTGAATACTTAATCATTGCTACTATTTCTAAACATCAACATTAAAACCTGTAATAGAGTTGGAAGCCGTGCTTATTAATTAGTTCTCATTAATAATGAGTCATATTTATGACAGCGTGTGAGCACGCTTTACACGCTTCACTGTAGCACTCGTTACACGCTTGACACGTAATTGTTCAGATCACTCGGTCAATCTGATCGCGACAGATCAGACGAAAAGCTTGAACGTATGGGAATTGAACTGTGTGCTGGTGTAAAAGAGACATTTTATTAATCTGAGTCAAGTTTAATTCGATTTTTTAATAGTTGTATCTGAGGCGTTAAGTTTAATTAAAAAGAGGACCATGTTTAAGCATAATAATATCATAATTCAAAAGCTGCACCAAGTTTTCTAGATCTGTAAAAGCAGTTCAGTCTTTTCAAAAGCTATCGAGTCTGGTACGAAATATTAACCTTACTAAGTACTTACGCTATTTCATTTTATAGGATGATAATATTTATTTGTAGATTCCCTACAAAGTAATCAAAAAGACTAAACTTTCATATATTCTGATCATTATTTCAACTTGAAAACTACAACTTAACATATATAAAATAACTGCATTCCTTCCTATAAGTGTTGCAGACGACAATAGTTGTCATGTTAGTCGCGGTCACACAATCGATAGCACATAACTCAAACAAGACGTACCACATGCGCTATCTTAATACTTATAGAAACGTATGGAGACCACATTTTTATTTACCTACTTATTTACTTGTATTAAATATTGTTATTAATCGGTTGAGGGACACTGAACTAGACACAATAGAATTTAAATTGTTACGACTGGTGAGCGTTTAGTGACCCTCATTAGAAATGTTTGCCCACTGAAATAACTTATGTAATTGTAGATGGATAAAAATATGTAAGTATGATGATTGATGACGAATTTAAGAGGAAGCGAATAAAATTTAGCTTCACTCAGACTACAGGTAGCTACCCAGTCCCCAACTATAAGACAGAATAGATTCTTCAAAGGACTTGTACGGATTGAAGTGGACAAGGAAGTCCAAAAGTGTCATTTTTCCATAATAATAACCGGCTTTTTAGATTAGTAATAACTCCCTAGGCAATCTCTTAAACGTAGCTTGTATTACCATAGAAGTCTTTATCCAACTGTAGTGGTATGAAAAATATCGTATATCATAGAATGATATCAATACGTATGCAGTTGTAAGAATGTGAAGACAAAAGCGGGGTGTAGTCGCGCCGCGGTCGACACAATCGATAGCACATTATTCATAGGAGACGCGACGAACACTGCCTCGAGGAATAGAGGAAACTGTGGAGACGACTTTATGATCTTGTCTCCAATTCTACACTTTAGATAATATAATAAGGAAAAGTCCCTTTTCCACTTTCATCTGCTTTCCAACTTATACAATTCTTTTCCTTTACTGAAAGGTACAAATTGTACCTATTATTTATATGTTCTTAAGATAAAACTATTTCTCATGACATAACTAAAGTCATCGAAATAAACCATTTTCAGTCCTTCGGGTCGTGTCGTTATCATTAGTGACAGAAAACCGCAAACGACCAAAAATTATGAGGTTTCAAACCGGTTTTACAAGAAAAAGTCTTTTTCATCTGGTAATAAATATTATGGATCATAATTATTGTCGCATTACTTTCGTCTCCACGGCTTGCCTGCCCGGCGCGGAAGTTAGGACGGTTACAGTAGCCGCGGCGGGTCGCGTCACGATGTGCTACCGTCTACAAATGTTACTGCTCATATAAATATAGCTTCACTTAGATAATACACTTCATATAGATTTGGTATTATTTTGACATCGTACTATAAGAGGATTATGGAAAAAAGATTGAAATTGGTTATAATATGATCTGCTTTTTCACTTATAAGTTATGGGTATCGGTTAACAGACTTTCGGGTTTTTGACTACCTACTGTAAACCCTGCAGGGCTACCTACTTGTCAGTAATTCTGACGAGGTATTGTGGTTGTATCCACTTCCTAGTACCAACAGACCTTCTCACACAGCCTGGTCTGTTCTGAGCCCATAGATATAGTAAATACCTTCTACAACGTAACGTAATTATGATCGTCTACAAGTAAGCATATTATTATAACACTCCTCATCTGACATCCACCACTATAGTCCCAACAAAGGCTCGCACACACGGTGCCAATCTTAAACACATTAGCTATCGATTCGACCAAACATGTGTACCGCCCTTATAGACAACGCAAACTCAATATGTGGAAATAATAATAAAAGGAGACGGCTCCCGCATACATATCGTTTTATTATCGTTATATTATCGGCGATGTATCGGCCAGTTTAACTTAGTACTATCGCTCGTTTCAGTATGTTGTAGGAAGTAGTTGAGATTATTGGAGATAAGTTAACATTATGATCCTCTATCCTGTACTACATGTTATCTTTGATCACCAATTTCTTTATCACGTGTGGTGATTAGTGATTAGGTAATATAACATCACGCATGTTTTCCCGAAGTGTTAGGCAGAGGTGTACCTAAAGTACATTCACATTTCGCCAGTCAGTTAGTGATTAGGCATGGTATTAATGCTTTAGGTTATGACAATACAGAATCGATACAACATCTAATTATGTCTCTAGATGTAGGGAGGATGTACAGTGGAGAATATTTATCACTTACTTACTTAGTTCTTTGACAATAATCACTTCAAATACACACTTCATATACAGCAGTGTAAGGATCTGACTACTGAAAATCATAGAGAATATTATAATTGATTGCTTCCATTAATTTACATAAACGAGAAGAAATTAATATATAGTAGGCCACAGCCAAAATAATATACCTAGTTAAGATAAAAGATGTCTAGACACAGTCGTGTTGCGTGGCCTGATGAATGCTGGGATTATTATTCTCAAAATAATTTAATTAACTTACCATACTAGCTTTTCCCGACAGCTTCGCCCGTGTGGAGGTCAGAAATTTTCCCAGTGGAACATTACTACCGAGATAAAAAGTACCCTACATCGTACCCCAGGTCATGTCTATCCGTTCAGTCGTCAAGGGATGACAAGTTAGCAGATAGACAGAGAGTTACTTTCGCATTTATATAATTAGTACACATCATTCAGTTATCGCTATCTGTTGAGCATGTGATCGTAGGTTCGATTACCGGGTTGGGCAAAGTGTTATTCAGATTTCCCATCTGGCATTTCTCAGTAGCAGCCCAGTCTGGATTTGTGCCCGGTATATGGCAATAGGCTCGCCCCTTAATACATGGGACTTCAAAATTAGTGGCGAATTGTAGGTGTACTACAGGTACATCTCTGCATAACCTTTCTAGGAACCAAGGCGTGATGTTATGTTATCATTCAGTTAATCATTTCTTGTTATTCTGTAACATACCGAGATACACCTCAATACTTTTGTTTTTTCGCTTATTGTACAATAAAGAGTATCTTAATCTACAATTTATACACAATCTATGTATTATCTCAAAATAATACCTACCAAACAAAACAATCTTTTACCCATTCTTTTCAAACAGAATCCAGGAAAACATCCTCAAGTATGATGTACCTACATCAACATAGCAAGAACATGAAAATCCGATGAGGCATCATATCTGTATTACGCCGTCCCGACTCGATGCCACTCGATCCAATCGATTCATGAATACATATCGATACTTGCGCCGTGCTCGCACTATAATGAATACTTTGCACTGATTACGATCCTGTTCTATGATAGTGGGAGGAATTTAAAAAGAGACTATTATGATGAGGAAAAGTTTTAAAGGAAATCTTCGTAAAGTATTGTTTTCATTATTTACGTAGAGATCATTAAAAAGTATGATTCATTTATTAATGAAGTGTATTGTGTAGAAGTGAAGTGTTAAAGTGTATTATTTCTGAGAATAAACAAAACATAAAAATGAACCAGTTTATACATAGCATTTATGAATCACAGGGAATCTTATCAAGCTTATAAGCGACACGCAAAATTTGATCTAATTCGCTATTATTTTTCTGCAACAGCTGCTCGATAAAAATAACAATGTGTCTTAGGAAAATGCCTATGTAATCAGAAACACTCAATAATTACAAAAAAAAAGGTTTCGTTCGTAGCATTATTCGTCGCCGTGCTACGCCGTAGCAGTCTACGAAAAACGCGTAGCCATGAGAGTTGTTTGTTACAAACAAACTACAATGTATAGTTATTTACGTTACGTTATAACATAGAATGTCGGTGTATATCGGCACTTCGCTTCACTAAAAGTGCCGTCGCTGTAACTTGTAAACAGCACACGTGTGCTGTACACTGCTGGCCAAGATTTTGGATGCATGATAAATATTTTTGTTTTGTTTGCAGTTTGCAACAATGTAGCTTGTGTATTAAAGTCTAATCAGTACATAGGTAGGTACTTACAATTAGGATAAAAACAAAGCTGAAAAATAAAAATTGTACTTCTCTGTAGAAACTTGGAAATGTTGAAAACAAATATACGAAAAAAACGCGTAAGTTTCGGATAAGTTACACTGGACTGTGATGTGTGTACAGAATAAACTGTTCTCTACTCCACTTAACATTCCGTATAGATTACATCATCAGACGCAAGTAAACTAAAGAATAATACACAAGAGACCTAACAAACTAGATTTTATCACATCACCAACTTTCCTAACTAAGTAAAGTAAGTAAAAATAAATAAAGCGGTATACTTCCCGTGGCCCGAAGTGTAATACGTGTGTTAGTGATGTTATTGGAAAACTTCGAGTTGAGCGCTATACAATGTAGCTGGAATCGCTTGGATGGCTTGGATGGCTCGCATCGCTTCGCTTAAAGCGCTTGCTTCGCTCACCGCGGTCACTCGCTTCTTTAACAACGCTGTTTATATGCTAATGTTCGCGTTTTTAGTTAAATTTAGATATTAGGTTCAGTGTAGCTTTGAGAGGGGTTTTAAAACTGTTATACTTTTTCTTACGCACTAATCGTATCTAATGGAAGAAGTACTCTTCTATTCATTTTTCATTTCTCAAATTTAAGGCTTGTTTAAAGGCTTTTACAGTTGAATGTGTTGACTCTTTCGTATGTTTGACCCTTTGAATATATTTTAATTATTTACACACATATTGGTACTGTAAATAATGAAGCCTCGCTTACCTATTTACTTAGTTAAAAATTGGTCATTTTGTTGTTCGACCGGAACAAGGATAGGTATTTATTACCTTGTGTACGAATATAACTTGAACATTATCTAAGTAAATCAGGAGTGAGGAGCTCGTGGCCGCTCGGGTCGATCCATCAGGTTAAGCTACGCTTGCCAGGGTTGGTCTGTGGATGGGTGACATATTTTCACATATCGAGACTCCTCCGTGCCTCGGAAAGCACGCTAAGCCGTTGGCCCCGGCTGTTATTCGGTAATCTTAGACAGTCGTTACGGGTCGTCAGAAGCCCGAAATTCTTACCAAGGTGTAACGTATTACCCAGTTACGGGTTGTGGAGGTCAGACAGGTAAAATACTGGTATTCAGCTGCATCCGGTTAGACTGGAAGCCTACCTAAGTAAATCACTTTATAAACGACGATGAGAAATAAACTTTAGGTACGTACTATAAAAGTAAATCTAATGTGGCACTCTTTGTTCTCTTAATAGATAAATTCATCGCAACAATTGATAAATTAAACATTTCCTTGTCACTTTTTAAGGCCTAATCCCATAAAAAAAACAATATTTAACAATAAATAGTCCACCGCAGCAGTCCTCCATTTCCGATCATAACATGTAATAAAGTACAACAGATACCTCAGTAAGCAAGTCGGATACGGCGCGTAAATCCCTCGTAAAAAGATCGCTGACTGGACGCGATAGCGTGTTCTGTCGCAGTTGATCTACTGCTGTTGGTGTGTGCTGTGGTCCGTGAGCGAACTGTTTATGTCTTGTCGAATATCGGACATTATTATATTATGAGGATGTTTTTATATAGGTTGTGAATTTACCTGTCTCTTTCGGGGTTTTGTTATGTAATTATGTGATTTGCAGGTGCAATTATTTTTGTTCCTCATTCATCTCAAAAGGTGTTGTCACGCGTTTATAAAACTTTGAAGCACAATATTCTTTTTTTAAAGATGAGTGTCGTTATAATAGAAAGAATAAACGTTCGTTTTAATTTATAGAGATTTTCTTTTGTCTTAGGTTTATTTTACTTTTCAAATTCTGTTCTAAATTGTGCTAACTAGAACATTGGTACTTTACAGCACCTGCACACAATTGGAAACAATTCTACATCCATTGTTAGAATACTAACTGCTAAAATAACCTTTATATGACTCTAGATTACTTACTGCATATACTAGTAGAGTATGTGAGTAGGTACTAATTATAGAAATAAATGTGCATAGGTTTATTAAACCGAGACTGAAACGAAGTTTATTTGATATCTGCTTTAAGACATGACGACTGGAGTAAAGTTCTAGGCTGGGGCTAGCTATTATTTTATCAAGTAACTCATATTTTTCAGTAGACAAAAATAACTCCAGCTAAACAACAAATCACAATTGTTTTATATTTTCGCAAAATATCCGAACGCTCATACGCTATCGGGCGACTGTCACGTTTAACAAATTTGTTAGGCAAAAAAAACTCGGGGCCACATCCATTTATTATCCATTTTGTCGTGTGTATCGCGGGTCCATTAATAACCAGGACTTATCCGACTCTAATCTGCCTCTCATTGCTTTCCGCGGATGATTCTTTTTCGCGCCAAAAACTCCGCCATATTGGTATCCGAACAGATTTATTGCGCGGATTAAATGTTTGATAAATAATAAAACAGAGTTTATGTGTGTTTTGTTTATTGTCGTGTGGCTTTTGTTTAGTTTTAGTGAATGTTTGAAGGAAAACAAGGCAAAATGAACCCGTGTTTAGTTGCCGAGTGGACCGACGGTGAAACGAGCCGAATGTCTTCTAAATATTACGTAATTCATGAATACGATTTCAATTCTTGTATCGGGTGTCTTCTTCACAAAATATTTCTTAATTTAATAAGAAAGAAAGTTTCGTTTTCCTAGGTAAGATATCACGCCAAAAAAATCATCTTAAACTATTTTGACTAAAGCGAACCAAACCCAACGCGTGCGCCAGCACACAGCACACTTCCTCAACA